>VXAD01008053.1:0-85801 GCA_013399195.1 Dicrurus megarhynchus | reverse complement strand
GCAATCCCGGGACGGCACCCAATACGGAGGCGGGGGCACGTGGGCGGGGGCGCGGCCCTGCCAATCGCGGGGCCCGTGCGGTGTTGCTAAGCGATAAGGCGATGTGGTGACGGCTGAGGGGTGGCTGGGGCCGCCGGCAGAGCGTGCAGCGCGCGTCCTCGCTCTGCCGGCGGCAGCGGTCGTTCACCCCGGCGGAGCGCGGTCCCAGGGTTACCACAGGGCAGCAGGCACGCCGGCCAGGGATGCGCTGCCCCGTGCCCAGGCCCGTCGCGCCGCCCTGACTGGTGGCAGCAGAGCGAGTCCGGAGGCGGGGGGCGGGCGGCAGAGATTCCCTCCCCGCCGTGCCCCTCGTACGCCCCCCTTCCCACCGACGGAACGGGGCGGATCGCTCTGCGTGTGGGCACCTTTCATCCACTTTCCCTGTAACTTGCGCTCCTTCGGTTAAACCCGAACAGTAACGAATTTGAATTTTCTTCTGTATTGCCTACGACTGCCATTCCAAAACAAAAAAGCCTTTCGGTCGACAAATGTGGGCTTGGACAGGGGGATGGGAGAAAGTCCCTCCCCCGCCTTGTCTCTCGTCCATGGCTTGAACTGGCTGTGGGCAGAGGCCCCGCTCCCGGTAGCGCTTGCACTGCCGCTTCGCAATACCGCTCCATTTCGACCTTCTCGGGGCAGACCTTTTGCCTTTATCTATATATTCCTCAACATAACAGGTTTTTAACCCTTAGGTAAGAACAGCAATAAATAATGTCCTCTTTTACCTTTTCAGTACTCTGTGATCTGCCTGAACTCTCTTCTTCATAGGCGTTCCTTTCTTTGTACAATTCAATAGTATCCACAGTAGTACCTTGCTGCCACTCTTCTCATCTGGTTCTTAAGAATCAATGCCCCGTTTGTTAAATATTTTGGTCATAAGAGAAATATACGAGAATTTTCCTGCTGTATTTAGTACACCTGTATTTAGCACAACCTCCCCATGCAAGAACCAAGCAATATGTTAATATTATTTATTATTATGCCTATTTTGTTAATTTTCATACTTACTTGCTATGTTCTTAGAACTACTCTGAAACAAATGTACAATGACTGAACTACTTTTTTTTTCTGCCACAAGTAAAATAAAATAAAACAACCCAGCTATCATCTTTCCTTACCTACAGTTGACTTAAGGAAACCTGTTTCTCAGGGAAACTGAATAAATTAAAGCTGTGTTACTGGCAAGAGGTCTGCATGAACAGGCATGCCAGGTGACATGGGAGGGGAGTAAGTGGGACACCACACCAAACAACCACCAAAAAACCCAAAAGAAAACCCAGAAAACCCTCAAACAAGCAAACAACAACAACAAAAAAAGCCATAAAAACCTGCATACAAACCTACACAAAAGCATTTCTGAAATCTGCAGCCCATCAGTTTACACCCACGGTGTAAGGAATAAAGAGGACTGTTTTCCAGGTTCAGATGCAGTATTACAAATATCATGGAACAAACTGCTCTTCTACACTGCTTTTAACACAGGCACAGAATCTCATACCACCAAACTATTGTGCATCTCCATAGGTCAATATTAAACATGGAAATAACAAAATTTTTTTCAGGATGATCTATAGCTATTATAAAAATTGGAATTTACACATTGGGTTCTAGAAATAACCAGTGAGTGCTTTAACTGGTGTGATCTGGGCCAAAATTCCTGTAGTTGTTAGAAACCACTATGCTTTGTGCTACAGAAAGAGCTCATTCAGGGCCTGGTTCAAGGGAGTGCATCATGTTGTCCTGGCTCATGAACAATGTTGAATCAAATGACAGGATTTTGAAGTAATGAAAAGATTTAGAAAGAAGCTCACAAGGTCTCTCAGGCCTTATATTGGCTTAGTAACATCTCATGAAATTTCTTGCAGATTTAGCATCTGATTATAATATCACTGTACCTTTGCACCAAAGCAAAACATTTTCAGCAGGTAGTACAAAATAATTATTCAAATTCTCGAACGGATTACCACCACATTATCAGGTGCTGAAGAGAGCACCTCTTTGCAAAGCATAGGAAAGCAGGAAAGCATTTCTATAATAAAATACTCCAGAAAAAAAAGATGCTCATGGGTAAGTAGCTCTCTTCCTTCATTTATCCTTTTTAGATCTTATATGTTTAGCAGTAACTGAGAACTATTACTAACTTCAGTGACACCACTTGCAGAGTCACAGAATCTCTTAGATTGGAAGGTACCTCCAATCACCTAGATCACCTAGTCCAAGCCCTCAACTGACGGCTCAGCTGGAACAGGCTGGCCAGGCCCACATCCATTTGGGTTTTGAGTATCTCCATAGAAAGAGACTCCATAACCCATCTGGGCAATCTCTTCCAGTGCTTGACCATCCTCACAATAAAAAGTTTTTTCTTGAATTTTTTCACATGCATTTCCTTTACTTATAGGAAAGTTCATCTCTGTACTATCCCAGGACAGCTCAGCATTACTGGAAATGCTACAAAAATACACTGATTACTTGTTTTAGTGTCCTGGCATGTTCATTACTACATAGCTATCCTTTGTTACATCACAACTCGTTCAAGTTTTCTTTTAGTTTCATCTGTTTTAAGACTTACTTCTTACAAAGTAAGATACATACATACATCTGTATGATTCTATGATTCTAAGCCACTAGCAGTGTTTCTCTTTAAAGAGACTGCTTTGAAGTCCATACAATCTCTTGTCAAGGGAAAATACAATCATTGGTGCGACAGTAGAAATTTAATTGTATACTCTTTCGTGCTCTCTGAACAAGTGGAAAGAGCTACAGAAGATGAGAAATAATACAGACTCAGATGTAATCTTTTTAAACCCCTTTCTTTCAAGTAGAGAGATAGCTGCACAGGCTTAACGGTTGCATTGTTAATTAGAAGAAGACAAGTAGGTTGAGGCATCCCATTTCTAAACTTAAATCACATCTACAGTTTCTCAACAAAATATCTGCTAAGGTCCTGCAAGCCCTGCCTGAAGGCATAAGGCTTTACCTATGTGTTAAGTGGGCATTTCTAAATCCATGATGCAAGAAAATCTTAACATATATAATTAAAATAAGTCAGTATTAACAACGAAGACTGTAATCTCATAATATACACAGATTAACCCTTTATTTTAGGTTCACTGTATGAAATGAGGTATTTGTTCTCTCTTCTGGCTGCAAATATCTATATACAAAACTGAGGCTGATAATTAGATTGGATATAGAGAGGTCAAAGTAAGTTAATAGCAAGCGTAAACCTGCAACATGCTGCCAACACAGAAATCAGTCTTTAATATTATAATTGCGGATTTTTGCCATGCTAGAAGAGATTTTTGGTTTTAATAGATGAGCACAAGATGAACTCCTGGGTTTTAACTTCTGCTGAACTTCCAGCCTTGTTCCTCTGACTGTCAAATCTCCAGCTGACATTTCAAATTTATCCTTGGCTTTGACATTTTGCTGAGATTCTTCATATTGCTCAGTTGACTGTACAGCTTCAAACTCCACTGCTCAAAAAACAGAAAGAAAAATACTTTGTAGTTATGTTTGTATTCAATTATGAGATTGGATAGTTGAAGAGAGCTGGTTTACTCTTTTCCTTGAAATATACTGCTGCCATAGTGCCACATTGTCAAAATCTTATATTACCAGGACCATTTCTGTACATATGTGACCCAGAACAGTCCATTAAGGCTTGCCATACTGATGGTATAATACAGTGTCTTCTGCTCAATCCTCACTTCATCTGTACATGTTCATTCCCCATTAGCATCAGACTGCTTAAGAGAGGAAGACAGCTGGAAGGTCAGCGTAACGGTTCAAGTCAAGCACTACCTATCCGTTCAGCTGTTTTAAAACATCACATTTTACAAGTTTACCCTTCTCTCCATTGTGAGAAAATGTGTTTGGATATGCATGATATAAAAGGCTCAGAGGTAACTCTGTTGGCTTGACAAAGCTGCATTACTACCATTATCTTTTGGGTCTTTTTTCAATCTTCTCTCACTTAGGAAAGCATTTAGTATGTAAATCTTTGGTTTTGTTATCTAAAATATCTGTCTTGCCGGAAAGGACTAACTCAAAAAGAAACATCTTTGTTTGGGAAGCAGTGAGACTGGTCCTAATACCAGTCAGAGTCCATTCTGCAGTTCTCACATAATTCTCCAAAAATTGTTATCTCCAACTAATTGAACTTCAGTCTTATCACAGGTTTCTTTAGGTAAGATAAGTGGAACTGGTCAATCACATTATTCACTGTAAGCTATAGGTAATATTTATAGGTGTTTGGCTCCAGCCACTTAATCCTTATTTTTCAAGGCATTGAGACTTTAACTTCAGATTTTCTATGGAGAGCCAAAACAGACAGCAGAAGTAGTCATAATAAACTTGCGATGACACACACTACAGTATTCTGTACTAGTTTAATTTTATAAGCGTCATAGGCTGCAGTCCCAGACACTACTTAATCACATCAAGAATAAAAGGTGCACAAATTGACAAAGATAAGTTACTAGTAGGAGAAGGTAAATTTTCAAAGTCAACTGAACATGGTAGAAAGTCTAAACAAAATTCTACATCAAAGGAAATACAACATGTTCCTGAATTATGGAATGAATCGATCAATTGAAAATTTATAGCTCTATGCAAAGCATGACACTGTGGCTAGGGTCAAAACATGACACTTCTCAAAATAATTTTTATACACAGGCTTAGCTTGAACCAGCTGTTCACTTGTGTGTGTGAGATCTCTGCACTGAGTCAGTTTGGTGGCATTTATTATCACAGGTGACAAAAGCTCAGTGGACTCTTTGAGCTGTGGATGCGAAATCCTGTTGTCCAGCTTGCCACCTAGTGGCTTCCTACAGGTGTAGAAGGTATGGAAGAGGATGCTTGAGCACCCATGAAGATGGTTGGGTGTATTTTCCTGCCTGGGAAATGGACTTTAATCATTAGAGTACCTCTACCGCATCTGGCAGATAAGAAAGCAGAATTTCACAACATCAACCATTTAGAAAAGTGCAGGCAGCAGTGTCTGGAAAGTATTGCTTCAAAGATTACTTTCTTGACAAGAACAGCAGCAGAATGATAACAGGAATGAGCAGATCCACAGATAGCACACAGTTAACTCTGCTTACAGACAGTCTTTTTTTAAAATACTCACTCCGTTTTCAAGGGCCTTTTGTATTCCCAAGGGGATGACTTTCAGAAATTAGTGTGGGAGGCCCTAATCCTGTAAACCCAAAGGCAAAGTAACCAAGCACCGATGCATTCCTTCCTGTGAAGACTTCTGTATGCTTCTCTCCTGTCATTAGTAGAGAAACTATAGTTGTAACTAGCAAAGGCTACTTAGTTAGGTGTTTGGAACAACAGCACAGAACACAAGCATTCTATATGGCTATTTTTAAGTTTTGGACCATCAAAAATGTGTACTAACACAGAAATTTAAAACCAACTACTGCAAACTTGTAAGGTTAGTTCCAAAAATTAGGAAAAGATAAAGAATCAATACCCCAGAATTAGAAATACTATTTAAAGTGAAATATCCTAAGAGAATACTGAATAAAGACCTTACTGTGTTCTGGTTCTGCTTGGGACTGCTCACATCTGTGAAGGACCTTGAATAAGATTGGCATGAATATGCACTGTGCAGTAAAACTTAAATGCAGTAGCTTGGTTTGCACACCAATGAAAAAACACACCTAATTTGCAAGCCTGCAATTTACTTTCAAAAGTGACCTTGGTAACCAGAGCTAGCAAGATCATAGCTAAGCACCTAAACTACTTTTGAAAATGGTACTAAATGTTTAGTGTATTGAAATGCTTAACATGTCTTCTATTAGATGTGTGTTAACTTCAGTCAGAAATTAACATTCATAGATTTTTTTCTCAGGATGAAAGAGATATATGTAGACATTTTGTATAGGCAAACTGAAATTTCCTCAGATTGAAGTTTCCTTTAAGAAATTTGTCACTAGATATTTGCTTATGGCTAACAGTGCTTCTGAAGGAACACCAACTCAAACAAGTTCCTATTCAGGAGAAGAACATAGTAATGAAGAAAATGTAACTAGGGGATTAGTTAATATTTGTGAAACGCTTCAAAGATGAAGTTTTATGAAACGCAGAAAAGAGATCATGAGTCTTTCTCTGATTGGAGCTGGAATGAAGCCAGAGCCAGAGCACTCTTTCTGTTTGTTAATATTTTACTAGATTCTTTCTCTGGCCAGCTTTTTACCCACATGGATTGCTCTTAGAACTGTCAGTGATGTCAAAGCTGTTGAAAATCTGTCTAGTGTGGAAACACTTAAGATAACTTTTGATCCATTAAGTGTGGAATTTCAGACAACAGAGCTTTGCAAGTAACAATGAGAACAGTACAAGAAACTCCCCTATCTAAGCTCAAGTAGTAAAACAAAAAAGTTACTTTACCTCAAAGCAGCTCACTCCTGTTCTTTGTTAGGCTACCATGTAAACCCAAATTATTAAACCCAGGACACCGAGGTGGGGTTTCTCAAAAATGTATAGTGGGATGTGAAAATACAAATTTTCATCTACACTAAATACGTATAAATCAAATGACTAGTGGAGACATAGCTTGCCTTACACCCTTATTCCCCCTGCACCGACCCCAGCCTCTGCTGACCCAAGGACAGCCAATTGGAGCCGATAAGGAGCTTTTCACACAGTACCACACAGCACCCTTCACAGTATTGGCTTCATTCTAAATGCAGTATTACAGCTGAACTTCAATAGGTGATGTTTGCTTTTTTCCCCCCTGAAAAACTAGTAAGTATCTTCAATAGCAAGTAGCAACTTTATTAAGATAAATAGAAGAAAATTAATTTCCGTTTTCTGAATGTTTTACAAAGCTTCCTCTCCTCCTACCTAGCATTTACTCTAAAATCAAAAAAGGCCCTATAGCCCACAGATGAATGAAGAAAACTTGCAGCATGTACAGAAGCTAATCACCTGGCTGTACATGTGTGCCATGATTTTCAGAGGAAAGCATAAAACTCTTCTGATAAGCAACTTTCCTTTGAGGGTGGCTTGTCATCAGCATTCAAGGCACATATGATCTGGATCACCAATCAAAATCTCCCACCTGCTCTCAACCTCTGGGATAGAGCATTTAAAAAGTAAAGAAATACAGAGATGTATTTCTTACTTGTACAGCCTATGTATCCTATGTAGCCTTTTAATATCATCAAGGCTTGTACCTGTCTATCTCTAGGAGGTTCTTTTTCTTTCAATGATACAGAAAAAAAAAAATACCTGAAGAAGGGACCTGTGTTCCTTCTAAACACCTTCCTTCTACTTATCTACAGAATTAACATACAAGCTATTAAATCCATCTAATTTCTACTGTACGAACAGAAAATTAGCAGGTAGAGTAAGAAGAGAGAAAATTAAAATATCTCATAGCCTTTTGCCTTGCTTGGAAGCTTACACAAGGTCTGAATTTGATGGTGAAATGAATAAAGTGTATAACAGTCCACTTCAGTAATCAAGATGTAGTCATTAACTCTTCAAACCACATTGAGTCATTGCATTGTGTAACATGCTGGAAATACAGCAAATTGCAGGGCTTACTTGACATGCCAGCCATTTTGAGTGCCAGTAGGCTGTTTTGTACATGAAAAAAATGAACGAAACTGTTCAACAGGTTCAGAAAAATAATTTTCATGCTACAATTCTCTGTTTCACCAGAAATTCCCACAAAACACGTCTACTGGCATTATCAACTTGGACAGAGTTGAACTTGGAAAAAAAAAAGTTTGAATAAGCAAACTAACCTGCATGCTTTGTGGCAAATCATTTTTTGTCACTGAGCTTCCAAGTCTCTGTGTATGTCACTTGTACCTGAAAGCCCAGTTCTGAGTCACTCTGTCTCAATGACAGTTCTATCCATTGTAACAATGTATTTGATGAGTGTATTAAATTCAAGTGAGTGGTTTTAAACAGGAAGATTGAATTAATTCCCATAGCTCAGGCATGAAAAATAATGCAAGCCTCTGCTAAAAATGAGAATCAGAACTTGAAAAGTTGTCCATAATGCTTCTAAGGTGATGTTGCTCCAAACAAAAAATATTTTTGCTTTCATTTTTTTTTCTGAAATGCAGAATTCAGTCCAGTAGAATTAAGGACACCTTTTCCTGAAGGAGAAAGCTAAGCAGCAAAAACGAGTGTTTAAAAATTGTATTCTTGCAATGCAGTATTTCAGGGCCTGCATGTTTGAGTAAGAAGTCCACTCTGGTGTTCCACATAAAAATCTGGATGCAGAGATCAAAGTAAACTTGGTCTCAGGAAAATATTATCCCTTATTGATGTGTCACTTGTTCCACGTTGGCAGTATCACCTGTCCGTTTTGCTATTTTCTAGATCCCCGAAAATCTACATTAAGTTTTGCAACAGTGGCTGGAAATTTCTAGACATTAAGAAACTGATGTCCTTGTAAGGCTGCCAGAGCTGTTGCATCACACATACAACAGCATGAAACTGCGTGACACTATCAGTAATGTTTCAAAGACATCCTTTTGCTTATCCTGTCAATATAGGCCTGACCTGAAATACTCTTCCTATTTCAGTCCCAGCCTCACAAAAAAAGCACGTGAATCACGAGTGTCAGCACTATGTCCATTCCAGTCCTCCAGGTCTGTCAATGCACATTACTTTGTCCCTGCAATGCACTGCTGTTCTGAATAAATACACTTATAATCCACTCTTCATTTTGAAAGCCCTTTTAAGTATTATTTTTTCTTGTGAGCTACTAAAGATGGTTCATTGCCTCCATACACTGGTTTAAAAATACATGTAACATAGGCTGGATAGGACCTGTGGGTGAAATGTCACAGTGCTTATCACTCCCTGCTCAGAATGTACCTTGTCACAACTTGTGTCCATTGCCACTTTTCACTGTGCACCTCTAAGAATCTGGTTCTGTCTTCTCCAAAATCCCTCACTGGGTAGTTAAAAAGCAGCAATCAGACCACTCACCAGCTCTTTTTTACACTGCACAACCCAGTTCTCTAAACCTCTTCTCATGTAATGTGTTCCTGTGCCCCAGTCATTTAGTGGCTCTCCACTGGACTCCAGTTTGTCAATCTTTTGTACAAGAGGGTCCAAAGCTGGACACAGTGGCCTCACAAGTACCAAAGAGAGGGGAACTAATCACTTCCCTTAATCCAGTGATTGCATTCTTGTTCCGCAGTCTGTATGTGATTAACAGCATGTGAATATCTATGTAATGGTAATACAGTTCATTTGAAAACTCTAAATCGCTGCCATATTACTATACAGATACTGTCAGATCTCAGGAATAACGACGATGATAAAAATAATAATATTAAGGCAAAAAGCCCAAGCAATTCACATAAGGCCTACAGCATTTTGAGAAACAACTTATTGAAAGCTACACCTCTAATTAAACAAAAAACCCAAAAACCACCTTTACTGGCACATTCTGGAGAAATGTTTGTCTGTCTATTTATAAAGAAAAGTCTAAAATCCCTCTAGGGAACATACTCTGCTATTAGCTATCCCTAAAATTTTTCCAATATTATAATGCAAGTCCATTATTTTTTGTCCTATCTACAGCAGGTGTTAGTTTCCCAAAGTTTTGCCAATGAAGGACTACTTCATGAACAGACCAATAGTTTGAGATACGTAACATTAATCTGCAATACACTGCTCAGCATAATAGCTGCCATTAAAAAGTTCCTTAGCAACTTGCCTGTAAAGAGGCTACACTTTACGGCACGTATCTTACAAATGGTGCTCTTGCTAAAATTTCCAAGAACATGTGGTGATTTCTGTAGAAGTATAACACTAATTCATGTTCAGTCTATGACCTAGGTTCTACCTTCTCCTGTCATTCTAACCCTGACACTGTCTCACATGTAAGGACTGGTCACTGTCTCACATATAAAAATTTGTGCCTGCTTTTATTTTTTTCCTGTTCCAAATTGTTGCACTGGACTATAAAAATCTAGGGGATCCCCACAGCATATACCAGCATTATGCCTGTGATGTCACCTTTTGCTTTTAGGTCTTAGCACTCTAAGCAGTATTGTAGCTATTAACCAGTCAAAAAAATAACAGTTAAGCAATTAAGCAAGAATTTGCAAATTACAATTTGATCTAACAGTCACTTGCAACACATGAAGTGTGCAGTTCTCAAACAGACACTTTCATATTTGCCCCAGCTAAGTTTTAGACGAAGTCAAAACAGGATTTGCATTTTCCAGGAGTACTTAAGAAAAGTGAAGAAGTATTTGCAATGATGGCATTTAAACCAGAGAGCTATATAGACATTTCTCTTAATTCTTTCTTCTGCTGGCAACAGTGAAATTCCCTCCAAGTAACTCGTTCAGATTCTGATGATAGGACTGTAACAACAGCAGCAGCACGTGAGAGAATTAGTGAATGGCGACAGAGTCCACTGTACTTTCACTCTTCCAGAAGAGTCAAATACTGTGACTACTTTACAAAGCAGGCTTACCCTGGCTGGTGTTCTTTTGAGGACTGAGTATAGAAAGGCTTGATCCCGTATCTAAAATTTGACAAACGCCTTGGCAGAAATTATGTGCTCTAGATGAAGAAAGCTGGACCTGCTGGACTTGACTAGGACTCTGACTGAGCAGCTGACTTTGAACAATCTTTGAGGATGTGTCTGCCTTTGTTGCTGAGGATATATCTGGCCCATGATTTTCCATACAGAAATCTAGCCGAACCTGTTGAAATTCAAAGATGATCTTACAGACATATATACTTTTCACACCAAAGACATCACAAAATTGGTTAAATTTCATAGTGGCATCTTGGACTTGGAAAAATAGAAGGTTTCAGCAAGAGGCAAGACAAAAGAAAATTATTATTTTTAATTTTGAAAGGTTGTACAAGTAGATTAATTACAACACCATGGCAGTGATTGAGAAACCCTAGTTTATTTAGCGTTAACAAATACTATTTTGTACAGGAACAATGCATAATTTTAAAAAGATGTAGGTTTTTAAGTCTTCCAGGAGATGACTGTTGAGCAATTCCAATTGAAAAATCCAAATGAAGGTGAATTACATTGATCATAAAACTGCACTGTACCTCAGCAGATGGTACTTCTGTTTTTTCCCCAGAGCTGCTTGGAGCTTCTTCTTCCTTTAAGCTAGGGCAGGCAATAAGAGAAGAGAACCTCGAAGGATGTTGTTGCCTTGCATACCGCAGCTCCTAACGTGAAATATTACATTAACACAAGTAACTCATGGTCCCTAAAACTAATACCCTTATAGCTCAGTTTGCTGTTACACTGCTAGATTTAAAATAATCAATTATAAATTACATTAAACAGAATTATGTTCCCTTCAGATCAACAGGGCCAAACTACCCTTCTAATAAACCTAGTATCAAATCTGTTCAAAATCTACATTTCCTGGTGCTGTTACTATCACCTTACTTGTTGCTCAAGCTTATATTATCAGGGTCCTTCTTCACTTCTGTATTTTCCCATGATTGAATTACAGAAGAAAAGCTCCAAAAAATAAAGCAGCTGTGGAAAAGTAAATTGTCAGCAGCTAAAATAAACTAATTTACCTCTCAAAGTTTCACCAGCTTTCAACTTGTAGTAACTAAAGTGAGATTTGACAAAAAGCAAACTGCTTCAGCTCTGTCAAAGGAGATGCAAATAAGCATCAAAGTCTTTTGCTATGTATTTAAGACTAAAGAAATAAAATGTGAGCCCATTACATAAAGTAACTGACAGTGAAATTCCTGTAGCTCTGACAGTAATAAATTATCTTGGTTTTTTGTAAGGATGAATATCTTGGAACACGGGAGCAAATGTAGCCTGGCCAGTAAGAGTGATCACCTAGAATAAAAACACCCAAACTAGAATAATAGTAGTCTTTGGAAGGTCAGCCTGGAGCTCAGCTTTAGTGTAGGAGCTGAAGCTTCAGCAGGTATGTTCTGGGTATAGAGCAGCCTGGAATGAGAGTACGGAACAGCCTGGATGTAAGAAGAGCTATCCTTTCTAGTCTGGACAAATTATGACTCAAAGGTTCCAGAGGTGGAACGATACTCAATGACAGCCACTTCAGCCATGACCTCCAAGCAACCCATCAGCTGAAGAGGTTGAACTACTACTCCCAGAGTTTAGCTCACCATCTGGAAACTCACAGTCAAATTCTACCTAATCTAATTCTATCTAATGTGTGAGTCCTCCAAAAAAGTACTACTTGTTTTTACTACTATTCTTTATCCAAGAGAATAGCAATCCTGTGCAGAAGCTGCATAACTGTTTGCCTAAAGACCTGATTGCCTAAAGACCATCGAACTTGACCCTGTCAGTACTTGTTCTCAAATTTAATTGCTGGATGATCTTTGCACTTCAAACTTGTACAGCATTTTCTTAGATCTACTGACCCAGAAGTTTTTGTAATTAGTCCAGCTAACATCCCTGATGGGTACAATCATGTGGCTAATCTGTAGTGCTGTTTCACTTCACAGGAAAAGAAATATATCTGGTTTTGGCATAACTAAATTGCCAAAACGATTGGGCCAGCTGAGTCACTTAACCTTCCTTTACCTAATTTGTAGCACTTACTCTAAGCAACGGAGGTTAAAATGTTTTTCTTTTTTTTTTTTTTTTCCTTTAGCATCATTCTTAACTGTAAGAAAAATAAAATATTAATTAGAATTTACTTACACTGGCTCTTTTTCAAGAAACTCACTTTTGTCATTCAAACTGTCTGGCCAGATGGTTCATATACTTCATAGTACACCTAGGCCAACCAGATAACTTCTGAAGAATTAGTGATAATTGCAAGCTAAAAACCCCACAGGATGGCATGCTCAACAAAAAGGCATGGTTATTCCATCTTTTTAGAATGTGTCTAGGTATGAAAATGTTTAAGACATTTTTAGAATGTATTGAGATGACAAAATTTTCAAGTAGATGGCTGAAAGTTGTGATTTCTTAGTGCAATAATCCCAAACAGGGATTATCTCCTGTATGGTTTCATATTATCTAGAGATAATTCTACCGATCTTAGTAGGTGAAAAGAGAAACTTTTAACTTCAATCTCTTACGTATTCCTGAATGAACTTTAGTAATCCACAAAAAGGCTCTGGTCTAGGCTCTCAAAACTTTTTTGATTTCAATTAAGACAGGTAGGAATACGTAAAGGGAGAATTAAAAATAAACAGAGGACATTAGCTTAAATTCAGCTGATTTCCTCCCCCAATGGCAGAGGAGATTGTAGTTTCAAACTAATATGCTGGAGGCTGACTATTTGGAAAGCAGCTCAGCAGAAAAGAAACAAGAGACCTGGTGGACTATGAGTTGAACATGAGGCACCAATGCATTCACGAAGCTTTCAGCTAACAGCATACTCAACTGCACCAACAAAAGTACTGCCAGCAGGTCAAGGGAGGTGATTATTTCCTCTACCAAGCACTGATACAACCACACTTAGAGTATTGTGTCCACTTTTGGGCTCCCCAGAATGAGAAAGACATGAACATAATGCAGCAGCCACAAACAGCAAACCAACAAACAGCCACAAATATGATCAAGGAATTGGAACATCTGACATAGAAGGAGAGGCTGGGGCAGCTGGCCTTGCTGGCCTCCAGAAGAGATAGATCAAGAGCGATCTTTTCAACATGTATAAGCAGCTGATGAGGATGGTGGAAGGAGATAAAGATGACTGAGTTGGAGCCTTCTCAGTGGTATACAGTGGAAGACCAAGTGACAATGGACAAAAAGGTAAGTACAGGACACCTCGCTTAAGTATAAGGGGAAAGAAAACCCCAACCAAATGCCAACCTGCTTTATTGAGAGGGTGACCAAACACCCATAACAACTTGCCCAGAGTGGTTCCCAGAGGAAGTGTTTCCCCAACTAAACTTGGTTAATAATTCTACTGGAGTTTTATACCTCAGAGCAACAACCTCACCCTTTCTGAAAGAACATTGTTTACTGCCCTCAAAACTACAATGACAATCAACTGCTCTGACTCAATCCTCACAGGAACAAATCTGCTGATGAATTAAGTACATAGTGAAATCCCAATTATTAAAGTTACTGTGAGGTCTACCACTAACTACTAGGGAAACCAGGATTTATTCATTAGTCTCTCTGATAAAAGTTGAAATTTAACAATTAAATGTTGTATTTTAATTACAAAATATATAAGACAGGTTAATACATTCTGCTTTCATATATGGAAAAGGTAATCTTATAGTCATTTGGACATGGGTGTTTTAAAATCCCACCACTGTGAGTATTTGGAAATATCCTCACGGATTAATCATTTTAATGTTTATGTTAGAACATAGTGCAAATCCTTCAAATGGCCTTTCTTGCTTAGTTAAAACCAAGCCTTAAGAAATTTGTAATTTAGGATTGCATTTATGCTGCATAAACACATGTATTTCTGAAATACCTTGGCTGAAGATCATGTTTAAAAATACTACATTTGAAGTCCCAAACCCTTTAAACTTATGGGGAGCCATCTGCCTTGTGGCCAGTCACTAATGGTGTTTCCCAGGGCTCAATTTTAGGGTCAGCTTTCTCCAGTCTTTGATCAACGACCTGGACACATGAGTTGAGTGTACACTAAGTTTGCTGATGATACTAAATGAGGAGGACTCATTGATTCCCTTGTGGGTAGAGAGACCTTACAAAGAGATCTTGATAGACAGGAATACTTGGCAATCACCAACTGCATGAAATTTAATGGAAGCAAAAGAGCTGGATTCTGTACCTGGGACTATAGTCATGGATGTCTGTATACACTGAGGGACAAGAGGCTGAAGTGCAGCCCTGAAGAAAGGGATCTGGGAGTTTTGATTGTTGGCAAGCTCAGCATGAGTCAACAGTGTATCCTGGTGGCCAGAAGTGCCAGCTGTGTCCTCAGTGTGTTAAGCGTAGCACAGCTAACCAGCCAAAAGGAGTGAATGTCCCACTATGCTCAGCATTGGTATGGCTTTACCTCAAGTACTGTGTGCATTTTTAGGCTCCACAATATGAGAAGAATATAGAAATATTAGAATGTGTCCAAAGGAGGGCAACAAAGATGGTAAAAAGACTAGACAGCTAGATTTATGAGGAGTGGCTGAGGATATTTGGCTTGTTCAGCTTAAAAAAGAGGAGGCTGGCGGATGACCTCATTGCTCTCTATAACTTCCTTCCATGATGGGGGAGCAGAGTAGGAGGTGCTGATCTTTGGTTTTGGTGTCCGGTGATAGCATGTATAGGAATGACGTAAATCTTCATCCGGGGAAATTCAGACAATTCTTCCCTGAGAGGGTGGTCAAGCAGTGGAACAATCTCCCCAGGGCGTGGTCATGGCCCCAAGCCTGTCTGTGTTCTAAAAACATTTGGGATAATGCCCTTAAGATAAACGGCTTAACTTCTAGGTTGTCCTGTGTGACATCAAATTCAAAGATCCTCGTGGGTTCCTCCCAGCTCCGGATGTGCAATGATTCTATGGAATCTTCCAAAGATAGATTTGAGCTAAACTCAGAAATGCAGAATTTTAAGGTAAGTTATATTTATGGAATTAGAACTGGCTTAATGGCTCATAATCGCTAGATTTCAGAGAGCATATAATTACCTGTGAGAGTCTGTGCTGTAGATGCTTTAGAACTGATAGCTGGCACTGTGTTCTTTTGACAAGTTCTCTTGGAAGAAGACTACCAGAGACAATACAGACTGTGCAGTGTTTAGAGCTAACAGGATGCAAAAGTCCTATAAAAGAGAGAATATATTGAGGAAGGCATTCTTTGTTTTTATTTTGTCATCAATATTACATTTCCAGCAAGTGTTTACAGCAGGTATAAATGAACCACAGAACAGAGGCCTTCTCATTGCAGATGGTTTCAACACTATGCAGAAATGGGCCTTGTGGTTTTTTCCTTTGCTTCATTGCCAGTAAAACTATGCATGGAACTTAAATATCCACAGTGAAATCTTTTTACATTATATATACTCTTAATTCAAGTTTACTCTACAGTAAGCTTATTCTGCTTTCTCTTCCTCTTTCCTAAAGCATTAGTTTTTATTCCAAGAGATACAGCACCTCTTTTCTGCTCATAAACAAAGTCCTAAAGTTCAAGTTCCAGTTCCCACACTGACATCTAGGCACCAGGGAGCTCCTCATCTGAGATGTTTATCAACGAAAGTCACCACATACAGACTCTCTATCTAAACGTATCATGTGCATTAAAATTGTGTTACAATTACTCATTGCTATGTTTACTCTTCTACGTACAAACTAGTTAGAAGCGTACTACATACAGACTCATTGTTCTACCTTAGCATCTCCTATCACAGGATAATCTTACTTGCAAGGATTAGTACCACAGTCTCACATGAGCTATGCAGATCAGGGATCAGTCAGGTCCAGCACTTTGTTTTCATAACAAAGCCTAGCTTTCTCCAGCTCAAAGGATAAATGGATTCCCCTGTTTTATTCTAAATATATAAGCTAGCACTTTTCTTTAGAAAAAATTTACCTTCCTTTAACAGCATTCCAAGTTCTGCCCTGAGTCTGTTTCCCATTTCAATCAGCTGCTGCTTTTCTTGGCTCAGAATCGAGATTTTTCTTGCTGCTTCCTTGAGTTTGTTTTGCATTCCTCGTAGAGTGTGTTTGACACAATACTGACAACCACCACCAGTACCTACATCAGGTAACTGCTGTCCAAAATCTACCATGTTTTCTTCAAGAACTTTGGGTTCTGGCCCCTGAATAAAACAGACAGTGCTTATAATGAATATTTTGAAAGTGAGGTCTGTAGGTTCAGAGATCTATACAAATACACATGAGAAGTCAGTTGAAAAAAATGTGTAAAGTTGAAGACTACAGCCCATTTTTTAGGGTCCATTTTCAAGATTTTGTTAGCAGTATAGAGCAAATTAAACTGTGGAGCAAAACACTGTAATAGCCTGAGACATTCCTACAGATATTGTTAACTATAAGTGTAAAATAATACACATAGGATAAACACTGTATAACTGTAAACTAAAGAGCACTTAATTTTAAGATAAAATGTGGAAAAGGCCTCTTTATACCAAATAGTAATCTGGTACAAATCCTTCTTCATTTAGTCATTGTGTACATACAAACATAAGGGGTAGATATGACTTAAAACATTTACTGAAAAGTAAAGATTCTACAATCTGTTTTGTCTCTGCCAACCTGAGTCCACCTTGTTTTTCAAGACGTCCTTGTCTTCTTTCAGCCCCCACAGAGGAGACTTTTTGATATCCATTTAAATAGCCATCATTCACTGAACAGTCATCTCCCTACAAATATTTTACGTTTCACACATTACCACAAGTATCTAAATGTATCACGTGCATTAAAATTGTGTTACAATTACTCATTGGTATGTTTACTTTCCTACATATAAACTAGTTAGAAGCGTACTACACTAACTGTGCAATCCCAATCAGTTTTCAACTAAATCACCCTAAACACTACTATTCAAGAAGTACACATTGAAAGCTATTGTCCATACTAAGAAAAAACCAAACCGTTGTTGCCTTATTGCGCCATGCAACTCCCATGCTCTTATTTCTTTGGATAGTTTTACCATGAAAGGAAAGCTCTTGAAAACATACAGAGAAAGCATGCAGGCCTACAAACAGTAGGGGGGAGAAAGGTAGGGAAATTAGTGCAGGACTAGAGTCTAAAAATGCTAAGACAGCAAAGTAAAAGGAAAAAGGAACACCACTTTGACATGCATCTAGCAATTTGTATAAAAGCAACTAATACAAGTAGCCACAAATTATTACACTCTACCTTCCTCAGTGAAATGGACATACTAAGGCTTAACATAAAGAGAGGCCAAGGCAATGACCAGCTGTGGCACCACTAGTTCTCACACTGCGGACCACCTTCACCAGATCAAAAGGCAAAAGCACATCACCTGGCTGGGCCATGGAATGCCATTTGCCTAAACTTTTATTTTTCCTGAACTTTCCAGAAAAAGATTCCACAGCATTGCACAGAGGTTTGGTTGGATTTTTTTTCAAGGTGACAGACTGTAAGGTGTAGAGTTAGGAGTGGAACTCAGAAATCTTTTTACCTTTAGATCTATGCAAAATTCTGCAGTACAAAAGAGAGAAAACACTGAAAAAATGGGTACTAAGGAAGAGTGGGAGGAAAAACTCTCCTCAGAGCTGATACAAAAGAAAAATACACATACACGCAAAAGTTTACATGCTATTTTTACTAGTTTCCACAATAAACTTTCCTCTTCTTCTTTAGTGTTGCAGTCTATAATTTCTAGATTATGGTCACAGAAACTCTGCTATATTAAATTGAAAATAGAAAACTATCACTATGGCTCTCTTTACTGACTTCACACCTGCACCCCTATGTTTAGTCACCATTATTGCTCAACAGATTCTGAACTCCCTGAGGTAGAATCATTTTTGCCTGTAATTCTTCATGGCCTTAAGTACATCCTTAGCATGCAATTATTAAATGTAAGAAGCACAGAGAAAGTGTAGAAAAGTGCTAAAGATAAGCACTTGTAAAATCCAGTAAGAAATTAACATGAAGTTTTGCCCATTGTTTTTAAGATATTTTCAGGACTGCTTCCAGCTCAGTCTATGTCTAAGAAGGCTTGTTACATACTGAGAAAGAAAAAATAAAGCAGACAGCAGAAGTAGGCAGGAAACAATAGTTCAACTTCAGTGAAGACAGCATCAACTACAGTTCCAGCATTTTACTCACTTGATGTTTTGGCCTGCATATCCCCTATTTGCTACGTGTCTATACATATAAAGCATAAGTAATTCAGCATTTCACAATGAAGGTGCAAATCACTGCCTGAAATTGTTCCTGTTCTCATATTCAGCCATGAGCATTCAATTATAATTTAGCACCATGAAGCAAAGGATTAACCTCTGGAACAGAGAAAGTTCATTTCTTATCTTACAGTCTCCAAGGCAAAGTCACTCTCTATTGATTTTTTTTTAAGGCTCTATCCTCACTTACAGAAATGCAAAGAAAATCAGAATGCACCTTGGACAGTAGTTTGTAAAACATTTTCTGCAACAACAACAAAAAAAGAATTGGCATAAAATTCAATTTTCACCTAATTCTGGAAGTGGCCAAAGAGAAAAAAAATCTGCACTGTCTATACTGGCACACAACAATTTTCTAAATATAATTTGACAGCATGAGCAAACAATTCCCTTCTATATTTAGCAAAGAGATAAAACTGAGATTAAAGATGATCTGTCCATGGTTGTTGTGCATGTTTCCACACAAGGTTCCCAAGACTCCTAAGTTTTATTTAAACATTGATATTGTTTCAGTTTTTAAAGCTCTTAGCTCTTCAATCAGGACCTCTCATGCTTATTTATTACTTAGCTATTATTTCAATTTTCTTGAACTTAGATCGTTACTGGTGAGTCCTAACAGTAAGATTAAAGCATGATAATATGCTGGTAGGTCTTACAGATGACTTGACAATTAGAAAACCCTGATTTTTCAAAATTGTTTTTTAAAGTATCTTACTTCAGACTCTGTTTACTACACCATGAAATTGCTGGGAGACAGGAAGAGGAGAACATATAGTGACTTACTCCTTACATAATACTAGATATTTGTCCCAGTTTTCAATTCTGTTATTATTTTTTAGCAAGAGATGTCACTGTCACTTGAATGCTCATATTGTTCTTACCCTTTAAGATAACACGGTGGGAATGATGTTTGTAAGCCCTTGAACAGAACAAAATATGCTCCCACACCCAGTGGGTTTTTCCTTCGTGGTGAGCACTCCAAGACAGCACTGGAACTTGGTACTTTCTCCTGGTCATACCAAGTTGCACTTGGTATTTAAAAAAAAAGGCTAAAATGAGGATTTACAATGGAAATTAGAGGTGGCACACAGTAGCTTAAGCATTTGCAAGTGGGAAAGAAACCCATCAAAAACGGCTTGCAAGATCAGAAGTGACTTGTGCCAAGGGATGACTAGTCAAAATTTATTGCCTAGGAAGAATAAGCATAAATTCGGCTGAAAAAATCTTTGCTGGCTCTCATCTAACCAATCACATAAGCACATATTACTTCAGTTTATAATATTTATTCAAACAAAAGTAATACACTATGTATTTAATTACACACACACATACAGATACTTTTAGGTAGTTTAAAACTCATCATACCTTTTCTGCATCTGGGTTTACCATACAATCCAACCTAGTTGAGCTGACTTTGACGTTGCTCAGCATGGTTCCAGTTGAAATTTTGTTTGTGCTCAATGAACCTAAAAGAAGAGTATAATATGAATGTATATGTATTTAATAGAGAGTTTAGGTTTTCATAGCAAGAGCTCCTTCAGAACACTGTCTCATGCATATAAATATCTAGTTACAGAATCATAGGACCCTAGAATTATTTAGGTTGGAAAAGACCTTTAATACCATCAAGTGAAACCAGTAACCTAACACTGCCAACTCCACCACTAAACCATGTCTTCAAATGCCCAGACGTACATGCCTTTTAAACACCTCCAGGGATGATGACTCAACCATTTCCCTGGGCAGCCTATGCCAATGCTTGAATAAGCCTTTCCAAAAAGAAATTTTTCCTAATATCCAATATAAACCTCCAGTGGCATAACTTGAGGTCATTTCTGTTGTCCTATTGCTTATTAATAGGAAAGAGAGACTGATCCCCACCTCACAACTTCCTTTCAGGTAGTTGTAGATAGTGGTAAGTTCCCCCTGAACCTCCTTTTGTATACCACTTCAGTAGACATACTGTAAAGAGATATACTGTAAACTCCCATGGCAGGGGGGTTTGGACTAGGAGATCTTTAAAGATCCCTTCCAATCCAAACCATTCTGTGATTCTACATACTGGCTTCACTATCAGGAATTCTGTCATAACTTGTAATATACATATATTTTCTTCACTCTTGCAAAATATATACATGCTTTCTTTTCTAGTGGTAATTTTGTAGTGACTTATAATGTGTGAATTTGTTTTTACTAATAATTGTTTTGTAGTAATTTGTAACACAGAATCTCAGACTACTGCGTGCTTGTGTACTGTGCAATCTTGAGAACCCCACAATAACGATTTTTACACACTCATGGATTGGGTAGCCCTCATAGGTTGTGACTATGACTGCTGAACTTCCTTAACAGAATTTAAAGTTCTTTGTCAAGAGTTGTCACCTTGCTCTGCAAGCTGTCTGTTCTCTGTTAGAGGAAGAGAGGACAACATCTGCTCATCAAGACGCTCCATTTCTTTCCTCATTTGTGTAATAGCAGCCCGAAGACTGGCATTCTGTTCCTGCAGCTTTTTTATTTCCAAGGCAGGAATATCTTTGTACAGAGAACTTTCATCATCATACTGAAATATCTGGAAAATAAAAGTACAAGACAAAAAGAACCCTTCATTAATAAGCAACACATATTCTATACATACAGATCCTAATACTTTTAACCCGTGAACATATGTGGGAGAAAAGTACCATAGAAGGAGAAGAAATCTATTTGTTTATTGAGGATTTGCCAGGGAAAAAAGAGCTGTACTGAGAACATTATAGGAGGAGGCACAGATGGGGAGGACCATGGTGCCAGAGCTGGCTCTGTTTTATAACTGTTGTTCTGCAGGTGTGGTTTATCTCTCTTCCATGAGCAGGTAACCCCTCTCCTTGGGGTCTCCTTGGGGTATTGGAACTTGCAGGCCCAATAGCAGTAATAGCAGTCCCCTTTTTGACCTGTCAGATTCTTGAAAGTGTCATTGGAGATCATCTGTTGACAATAACATCATCCTGGTTTAAAAGACAGATATTTGCCAAGGAAGATGGGAATCTCCCTGGAATGGAAAGATCACCCCCTCCCTCCAAATTATTATGACTTCAAAATTACGGGACTTCCAGGCAAAGATACGGAAAAAAGGAATAACAATTCTTTACTAGACAATATATCTATATAACAAGACAAAACAAACAACAGCAACGACTAAAAGATAATCCAGTAATAGCCTTTTCCCGCCCATCAAGCTGTTTCCCCTTTGGTGTAGTTACGACGACAACCGACACGGGGCGCTGTTGGCTCGTGTCGAGGCGGAGAGGATGCAGTGACTCCCCCGGGGCTTCAGGTGCAAGATCAGGACCTCCCTGGTGGTGATGGCAGCTCAGATGAGAGACAGGGAAGAAGGATTGACTCCCCCAGGCACCCACGCGAGCGGTGATCGGTCTTCGACACCGCTAAGGGCAGCCGGTACACCCTGGGAAGGGAGGCAGGGCTTTACCACGGTGCCGCACTACCGTACACAGGGGTCCGGCGGCCGTGCTGCTCCGGCTTCAGGCGGCCCTCTCTGAGGCGGTTCCGGGAGGGGGGCGGAGGGAATTACTTCCCCAGGCACCCACGTGCACTGTGCTGGTCTCTCTCGGCGCTGGCAGACGGCGAAGTCCCACTCAATGGAGCAGCCGGGACTCCCTTTCTCTCTTGCAAGCAACGGACCCACAAGCCGGCGGCAGGCAGAGCTCCACGGCAGTGTTGAAAAACTGCTGCGCGGGAGAGGTCCAAAGCCAAGAAAAACCACACGACCGTCTCTCCTCCCAACCAGGCAAAGACTGCCCACCCCCAGCTAAGAAACTGCCAAAATAACTCTGCTTCCTCCAGACCCCGCTCCCCCAGAACCATTACAACCGTATGCCAAGGCCACGTCTGCTGTCGCTGGATCGCTATCCATTCACCATCTCCCTGGCAACAAATGGGAAGAAAATTCCCGGGGGATGGGGGGGGGAATAAATAAATAAGGGGAAAAAAAATCACAACACCCCCCCCCAAACAAAACAAAAAAACCCACCAAAACCAAAACAACCGAACCAAACAAAAAAACCCCAAACAAACAAAAAACCCCCCCAACCCCCAACAAACATAAAGAAGCTGGATGCCCTCCACTAAACCAAAAAATGGGAAGGAGTGTATGGACTACACCCAGATAATCTGGACAATGGACAGTATCTAGATAACATGGACATTGATTTGAAAACACGTTTCCTAGTCACTTGAAATTCCAGCACAATCTTCAGGAAAAAATATCTAGTAGGACCAATGGGATATATAAATACCAGAATATTAGGGTTCCGATATTATTTACTTTTGCTGTTTCTTCATTCAAAGTATGTCTGCAAAGATTTTTAAATGTTTTGTTTGACCAATGGTAGTGTATTATAACTGTGGTTTCATCAAAACAGAGAATGTAGAATTTAGATTCTACCCCTATAAAAAATCTTCTTTCACTGACAGAAACATGTGTCATCATCCATTTAAGAAATACAGATACTATTTGATAAAGGAATATTAGAAAGCCATGCAATAGAAGAATATACACTCCTACAGTCACTAAACAAATCCTAATTCACAAGCCATTCAAATCAGATGTTTTTCACATGGAAAAGATCGTGAAATGTCTTTGAGTATTTGTATCTAAATGTTGCTAAAACGTTTCTTGATATTTAACCCTAAGCTTAAATTGTTGCAAAGCAGCAGTTCTGCCTCTTCAGAGGGCATGGCAAGCCATGAGGCGCTTAAGACACTTCAGCAAAATACTTCAGTCTCAACATTTATGCCTTGCACAGCCTCAAACACTACTCCGTTTCCATCTTCTCCAACATTCCCCACTTTCTTCAGCCCCCCCTATTTTCCCAGTCATACGTTTGTTCGGCAACTGTGATCTGAAAGCGTCAACTGGAATGCCAGTGCCCTTCAAATTAAATTTCCCTGGCATGAAGACAACAGCTGCCCTGCAGTTTCTTTCTCCTGCCCTAACAGTACAGGCTACGCAGAAGATAAGAATAATCACTATTCTGCTTTTACAATCTCTCCGAGGCTGTTAAGGAGAGTCAGGGAAAGGCATCAGTAGGTAGCAATGCAACACCCAGATGTGAATTTTGGGGCCCAGGACTACATCTCAACCTGCAACATACACATGAACCATCACAGTTTAAACCAGAAATGCAACTGTTCCAGATTTTTGGAGGTGGAAATGGGGCTAGAGAGAAGACCCTAAAACCCTAATAAATCAGAATTACTTGAAGCACTCTTTCCTTTTCTGTGCACTTGTATGATATTATTAGCATGCTCTAGTTAGACAAACATGACCTAAATACTAAAATATAAGTTATAAGCAAGATTTTCCAGGCTGGTGTGTTTCACATCTCAGTTGCTTATTGAAAGGCCAAGAATGTCTACTGCAACATTTCTAGCACACTCCTGGGGTCTCAGACCAATTTGAAGAAAGGACCTGTATACTGAATATACTGTACTAGGGTATATTTAAAATTTAATCTTTCTTGCATCGGCCATCTGGACCAGAGCCTAGCCAGCATACTATTCCTTCCGTAAGAGGACTCATTGACAGAAATGTCTTAGTCACTTTTCTTCTTCTGTTTGTTTGTTTACACTTCATTTTTTACAGAAAAGGTTCTAGACTAGAATAATTGACTTTTAGATTTTGTTATTTAGTTTTTTAAACACTGGCCCTTCCCATAAGGAAAAAAGACCAAAAAGGTTTTGCTGAGATGGGTACTGCTTATCCTACATGCCGAAAGTGAAATAGCCAGAGTTTTTTAAAAACAGAAAGAAAAGAGTGAAAATGAAGACAGTCTTGCCAACCACAGTTGAAGAGAACAGTGACTAGAAAGAAGAATATAAAGAATATAAAGAAGAATCCCTCCCCTGATTCCCTTGGTATCTCAACGATCAATTAGCAGATCAGTCCAGTTTGAAATGGAATGGGAAAAACTACTTGCTCCATAGCAAGTTTTTGCTAGCGATCTACTTTTATCTATAATAAAAATTGTCTTCAGGAAGCATCTTTCTGAATACAACACTTTCTGCATTCAGAAACTACTAGGCTTGCTTAGCACTACTTTTTCTTAGCAAGCTCTGGTAACATGCTCTGAACTGGTCACTGTTGAGCACCTGTAGCTGCCCACAGAGTGCACTGCAGCATACTCTTTACTTTCAGTCTTTTACCAAAGAGTTTTCTACTCCTAATTCATTATCCTTCAGCATGACTTCAAACCAGCATTACATTTGCAATTTTGAATGGCTTTTTAAAATATATGCATTTTAATAGGTAGCAATGAAAGGAAAACTAGTTAGTGATACTAAAATACAAGACATTATTTTAAACAGCTGGCATACTAGTATGTTGAAACATTGCCTTAAAATTTTAACTTTACAACTTTAAAATCTACCCTGAACTGCAACTGACACAGAACCTCAGGCATGAGGTTCCAGAAATTAATTCTTCCCATTTGATTGCCATGATGGTACAGTATGTTGTCACGTGTTGAAGCAACTGTCTATATCCAGCTTGCTCCTTTTGATAGTGAGTAATGAATGAGAGCCATAATTAAGCCCATGACACCTAATCTATGTGTATTCCAGGTTAGACATGTCTGTATTTTGAATGAAACATATGAAACAGATGAACTGCTTACAGTAAGTCCAGTGGAAACAAGGCCCATAAAGCTGTTATCTTAGAATGAATTAATCTGTGTCTACATTAAGTGTTGTCTAACCTGTTTCTCCCCTTCAGGTGAAATACTATGATTAAATGATGCTTGTATTGTCTGTTCTCTCTCAATAGCCAAAGCAGAAAGAACAGTCTTCACTTCATGCAACCTGCAGTCTGTTTTCTGTAGATCAGCTTCAACCTAGGATGGAGAGAAAGGAGGGGAAGCAGAGGATGTCAGTAGCTCAAGGACAAAGGGATGGAGAAAAGACGAAGAAAGGTAAGGAAGGGAAAGGAAAAGGAAAAGGGAAGTAAAAAGAAAAATAAGGAAATCAAAGATACTTTAAATCATAGGACAGGGACTTAAGCACATCCCTTTTGACTCTGTCAAAAACTGCCTTAACAGACAAATAATTTAGCTTCATTGTCTTATCTTCTTTATGTGAAATGGAAAATGCTGATTTATCTCTCACATGTGTTCACATGCTACAGTTATTGATGCCTATGAATCACTTTGGAAAGACAATGATAAAGTAGAACACTAGAGTAAATGCCAGCATTCCGAACTTCACAAACAAGTGTTTCCTCTGTACCTGTGAGTTCACGGGGCAACCGGGCATTGAGAATTGTTAGACCATTGTGCAATAGTCTCTAAACAATAAACATGTATTGAATTTTTCAGAAGCAGAAGTTTGTACACTACACAAAATAGGGGTTTTTTTTCCATACAAAAATACCGAAGAGTTTTTCAGGACTAATATTGTTCCCTTGATAGAATTCAAGTGGTACTCTGATCTGAAATTCTTTCTGTCCTGGGGTTGCTCTAAGAGAGATCTTTCTTTTGCTACAATGGCAAAGGAAAAGCATCTCTCAAGATGACTTGATTACGTGGAAAGGGAGAAAAGGCCACTATTAGAGCTTGTTCATGAAAATTAATCTGGTCTCTGATCAAATACATGTGATGAACTGCTGTGCATAATTCAGAATTACTGTTTTACAGATTTTTGAAAGAAGGCTAAAGACTTATTTCCCTGAGAAACACCATGGTGGAAAGACTCCATAGCTCTCTGTGCAATAGATGATTCTTAAACAGTGTTAATTTTAAATTCTCACCTCCTCTCTTGATGAAGACAGTCTGTGTGTTATATCCTCTGATTTCTGATATGAATTACATTCAACATTCTCACAGAGCTCCTGCCAGTTCAGTTCTGTTTGCATTTTACTCTGTTTCAGAATCCGTTCTCGCTCAGCTGCCAGAGACGGTTGTTGTTTATACCTGTGATACACAGAGCAAAGCTGTTGATTTCAGCAGAATAAATACTAAGGATGTTTTGTGGATATTTTTGTTGTTTGTTTGGGTCTGGTTTTGTTTTGCTTAATCCAGCTTTGTTTATTGTCCTCATCTTCTTTCCTTGTTCTATTTTACAAATTATAGATTTTATTCTATTCTACTCTCAGCATTTTACTAAACAAAAGCATTTTAATTGCTTAGAGCTCAGTAGTCTCTGAGGGTCCATCTGTATGGGTATTTAGAATCAGCTTTGGAGGTCACCACAACTCAAGCGGCATAAACTGCCCTTCAATACCAATACCGCTCTCAGTACTTCCATCCAGAGCATGTTTCTGTTTTGCTGATATCAGGAACAACAAAAGAGCTAGGAATTAAAACTGCTGCATTGTCGGGGCAAAATTTCTAGGCTAAAAGGCTGCTGCATTTACATACCTTGAAAACACAGTGTAGAAAGAAAAGAGATAGAAGGTGCAAGTACTAGAAACTGAAACAGTATTAGAGATCTCTAATCAAGAACTCAGGTCAGAAAACTGCTAAAGATAAAAGGTTTCTTCTGAAGGGCCATCAGAGTTTAAACTGCATGACACAGAGTAAGCAACATGCACAAATTTACATTTAATAAGTATACATGCAGTTGAGGTTCTTTTGTTCTTGCTGAGTGAACAGCAGTTGGTCATGCATTCTTTATAGTCAAGACTGCAATAGGACAAAGTGGTTTTAGATCCATTAGTACAGCAGTGTCCTTTAAAAAACACCCAAGACCAGTAAACGAAACCAGAAACTAAACTCCAATGGTGCAATATTCAAGATGCAGGAATCCATGGATGCCTCTAATGGCTGGGTAACCTTTTGCTACCCTAAAGGTAAAGTTTATAGGCAGAAATAATTTATTTTATTACACAAAAACCAACACAGCTGGAAAAAGATGGCAAACTTCTAGGCATACAAGCCCTCTTCCTGAAAGCCTGTCTGTTTTTCTCAATGGTATTGAGTTGGTTTAATGTGAGGGGTTTTTTCTCCTCTACCTATATAAGATGGCTTGTCAAATTATTAAGGTATCAATTACAACAGCACTGAAGCAAGTGGACATGGGCATCAGAGAACAATCCAAGTAATGCTGGATGATGATTAATGAAGATTGCACATACAGAGAATAGAGATTTTTGAAGAGTGAATTCCTCATTACTAGCCCTGGAAGGATGACAGAGGTCTTTCAAATACCCATATACAGTTCTTGGTTGCATAGGAAAAAAAACCAGTCGCTTTGAATGCATACCACAAATACCCCTACTTCTTGCTATCCTGGAAACAGTTCAATGCATAGGTGGAAGAAAACAGCAAAAACAACAGTCATCTTTTCATGTGTTTCACACAGGAATGACTTTAGGTTACAATACACTCATTCATTCTGTGAGTAAGGGGTAACAGCTTAAAACAAGTTACCTTAACTTCCTGGGACAGAACTAAGCAACCCTTTTCAATTGTCTGCTTGTAAAACTCACATTCTCTCTTTTTAATTTCCACATCAAATTCAGTAAGCACTTCCTACAAAGGGAGTAACAGATAGGTAACACTAGAACAATGGTACTGATGAAAACACTGGATTGTCTCAGACCTTTCAAACACTGTACATGGAGTTTAATAATTGTATAATCTTTCTCCGTTCTAATAAGAATCAGAATGTGCTGAATGAAACCTATCATCTCGTCTGTGGTAGGTCCCCTAACATGACTTGTACAGCAAAGGGGAATTTAAGGAAACACATCAGCCGAACAGTGTCCTTTGCAAAATAAGATCAGATTTCATAACCACTGGGGAGAGAGGAGAGAAAAAAGACCTTGTTTTACAAAACCCCCCAGCATCTTACAGACATTAAAGTTCAATTCCTTTGCAGCCATCCGAGCACCTGTAATGTGTCAAAGACTATGCATTACAGAAATAACTGAATTTTATTTTAATTTCTAGAGGAGCAGAAATGTGCTATATCTCCCCAGTGCTAAAAGTTATGGATATTTTTTATTTATTTATTTTTAAAAACTTTTTTGAATATAAAATAAAAAATCTTAACAGAAGTTAAATGTAGATTCTAAGCACATGAATAAAGGGATATTGATTATTATGTACAATCTACTATAAGTTCCACGCATATACATATGGCTCCATGGTGGTGATAAAAATTTGACTGTTTTCCTCTGGTTTTGCAGAATGACATAGAAACAGCATAAGAAGTAGTCACTAAGAAATCACACGAAAAAATTTTAAAGGTACATCACAGAGACATCTATTCACTAGTCTAAGCTTTTTGTTTAAGTAAAACAATTCAGTACTATTAGAAGTGAGAGTTTTGGCTGCAGTCAGGAGGCCTTTAAAGTGTATACTTGCAGAACTACTAAAGAGTTAAGAAACTTGAGCCTTACTGAAAAGTTGCTAGAAAAATACTACCACGTTTTCCATTCTGAAGATGAAGTGATAAGAGGTTGCTGGGAGAAAAGATACTATGGGAAAGACTTCTTCCCTCCCTCCCCGCCCTGCTCCCCTTATAGCCACTGAATTTTAATTTAAAGGAAAAGAATAAAACCAGTCGTATTGTTTGTCATACTTGGGAAAACAAAAATCTGTTGTTAGAAGACTTTACAGTTCAATCCCAAGTAAGAACAGTACTACAGAATGGACATTCTACTGTGAAATTCTTCCAAAGTAACATTGCAAGTTATCCCAAAACATGGAAATGAAAGACACCAGTAAAGATACCACTGAAGAAGTGTCAAATTGTTGCTTCACAACACCTATGTTTTGCAAGTGTACAAAAAACTCTTCATAAAGAAGCCTGATTTTCCAGAAAACTAAATGGTTGCAGTGAGCTGCCATCCAGTGGCTAAATGATAAACTATTTTAAAAAGTATTTGAGAGAAACTACTTTGATGAATTAAATTGATAAATCACAACTGAAAACAAGAGAATGAGATCACAAGGGATTTTGTCTAATTGATACAAAATCATGTTAGTTTACTGCAGGAGATCCAGTAGCAAGCATGGAAGATGTGCTTCTTTAGTTGTAAGCATAAACAATGGAGATAACTTTTTTCTTCTCTAGTATGGTAAGAGAAATCATGTGATTAGATGAGTAGCCTTATGCTTGTGGACAGCAGCTAATCAGCTTTATCATTACAGTTCACCACACAATACACCATAACTTCCAAACCAAGCCAGTTACCAAATATTGTTCAGGTTCTCATACTTCTTCAGGTAGGTTCATAAACTGTCTTTGGGAAGCCCACAGGAAAGAGAGTCCTGGATGAAGATTTGTTATTTTAGCAGGACTACTATACTGAGGGCAGCGAGACTTGGATTGACAGGTGTTGGGTGGAAGAGGCAACTGCCTAACAATACCACTTCCATTTATATGACATATTGGTTTGGTCGACAGGCCAAAAATCAAATGTTCTAGTTCTAAGGACTAAACACATTCATATGGAAATTAGTAAAAGTAATTCCAATATCAAGTACATTTTTATACACAAACAAAGAAGGACAGTTTTGTTGTTCTTTAAAGTTTGTTATATAGAAAGAGGTGGTATAATGCCTCCCTAGGGTATCACAGTTGAAGACCAAATTTCACTGTTAGTAAGATGACCCTTTAATGGTGAAATGATAGGAATATAAGAAGCAGAAGGGGAAAAAAAGCACCTTGTAATTAGGAGTATGATAAACAGTGTACATTTATCCATCTTGCCTAAGGCTACCTCTGCTTTCTAGATGCTGACCTTTCCTGTAGTTTCAAGGTTAACAAATTTAGCAGTGTGCTTACTACATAAAATAATCTTACACAATCTCACATTACTAAGCATATTCTTAGCAGTTCCTTACAAGGGGCAGCTGTCAAACAAGCATAGCAACAGCTACTACGCAAGCAGGGCATAATTTTCTGAACTGTAATTACAAATGTAATCCATTTTTAGAGGAGCAAAACAATAAGCAGAAACAAAAAGCTTAGACAACTATAGCAATGTTAAACCAGAACATGCTACTTAAAAAAAATAAAATTGAAAAAATGATTGGTAGATGGCACTGCAGCAACACAACATCACTTGTCCAACATTCTTATACCAATTTCTGACATCATCGTCTTCCAGTTCTTGAATCTTTTGCTCCATGTGAAGTTTCAGGTTCATATAATCCTCATGCAGGTGATCTATGTGACTATTCCTAGAGCTAAAAACAAAAATAAACTTATATTAAAAAGCATGAGGGATCCACGTAAAAGTTTTTGAACAATGACATGTAACTATTAAGAGAAGATGCTGTAATTTCCTAAAGAAACAGTCACCATAATAATATCTTTTTCTCATTATTTAGTGGAAACCAATTTTAACAGTATATGTTATTTCCCAAAACAATAATTCAAAAGATTAGTTGCATATAGAATATAGACAATCTGCTGAGAAGTAGTGGAAGACCTCCACTGAAGTGTGAGTTCTTCCTCCACTCAAAAATTTCTCAAAAATTTTCATAAGAAAAAATTACAAAATGATGGCTGACTAGCAGAAATCTGATCTTTTAGATACATTTAAAAAAATAGAAGCCGCTCTGTATCTTTTCCACTCCTCTCCCAGTATTTTTAATTGCTTCCCACAAAATTTTTCTGCGATCCAGTGGAAGAATACCAATAACATCAGGATTTCAAACAAATCTGAGAAGCTGATGCTGCTACCAAGACCAGTAAGTTCTCTAATGATACACTGAACCTTTTAAGCTCTGTATTAATCCCTGCAAGACTTAACAGTTTGCAGAAGCCTGTCACACAGCCAAACAAACCTAGATTGCTATCGTGCTGTTCTGCAACCTTCTATTTACTTTCAACTCTACATTACCAGTTTTTAATGTAGCTGAATGACCATTGCATTTGAGTAGATAAGACTGATCATATAATATCTACAGAGACAAAACTCTGAACTGGAACTGGAGAGTCACAAACAACGCATATTCACTTTCATATTCTGCTAGATTTTGCTTTTAAATTTACACTTCGCCGGAATTAATCTGAATCCTATAGCCAGCACTTATGCATATAAACCAAGTCTCTCAGAAGTGCTGTCTCAGTGTAGTCTAGACATACACTTTTACACCTCCCTTGTTCATCCCAAAACTCTTAAGAGCAAGGCAGACAAGAAGAATGATTGCTGTACTGTGATCAGTATCCAGCTCAGCCTGGCAAAGAAGTTTAAAAGACTCAGACTCCTCCTTCCATTCCCAAAGGATATGCTCCATGTAAAACTCCTGAACTGGCTTTAAATGAATTTGCATATACACCACACTAACATTAATCATTTAGTAACCTTGATGAATTCCAGAGTCTTGCCCAGATCACCCACAGTAACTAAAAACAGTCATTTAAAACTTACCTAGCCATCTCTACATTATAAATGTAGTTTGATCCAGAACAGTTTACAGCACTTTACAACAATTTACCATTTTAAGCAGAGACTGTTATTTCTGAAGACAGTATTTCCATTAAAGAAGAATTATGTGCAGACAGAACTCAAGAAATAAGTGTTTCTTCCCTCCACCCTGCAAGCTGCACACATATTTCTCTTTTCTTCAAGATATGTATGATGTCAAGTCACAGTTCAGCCTTCTTTTTTTATTAACAGTATTATCTGCTGTGTCCGATTTGTCTGCTTTTAGTTTAAAAAGAAAATAAACAACAGAGAGCCTGTGCTTTTACAGGCAAAACCCTTTACCTGCTTCACATCCATCTCTTCCTATTGTTTATTCTCCATATTTGCCTCATATCTAATTATAAATTCTGTAGAAGAAAAAAACCCACATTGTTTTTAAGAAGTAAAACTTAAAAAAAAATTGTTATTTCTGCTCAGCTCTCTCCAGAGATTTGGGGAAATCTCTGCAGTCAATACAGCTTCTCTCACTGTACAGTATTATTCTGTGTCACTGGTTACAGATAATCCCTTCTGAATAAGCAGGGATGCAGAGAACGAATCGGACAAGCATGCCTTTCAAATAGTGGCTCTTTAATCTCTTTAAATGAAAGAGACATTTTCAAACCAGCAAATGCTATGCAATATCTCTATGCTAAAAGATGTCACAATTTAAATAATGTTTTTCTTCACAAACAAACTAGACAACTCTAGTTCTCTAGGATCAAAAAACGAGTCTCTGATCATTGGATGTGAGAAGTACAAAAAAATTCAAGCTTGCTCTTCCGAGGTACACTGAGGAAGAAACCCTGCTAAAGGACACAATGGTCTGATGGTCTTTTAATTCTGCTGGCCAAGATTTCACATTTATCCCTAAGTCATTAAAATAATGTTTTCTCTTCATATTCTGATTCTTGTTGGCAATGTTCAAATCATGCTACCATGCACAGATAGTGTAAGTTTTATCTTCTTCATTTGGGTAAGGAGAAGTAGATGATTTTTTAAAAAGTCACTATCATGGATATTCATGAACAGTACTGCCTCCCTGCCTATAACATGCAACGCTAAGAAAGATCTGCTCTTTCTGTATCACACTTTCAGCTACAGTTGCTCCAAATGTATCAGGTGGCTAAAAAAGATTAACTAAATTTGAAGTGCACAGAGGGAGAAAAAGACAATCGAGTGTCGGCAAAAGAAAACACTGCCAACCGAAGAGCCGGCTGGCAGGAAGCAGATCCCACAAGGAAGGATTCCACGGAGGGCCCAGAGGGTCAGATGTTCTGAGGCAGAAGAGCAGATGGCAGGCAGACTGTCGAGGTCAAATCCGTTAGATGAAGGCAGTAGAGAGGAGCACAAGATAATGCTTTGGACTCAGGGACAGCAGAAGAGAGGATACCTAGCAGGAAGGGGGCGGAAAGACAGTGGGTCCCCAGAGAGAGAAGAGGGCGCGAGATGCGCAAGGCGACGCGTCGGGAGCTCCGAAGGACAACCTGCGGCACAACGGGATGCCGTGCGACCGCACTGCCTTCTGCTGGAGAAGTCCAGTCGCGACTCGCCTCCNGCGGCGCCGCCGCTAGGCCTCTGCCGCTCCGCCCGCTCTCGGCTGCGAGCCGCCTCGTCCCGGCCCTCGCTCAGGGAGGCAGCGCCAGTCCCCGTCCGTCTCCTCTCCTGCTCAACTAGCTGGCCCTTCTCAGTTCCTCGCATTGCATTCACTTCCAGGCACCCGGCAGCGTATTCTCTCCTCCCCACATTCTCCCCGTTCCATCCTCACTGCTCTCACACAGCAGCCCCTTCTCTGCATCATGTGAGCACGGGCACGCTCCTTTACAGCCCCGGCCTCATTTAGTAAGAGACCCTTCTCCCAAAACACAGCTAGTGCTTGTCCCATACTCTCAGATCTCACTCTCTTGTTCACTTGTCTTCCTATACATTTTGTTTATCCAACTGTTCAGTATTAAACAATTTCTCCTTAGCACAGATCAGGAAGGACACTCTTGGCCCTTTTCAAGTACAGCCGTTAGGGATGTGAACAAACTTCCCACCCTCTCTGAACTCCCAATGCATCATGCGAAAAACTTTAAAAAGCTTGTAAAACAAACTCAGGCCAACTGCAACGTGAGGTCATTTGGCACAGATAAATAAATTCTGCTACCAAGGCACTTAATTATTAAAAACTGCATCCATCAACTAAACCACATTACACTGTCTGGGCAAGACAGAGGAAGATGTAACACGTGAAGCAGGCCTAAAGCATGATTTTCCCTTAGTCACTCTAGGTGACTTGCTTGTCTGGAAGTCATGAGGCAAACTTCCTGTAATGTTCTGTTACTTCTCTGTTTTTCTGGGTCATATAAATAGCTTTTGCCTTCCAGAAACTTGAATGTTGCACCCAAATGATATCTGAAGTACACTAATTTAGAGACGATAGAGTATTATCATTAGTTCTTATATATCTTTCCTCATGTCATCAGAAGAGAATTGTGTGTCCTAGCCCCACACCAGTTAAAGAAAGAAGGGGTTTATTTTCAGCAGTAACTAATAATGAAAATTAGAATCAGAACTAACAATTTGACTTTTGAAATAAAGCAAGTTCCATTTAGCTAATTATAATTTCAGAATACTGCAATTATTATAGGGATTTAGTTCATTTATTTATATGGATCACCTCTGGTTTAAAATACAATGGTGAAAACCGGCTTCAAATTATTTTCTACGTCTGAGCACACAAAAATTATAGTGCAAGTCCCAGCATAATTTATATTCTGCAGTGGGCCCTTCAGAGCACTCATCAGAATCAACACATAATAGGCGAACATCTAAATCCATACACCATTCTCACTGCTGACATTCTTTACATATTTATATTAGGCATTGCCTAACCTATCAACCGCATTATCTTTTGCAACCCTTCCTCACCCCTGCCCCTCCTTTCAAATTAGCTGTCATCTTCCCCAATGTACCTTCAAACAGCCCCATGTCACGTAGTTAAGTGCGCTAGTTCCCCAAACAAGTAACTGACGACTTCCAGTGATTTAATAGTGCCCCAAACGGATAAACTTTGATGTCGAGTAAAAAAGATTACAGTCTATACAATGTCAGTTTGGGGATTGATGTTGAAACCTGAATACACCTAGTCTGCAAGTGACTGGCCTAAATTCAGATAATGGTGGACAGTCAAAAACTGGTTTTGCTAGTCTTTAAGATTAGCAATGTTGGTCTTACTGTCTGTATGTTATCTACTCAAAATAAACCACATGGCCTTGCTCATCTTCACACATTACTGCAATGAGTCCTTAAGCATGTACAAATGGGTACTATAGTTCAGCAAATTAAACCAAAAGCCAATGTAAACATAAGTGCAAGGAAAAGAAAAAACCTCTAAGTCATTAAAAGAGCTTCAGTTCCTGCCTTGGTAGTACACGATTTCAGCAAGTAGGTTCTAAAATATTGGAAGCTACTAATCTGTGCAATACCATAGTTCTCAAAAGACAATATTGTATCCTACCTATCCTCTTCTAGTTAGAACCCTACCCCTGTGTATCTCCACGTAGGTTATAGGAATCAAAGAATCATTTCGATTGGAAAAGATTTTTTTTCAAGATCATCGAATCCAACTGTTAACCTCCAGGGATGGTGACTCCACCACTTCCCTGGACATGCCATTCCAATGCTTGGCAACCCTTTTGGAGAAGAGATTTTTCCTAATATCCAATCTAAATCTCCCCTGGCATGATTTCAGGCCATTTCCTCTTGTTCTGTCACTTGTTACCTGGGAGAAGAGACTGATCCCCAACGTCGTACAACCTCCTTTCAGGTAGTTGTACAGAGTGATAAGGTGTCCCCTGCGCCTCCTTTTCTCCAGGCTAAGTGTCTCCAGCTCCTTCAGCTACTGTCCATCAGACTTGTGCTCCAGACCCTTCCCTAGCTCCGTTGTCCTTCTCTGGACATGCTCCAGCCCCTCAATGTCTGTCTTGTCGTGAGGGGCCGAAAACCAAACACAGGATTTAAAGTGTGGTCTCACCAGTGCCCGGCACATGGGGCCAATCCCCTACATACTGGATTGTGTGCTAGAAGCACACAAAAGAGTGGATCACCGACTCCTGAATTTCTTAAGCCCCAGATAGCCTTAGGAGTGCTACTTTCTGTACTGCACTTGAGAATCCCACCACAACTTTCATGGATGCCAAAGAGCAATATCAACACACACTCAGCTTTATAATCCAACCTTTGTATGACTCGCAGCTGAGTCACAAGGGATTAATGCAGAAAGCTCATTCCATCCTGATGTAAAAGGAGGGGTATGTTATGAAAGCATATTTGCAGGGAGTGCTCCCTTGGTAAAGGATGAGGAGGGAAGCCTGTAAGTTGTCTACGGAATCCACAATATCACACTCAAAATTGCTAAGAAGAAAACAACGAAGCAAGGAAGCTAGTAAGAGTAATTCTCATGGGAGGAGACAATGAAGAAACTGTGATCTCTCCCGGGAAAACAGAAACGGCAGCACAGAACAAACCTCAACCGCAGAAACCCATTCATACGTTGAAGTCCACTGCTCAGGTCCTGCTTCTCCGGACAGCCAGTGCAGTATCCACGCCGGCAGAACGCAGCCCTGCATTGCACTCTACGCAAGCAGCGCAAAGCTGGTGCTGATGCCTTGTGAGGCCCCGGGGCCCCGCTCCGAGCGGGCGCCGGCGGAGCCGCGCTGCACCGGCCGGGGCCCCTGCGCGGAAGAACCTGTAGCGGAGGGAGTCACCGTGGCGGCGATAGGACCCAGGGGGCGCCCCGTGTGGCAGGGCGGGGCGAGCAGCCACAGACCCGCCGCGCGGGAGCGCTCCCCAGCCGGCGGGACCAGACGGGCTGGGGCGGGTCTGCGTGCGCACACGGGGACAGCGGGCTGCGGTCCGGCAGAGCAGAGGCATCCTCACGCTGAGGCGCGGAACGTGACTCAGGTACTGAGGCGGAGCCGTCGTGCGTGATGTTGCGGGGTGCTTGCCTGGCGCAGGGGGACGAACGCCGTGGGGAGCGTGGGGTGGGGGGTCCGGAGCCGGGTGAGCCGAATCCAGAGCGCCGGGCTGACCGAGGGCGCTTCTCTGAGTGGGGTTCTCCGGGCCAGCGGATGCGCCCGAGCGCCGCCCAAGCTTTGGGCAAGCGCGGCACAGGAGTCTCGGGTTCATCCCTCGCCCAGAAGCTGCGCTGGGCGCCCGTGGGGCGGTGAGCACCATGCCAACTGTCCTCGCACCCCTTGGCACCACCCCACGACGGTCGGCGGGGCGCCGTCCCGCTGGCTGCGTTTCTCCCCGCGCATGGGGCCAGGCGGACGCACCTCTTCCTCGGGAAACCCCCGTTGCCGTATGGATCGCCCAACGTCCTCATCGCCATCGGTCTGAAGCGCTGTCCGGGCGCTGAGCGGTGCTGGCCACCGAGCCCCGCTCAGCCTGCTAGGAGAGAGCGCTGTCCCCGGCTTCCCCTCTGGCAGCCGGGTCACGCCTAGGCGCGTAGTGCCGCCGCCCCGAGGGCACGTACAGTGCCACACTGGTGGCTCGTGGGACACCCGCGAGCTCGGGCTTTGTTCCCCCCCATTCGTGGCCTCAGACCGTTACTGGGCGCCGAGGGTCTCCGCGAAAGCCTCGCCTCCGCGGTCCCTTCGCTACTGCTCACCTCCTATTTCAGTGTCGAGGCCCGGGAGGTGAATTTCGGAGTTATTTGTCACAGCGGTGACCGTTCAGGTCCTTGAGAGCGAGCGACGCGCAGTCTGAGGGACAGTCGCCTCATAAGGACATCGTCGCAGCCGCGGGCATGAACTCCGTTACTCGGTTCAGCAAGCACACTAGGAGCCGTGGGGCGCCGGGGCGTGGAATCGCGCGGCGTCTCCCTGGTCTGCGTGAGCATCGGCTGCGGCGGCGACCCAAGCGCTCCTCGGGAGCCGTCTCGGCGCGGGCTACGTGCCCGCCCCGGAGCGCCGCGCGAGCGGTCGTGGCCGTGCCGACGCCGCGACCGCCACCATTGTTTTCCCAACCCCGCTCCCCCGCCGCGCGGCGGCCGCCGCAGCCCCTCTCCATCTCTTGGGAAAGAGCCCTTTTTTGATGTTGCTCGCGATTCGCCTGGAGGGGTCTGCGGCTTGCCCTCTAAGCAATTCTGTGGAGAGAAGAAAAAGCGCTCAAAGGTGGAGTTGAATTCCAGCAATTCAGCTTCCTCATAGGCGCAGACCATTAGCACTAGTGGAAATTCACTCCTCTTGGGCAGCGGATTTGCATGCTTTTGGGGTAAAGCAATTGGAAAACCGTTCAATTTAGGATGTCACAGAGTAAAGTCTTTGCAGTGTTTATTTCAGAGGAAGTGGTGTGGCGGTCAGCCGTTTTAAAATGGAAACCAGAATCTATTAGTACAGTACACCTCTTGTGGTTCAGTCAGAAGTATAACTCAAGGTATATTATAGAAATAAGAAGGTGGCATTTTAAATTGTGACTGAAGTGGCAATTCACATATCTCAGTGTATGGCACCCTATTATGCAGCTGCACTGCCCAAAGTGGTTGTGTAAAATGACACCTCTGAGCCAGACATCTTTCCTCACTATATTCAGCTACATGTGCTCACCTAGCTTGAGATACAGTGCATGTGCATACGAGCACTTTATGTATTAGGGTAGTTCCATGGTATTCTGCAAAAATAAGCACAGATGCTCAGCTGGTGACAGGACTAGACCCCTAATTAGTATTTATCTAGCTCTGTCACCTTTTGGTTTCATACTAAACAATATAAGAACACTTCTCCACTATAAGCAATTGGCAAGCATTTCTGTTTTTCTAAAGCTCCAACACATTGCAAAGCCATCATAGCTGCAGGGCTGAAATTAATTTTTATTATACGTGAAAATGAATTGTAAGTTGTTCCTAACTGAAGTTGGGATTCTGCAACTTATATTTTTGAAAGCATATGGAAAACAGTCAGATAATTGCAACACAACTGAAGGCATGTTTGTCACTTTTATGTGAACACAGAAAGGGCATGTGCTCTCTGGTGTTAAGGTGCTGCTGTGATGCTGACATTACCTATGGTAATGGACTTTTAGCAAAATAAATCCACTTCTCCAGAAACTGGGCCTTTGATATAGATACAATAACTCTGGAGGTCGACAATGCTATTGTAATAGGACCAGTATATTTGTTTTCCCAAATAATATAAAGAGTGTGGTTCTAACATTTTCATGATACAAAATAAAACAGGCAAATAAATAGTCACAACTTTCCCTGTAGAGCACTTTACCAGATGATAGAATTTAGACTGGTCAGTATTATCTGCTACACATAAAATTGCAGTGTGAATTTATTGTCACTGTAGTCTGCTAATAACTTATGATGAATGTTACTCACTGTGCTGCAGCAGTGAACAGGTAAGATGTTTTGAGGCTAAACAGGGACTGGAGATTGGTTAATAGACAAGAGCTGGTATGGAACATCACTTGCAGCTAGAGACAGCACAGAATTAAACTAGGAGTTCTGAGAAGGAGATGAGAGAATGGGGAAAACTGGCAAACCCTTAAGAAAGGCAGCAGATCTGGAAAACTGTCTCTGTTGAAAGGGAGGAGTCCAAAATGGGACAGTAGCAGTCACTGTGGGGCCTTGCAGGGAGGACAGGAGGTCAGGATAGGCATTAGTAAATATGGCAATGATTTTGTAGGGAACAGAAGTTTGCAGCAGCCTTTGTAATGAACATATAATTCAATTGGTTGATATTTAAACAGGTAAGCCGCAAGAAATGCACTAGTGGGTTATACCCACTATGGGTGGATATCTAGTGGCCCATCTAAATGGCTTCCATGAGGTACCTGAGTTGTAATAAAATTGATTTAAAGATATATGCATTTGTGCTTTAGAGAATCGGGAAAGAGTTAAAGTCACGCTGAATAGGCAGATGTCAGTGATGTCAATAGAAAGTGTAGTTGTTTTATATGTAGAGGGCTATCATAAGGGTCTAGAGAATATTAAAACACAAATATTTTTTCAGGAATAATTTCCTGCAAAATTTCAGTTGAGCTGGTTAGTTTTAGGATTTTTCACTTAAAACCAAGAATAACATGCATATTTTGTTTAGTCTGCTTAGATTTTAATACCCTTGGGCAAATATGGGAGGTTTATGACTCCTATTAACACAGTATTGAGCAGCCTATGCTTTTCAATGTATTCATACCCCCAACACCCTAGGACGAGAAAATCATTATTTTCTTTGTTTCACAGATAAAAAAACGGAAGGAGGATGTCTGCATTGCTCAGCTTAGACCATCTTCCTTATTTTGTAGTTATACAGTTCTCAACTGGGTGGGGTTCCAGACTGAAGTCCACGCTGAACTGGGTTCCCTACTTGGAAGCTTATGTTCTATTTTTGACAATCATCTTTTATTTGTATCACAGAAATTCAAGGTTGTGTAGATTTCAACCATAGTTAGAAGAAATTAATTATTCTTGAGAATTCTTGAAAGTAATTCTTCTTGAGAACAGGAAGTTCTCAAGCTATATAGGTCAGCCTACATGCTCATAAATGTCCTTCCTAACCATACTGCTGACCAAGAAGTACAGCTACGTTGCCAATAAGAGTATTGGCTAAACACAAATAATATATTCTTTCCATTTCTAGCCGCTCCTTTTTATAATACAGATGCTCTCCTTTTATATACATCATGCCAGAAACATCACACCACCCACAAGGCTACCTGCAGTCACCCAATATTTCCTCCTAACTGAGTCTATATTAGTTTCCATGACAACAAGAAGATAGTATCAGGAAGATGAAACACCACAGATTTAACTACATTTCCTGCCTTTGTTTTACACATTACCAAACCAAGAACCCCATTCATGACAGAAGGAATCTGGAATAAATACTGACAATACTATCATGTTTGTTGTGGAGATATGAAACTGAGCTGCAGCCAGTTAAATGTAATCCTTTGCCTCTAAATAGGGTTGAGCTAACAAAAGCAGAAAGCAAAGCAAGCTGTTGCAATAGTTTGGCAGTAGCCTCCTATCTTAGCAGGCTTTGACAACATCCCAGCACTGTAGCGAAATCCTAAGGAAAAATTCTGCCTGTGCTGATCAACCACAAGCCTACCTTTTCTAAAGGTGGTAGCCCTCATTTCCACATTTCACACAGGAACCTCCGCACTACTTCCTTATTATTTCTTAAGGAGGTGAATACAGTCTTAGCCTAGTGAGGCACACCACAACAGGATGAAGTGCATCCTTGCTGTGTTTATGGAGACAGTGTTCATTTAGTTCTGGTTAATGGTCTTTTGATTTTGATGTGTTAACATGAACAACCAATGGACAAAAACAGATGAATAGCATTGATTGTAGAATCATAGAGTGTTTTGGGTTGGAAGGAACCTTAAAGTTCATCTCGTTCTAACCCCCTGCCGTGGGTAGAACACCTTCCATTAGACCAGGTTGCTCCAAACCCCATCTGATCTGGCCTGGAACTCTTCCAGGGATGGGACAGCCACAGCTTCTCTGGGCAAGCTTTGCCAGGGCCTCATCACCCTCACATTGAAGAATTTCTTCCTAATACCTGACCTAAACTTACTGTCAGTTTGAAGCCATTCCCCCTCGTTCTATCGCTACATGCCCTTGTAACAAGTCCCTTTCCAGCCTTCTTGTAGCCACTTCAGGCACTGGGAAGGTGCAATAAGGTTTCCCGAGAGCATCCTCTTCTGCAGGCTAAACAATCTGAATTCTCTCAGCCTTTCCCGTTAAGAGAGCTGTTTTTGATGCATGTGTGTGTATGAAATGTGAACCACTCTTAAAAGGATGGCACTTGAAGATCCGGTGTGCCGGTTTATGGTGATTTCTAGCCAAATGTGGTAGTAGACATGATGTAAAGAAGAGTAAATGGATATTACTGTGTGTTTCCCTGTAGGCTTACTTTTATGAAATGCTGGAAAGTAGGCCAGGTTCCCTCACATCAGCAAGTCTAGCTCTTTCATCCCAGCAGAACATAAAACCGTGTTAGAGACTGTTCCTCATGGCAAAGCTGGTAAGTTCCGTAAGGCACGTGGAACAGACTATGTCTCTTACAGGCTGACTTGCTCTAATGCGCATGGAAGAGCTCAAGAACAGCCAGAAAGGAGGGTATTTTCCTCTCGTGGGAGAACCAGGCTCCGGCAACCCCGGTTGCGAGCGCTGGGCGGGGGTGCGGCCCCGGCCCCGCCCNCCGCCGGCGCGCGCCCTGCTGGGGCACCACAGCGCGGGGTCACGCGGGGCCGCGGGCGGGAGCGGCTCCTGCAGCCCCCGCTCCGAGGGTCGGAGTGGGGGCGGGGGAACTGGGTCTTCCTCCGAGCCGCATCCGCACCAGGCTCGGTGCGCCGGGTGCCGAGTTAACTTCTATTCCCCCCGAAATGTTCTCTTCTGGAAGGAACAAGCGTGCTGCCAAGTAGTTCTTAACGGTGTTTCTTCTCAAAGCCACTCGCCGCTTCATACGGCGTGGATGTAGTTTGCTATCGGGGTTCAGTACTGCAGGTCTGCAGAGGCTGCCCTTAAAACAACTTTGCTGTAGACGCAGCAAAGGAGACTGCCCCAGCCTGTGTGCAGAGGTGAATGCCATAAGGCACTGAATGTCCCCATCCAGCACTCTGTAAGCAGTCTGAAGAGATTTCCAGTTGCTATTTTTCAACAAAGCATGCTCATATATTATTACTTACTTCGTGTTGCTATTAGATGGGTAATGGAAATGAACAGAAACTGCCCAACCCTTCCCCCAACACTTTAAACCTTCACCCCAAACAAAATGTTCTGACAACTTGGAAGTAGTGTGAGTGACAATGCCTCCTACCCCCTGGAGTCCTTTAATTTTACATCTTATTCCTGTTCTTTATACATTTGAGCTGAGATACTTCCGTCAGCATTACCTCTGTTATCATTAATATTACAGAGTTGGCACTGTCACAAGGATTACCCTTTGTGCATCTACTCTGTGCTGTCTGGTTATTGCTTTAAAAAAATAAGTCCTTATTTGAAGAATGCTTTATACCTTGTCTCAAACAAAAGCTACTGGGAAAAAGAGTTTTGAAGGGTGGACAGATCCCAGTGTTGGGAGTCGTGACAGAGATGCATCCTAAGACTTTTATTTAGCAACTCAAAGCCTGCTGCAGAAATTGCCGAGTCTACCAAGCTGTGCATTTTTATGAACTCTCACAGCAATCAGCAAATGAGCCACTAGTCAATGACTAGTTTTGTGGAGGTATTCTGTTTCCCTTCTCGTTAAACCATTTTATGTTCTAGTTGTTCAGACTTAAAACAAATTGTTTTCTGTTTATATTTGATTTCCAGAAAACAAGAGGTGAAGCAAATACTGTGAGGCTATCTGTCCTCATACAGGCCAGGGCATTAGAACAGCCATAGTCATGGCCAGATTTATTTCTGTATCATGTATATAAAGTTGTTTCTTCCAAGAAGTGGGAGTGCTGGTCTAAATACCATAGTAAGTACATCCATACCAGCCTATTAAGAATCACACATCTGGTGCTCAGTTGTCTAGACAAGTTGCATCAGATTGTTGTGTCATATATATCTGGTTCTGAAACGGAGCTGTAAGAATTACACAGTTCCCAACTTACAGCAATCGCTGTGCAGGCTTATACTGTTGAAAGCAGAAGCATTCTTTACTCAAGCGCAACTGTGGTTGCACTCCTCTTTTAGATACCACTGAAGAGAAACACTGACACAATCAATTGCACATTAAAGACATGGCCAATTTTTGTACATGTAAGATTTAATGAGTAAGACCTTAGTCTGAAGGTCACTTTAACATTTTCAAGACCTGTGTAGAACACAGATCCTACAAAAAACGATGCAGTAACTCCCTGCGGTCCTCACATACAGGGACACTTTATGTGCCTTTTCAGTGTCTTATTTACCCCACATCTCTCCCTTTTAAAACCTGGCAGCATTACTGCCTAGAACGTAATATTATCATGACAAAATATTTTAATTTTTAGATGCAAAGGTGCTTATGGCTGCATATAGAAAATGTGAAAAATGTGATTCATCAAATATTACTTTTTCTTACTGATCATGTAATAACAACAATGGAAAGTATTTGCTTCAGGCAGGCAGTTGTACTGAGCATTGCTGCAGTTACTAATTCCCAGCATCCACAAAAATGGCTCGTGGAGATTTTCATTGCAGTTTAGCTTACGAACTTACTTGATGTGCGAAAAATGATAGCTCATCATCATCTCAAAGGGATCTATCTTTTCAAGACAGCAGCGTATCAGGGCTGTACTGCTGTCCTGCTGGGAAATAAAAAATCTGGGTGATAAGTCCATCATTTCACAGAACACTTGTGATGCACCAAGTCTCCTAAGTGAATAGGCCAGGAGCTTCATGTAACAAGGTTGTACATAAAAAATCCTGTAGACTTTAATACAGTAATTATTACATATTTGTGGAAGTCAAATAGACCCCTGAACTGCTGTAATCACTTCAGTTTTTTGATGAAACAGTGATTTATTTGGCTGAAATCCAGTTCTGACTTTGAGAGCTGTGAGGGGACGTTCATTTAAAACTCAGCTGCGTGCATCTCATTTTCATGTATTTTTGCAAGCTTTGTAAGAACTAAGCGCAAACAAGGAATAGTTAAAATTCCACTGCACCTTCAAGACTTTAATTTAAAGTAGTTCCATGTCTTAGTTTTAATGGTAGTGCAATTTTACAGACACTAATTGCTTTTTGTTTCTTAGGGAACACACAAGCTGCTTCATCATGGGAGCTGTAGTAGCTGACGATGGTCCATCTGGTGTTAAAGCCCCTGATGGAGGCTGGGGTTGGGCTGTCCTTTTTGGCTGTTTTATCATCACAGGATTCTCCTATGCCTTTCCTAAGGCAGTTAGTGTCTTCTTTAAAGAACTTATCCGGGAATTTGGCATTGGATATAGTGACACTGCATGGATTTCCTCCATTCTGTTGGCCATGCTTTATGGAACAGGTGAGTAGTTATCCGGTTTTGAAACCGTATTGTGTCATACAATTAAGTTTGTAACACTTACAGCCATTTACAGTGTGTATCGTGACTGCATATCATTACTTGTGTGCAAGTAAGGCATTCCAAAGAAGAATTACTATTAATCACTTAAATCAAACGGTTATTTAAGCCCATCCAGCTTGGATTTAAAATTATGTTGCTTTAACTCAGTAGCTGCTAAAGATGATGAAAAAGAAAAATCACAAGGCACTCTGAAGACAAAAAAGATTGAAGTATTTGACTACAGAGGAAAGGACATTTTTCCTGATTGGCTTGACTGTATGGACAAAGTACAGAACAAGTCAGAATCATTGAGGAAAGACCTTAGACCTTTAAGATCATTGATTCCAACCATGAACCTAACACTTTGAAGTCCACCAAAGAAATACAGAGTGTCATAAAATCAGTTGCAAAAGTTGGTTTATCTTAGCAACTGTAACTTGCTTTTCTTGCCTAGGTCCACTTTGTAGTGTATGCGTCAATCGCTTTGGTTGTCGCCCTGTCATGCTGGTGGGTGGCCTTTTTGCCTCAATGGGGATGGTGATAGCTTCCTTCTGCACAAGCATCGTTCAGATCTATCTAACTGCAGGTGTTATTACTGGTAAGTAGTATGCATTGCTGAAAATTAGTTAACTTATGTCTTAGCTTTAGGCTGAGGTCTTGTATAAGTGAAAAATACCTGAAGTATCAGGATCACCCAACTGGGCTTTTATAAAGATGGCAGATAAATGTGGAAATAAAATGTCATTTATTTCTGTTATGAATGTTTAATAGTGTGAAGTGTAATCATAAAGTACAAGAATACTATGGGGGTGGAATGCTTCGTGTTATCTTAGGATTCTTTTGTCCATTTTGAATAAAACTATTTTCTCTTAAGTTATGAGTCAGAGAAATTGTAATTAGAATATCTTTAACAGTGATATTGTAGGCCAGTATTAATTTTTATGTACCTTCTACAGGTTTGGGTTTGGCACTAAACTTTCAGCCTTCACTCATCATGTTAAACCGTTACTTTGACAAACGCCGGCCCTTAGCCAATGGGCTATCTGCTGCTGGGAGTCCAGTGTTTCTTTGTGCTCTCTCACCGTTGGGGCAGATACTACAACATGAGTATGGTTGGAGAGGAGGATTCCTTATCCTGGGTGGGATGCTGCTCAACTGCTGTGTATGTGGAGCATTAATGAGACCTTTGGAGCCACCCAAAAAGTCTGAAGCTACCAAAGAGCCAGATGAGAAGAAAGTGAAGAAAAAACTTCTGGATTTCAGTGTGTTTAAAGACGGTGGTTTTGTAATCTATGCTCTAGCAGCATCTATTATGGTGCTTGGCCTCTTTGTTCCCCCAGTTTTTGTTGTGAGTTATGCCAAGGATTTAGGGTATCAAGACACCAAAGCAGCTTTTCTTCTGACTATTCTGGGATTCATTGATATCTTTGCTCGGCCAATCTGTGGAATGGTAGCAGGTCTTAAATGGGTTAGACCACGCTGTGTCTACCTGTTCAGTTTTGCTATGATTTTTAATGGCTTTACAGATCTTATGGGTTCTATGTCTGTTGATTATGGTGGACTGGTGGTCTTTTGCATTTTCTTTGGCATTTCTTATGGAATGGTAGGTGCTCTTCAGTTTGAAGTTCTCATGGCTATTGTTGGTACGCAGAAGTTTTCCAGTGCTATCGGTTTAGTGCTCCTGGCAGAAGCTATGGCTGTTCTGATTGGTCCACCATCAGCAGGCAAGTATGCCATTTAGTTCAGAATTTAAAATTGTGTGCATTGCATCCATTTACACAAAATGTAAGGGAGCAGAGAAAAAGACATGAGTCACTTGAGAAATGCAGATTGTTGCTAGTGCTGCACATGCTTCAAAGGCTTTCTGCAGTTACACTCTGAAATATCCAAGAAGGGGTGGAATGAACCTTTTCCTTCTTGGATCTATTTCAGGATTGGTTAAATTGCCATCTGGAGATGCTATTTCTCCTCTGAAGGCCTGCACTGAACTTCTTATTGGTAGACAGCTGACTGGGATTCAGAACATGAAACCTGTCAATTTTCTTTGGGAAATACTAGGATACATTCTCTATATCCACTGTATACTTGGAGGAGGAAAGAAAACATCTGAAGGAAGAAAAAAAATCTTACGAGGAGGACTATAAAACTGGAGTGATTTAAGGAAGGCAGAGTGCTTCTACTGCACGTCTCACAACCCCAGAATAAAGGGACACGACAAAATAGTCAAATTCATTAATTTGAAGTCAAAATGCAAATTAATTACCAATCAAAGAACATACATATTACAGACCCTGAACTGAAACACCCTTTCCCTCCCAAAACCCACTAGGTCGCTGGCATAAAAGGTTTACTGTTTATACCAGACACTAAAAACATAAAGTATTTTTATTGTGACAGAACCTCCTTCATGGGAAAACCAGTACTATGCACTACTTCCTCTGATCTTCAGGTTCGGAGAGGCACTTCCTTCATATCCTTGCACCTGTTCTTTCACATCCACCGAGTCCTGTGAAAATTCACCTTTACCAGTGTCAGAATCAGTCAATTACTCCAGACTGACTATTGAATAAGATTTGCATTTAAAGCAGACAGTGCACTGCCCATGTAGAAAGGTAAACGAGATTGGGAGCAAGAGGAAAATTATGACCACATCATGATATGGATGATACAGATCGCAGCCATGGATGCACACATTTTTATCTGAAACACAAAGCACTTGTTTGAGCTCTTGCATATGAGGGCGAGGCTGGTTTTATTTCAGATGAACTGCATGCCTCTGTGTGTGCAGGGGAGTGTGTGTTTTGGGATGTCATGTAAAGTCAGTGACTGTTAAACTGAACTGAAATAACTGAGAAATATTTTGTTATAATCTTCTTAAAATTCTATTTCAAAAAACTTGGTTAGATAATCACAGTGATGCTAGACAGGAGAGTCAAAATATTTTTAAAAAGCAGAAAAATATTCACTGCAAGATAATGACTTTTGTTAATTACCTGGAATGTTGCCTTTTTCAGGAAAACTCCTGGATGCAACGGGGAGGTACATGTTTGTTTTCATTATTGCTGGAATTGAAGTTACCACCTCAGCCCTTGTATTGGCCTTGGGAAATTTCTTCTGCATTAAGAAAAAATCAGAAGAACCACATACAAAAGAAGAAGCAGCAGAAAGAGAGGAATTAAACAAATCTGAAAACAAATCTCCTGAAGATGCCAAGGTGGACTCTATTGAAGTGGAGCAGTTTCTGAAAGATGAGCCTGAAAAAAATGGCGAAGTTGTAACTAACCCAGAAACGTGTGTGTGAGCATGACAAGGAACCGAAAAGTGTTTAGAAAAGAAAGATTTTCAACACTATTTATTTTAGAAACAGAAATAGTTTAGGGCTGGGCCATCAGCTTTAGTAACTGGGGACTAGTCAGCTCATCAAGTTTCTTTGGAAGCTGATTAGCTAGACAACATCTTACTGGAAAATTAGCTTTATCAGTAAAAGGTGGAGCATTGTGGTTATACATTTTATGTAAACTAAAAAGCTTTTATGAACACAACTAGGCTCTTGCTATGCATCACCAGAAACTGCTCACTTGGAAGATATAGGAAAAGTTTTAAGAATATTTTAAGAAAAGTGGAATTATATGTATGTTTTCAGACTATTGATGAAATCGCTGTGTTGTGTGGCTAAATATAATTTCCCTGTGTTCTCTGTGAAGGGAAAAGAGTTTGAGATGGATAAAAATCTCAGGAACTTAAAGGTCTCCATTAGGTTTTTGAATTTCTTACCTTTTTAAATTTTTTAGATTAATTGGCTCAGCCCTAACTTAATTTTGATAATATCTGTAACTTTGATTTATGTAAATGCATTTCTGTCTAAAGCTGTAACCTTTGCAATTAGCATCTAGAAATCCTGTTTTTGGAAAGGCACATTACAAATAGTGTCCTCAGCAGATCACACAAGTGGTATTCTGAGGTAGTACTAAAAGAAAAAAAATGAGCAGAATGGATCCTGACAGACTGTAAGCAAACAAAATTAGCCCACAATTCTACACACTGTTTTCAGTAAAATTTTCCTAGAACATTGAAAAATATTACAACTAACATGGAGAAGATGATTAGGTTTAGTAGAACATGGAGAAGATGATTATTAGGTTTATTAGACTATTCTGAAAAAGTGTCCCTTTTCCTTATAAAAGAAATGGTGCAAGTTTCCAGATGACCTATAGAGTGGGTAGACTTAGAGAAGAGACTGAACTACTTTGAAACATGTTAGTCATCCATAAAATGCAATGTTAGCATCACAGGAAGGTTTTAACATGTTTGGTTTTGATTTTTTTTCTTCCCCATTTATCTCACTTCCCTGCCTTTTGCATAATCTATGAAAGTTCGAAGTGCCATTCTTGCTGGCTGAGGGAACATGATGGAACTGTTCATCATATTTATGACAGCATGGTACCAAATAGAAAAAGAAGGCAAAAGGAAGGCATTCTATTTTTTTTTCACCCAAAACCACTCCAGAAATGTAGTTTTTTAAACACAAAATCATGCTTCTGCAGCCCACCTCTCAGATCTGCTTATAAAAAGCTGTCTAGGTTTTGTAACTGCAGTCACAATCTTCAAAACAGACTAACTGTAACAGATTCAGTTTTCTTAGTAGTAGCAAAGGAAAATTGGCTTTCAAGTGCCAAAATTGTTCCGCTTAATAACTGAAAACTAAAAGACCCTAATCCCTTAAAACCCTATGTCCCCTTTAAATTAACATCATTCTTTAATTAACATTCATACTTTACCATTTTTAACAGAAACAAAGTGCCAAAACCATGAACCATTCTGTAATTAAATATCTCAGATACCGGCTTCCATATTTGAAGTTTCTTTAAAATGATTTTGCATTGTTAGGACAACCTTGCACAGAAACGGGAAAGTTAGAATCGTAACTTTTAAAAGAAATGGATGCTTCACAGAATAAACTGTTTGTTTTTATATCCTATGTAGTGTGTTATTTTTAAATCTTTTATTAATTTAGTGGCAGCAATTGTAGTGAATGACACTTCCCAGTTGTAAAAACTTACTCACTGAACTTAGCTCGTTTGCTAAAGACTAAATTGATACTTGAAACACAACACTGGTAGCTCCAGAAGGCAAGAGAAAAACGGAATCCACAGAGTAATTTATTCTATCCTTGGAGGCTGCTTCAGATGATACATGAAAGCCTGATACAGCTTTCAGACTGGAGTTCCCTGTTGTTTCAAAAAGCAAAAACTAGAAACCTTTCCAAAGGTGAATTCAGATTCTCAGATAGCGATTTTTGTCTTACTGTGTGTTTTGATCACCGGATTTCTTTGCTAGATAATGCTATGCTGTTATCACAGAACTAAATGGTTATTCCTTTGACCTCAGGTTTTGGCACAATTTTAAGTTTCTGTACATTCTGCAAATTGTCTAGACGGCTTTATATGCGACAGAATGTCATTTGTGCTTATTGTACTGACTTTCCAGGCCATGTTTCATTTTCCATACATACTACTTTTACAGTTAAGCTGGAAACAGGAAGTTTTATGTTACAATTTTATGTGTTTTGAGACAGAAGAGGAAGTTAGGAAGACAAGGAGACACATTTCATCAAGAAACCATAAATAATCTCGTAAGTAAAACTAGTGTTCACAGAAAGGCCACATTTGCCTATACAAGTTACTTTCTTCAACTCAGAGATCAATTACTCTGACTGGGACTGCCAATGCTCTTGTGCTGCTTTCAGCACAGACCTACCAATGGATTGCGGTATTTATGAGAGCAGGAGATGCTTACTGAATGAGAGTGGTCAAATTACAGGACTCCTTTATTGACTGTGAGAAAAAAAAGGGTTAGAATTTAATTCGCTAAGCAGCTTAAAAAGCCATATGAGCAGTATAAAATCTTTTACCATTTTCATTAATTACAAGAAGCACCAATACAAAGGTGAGAAACTCCCAATGCAGCTCTCTTAGCAACATCAAAACTGGCAGGCTCGAGAGTACTTCAGAGTTCTAGAGCCAGTTAAGCTCCTTGCTCCCATTCTGTCCCATTCAAGGGTAACACCCAAGTGTGTGCTAGCCCTCCAGTCCTCTTTCTATTTAGCTGCTTTTGTTCTTGGAAAGAAATTTGTTATACTGATGGGAAGGAAACTTCCATGTCAGATTCCTAGGCTGCTGGCCACTCCACTAGACTCTGCTGAAGCACGTACCCAACAGTTCCTATCTGACATAGCCGCAAAGGCCTTCACATTGACCGCCTGTTTTACAGAACTTTCTCCTTCCTCCCCAATGTGTTGAAAAAACAAAAACCACCAAAACCAAACCCCATAAGCAGCTAGTCCTTAGGTTCCCCGCAGGCTCCTTATTAACTTAACTCTGCTTATTGTAAATATTTAAATAGATTGATAAATACAAAAAAATATATATTTTGTATATTTAGAAGCAAGGAATTGATTTAAAATCCCTCCAGTTATTTTGGTACTGTATTTCTTTAATCTCAATACCACTGAGATGCCCTTAAGAGCAGTCTGCGAGATGTGCTCTTCCATATACTTTGAGGACATACGGTCAAAGACGTAATGCATTGCTAAAGAGCCATTAATTGCCCAGGGTCACAGGCAGAACAGTTTCATGCAACATCTACCCAGATAAACCTTTGTTCAACCTTCACCTGATTAAAATGTTGTGATTTGAAAAAAGGGAAGAGGAAAAGGAAGGGAGTGTAGGTAATTATGCAACTGAATTGCCGAGCATCCAAAGATCATAGTTTACTCCTGCATCATACACTATTGAAACAAATGTAATTTCTTTAGACACACAGTACATGAATATATTTCAGAAGTCTGGAAAGTAAACAATCAAAAAACTGAAAGACAGTTTTCAAAGATTATTTCTCTGAAAGTAGCAAATGGTCTTTTACCCCACAGGCTAGCAAAATTTTTAGTGTTTTGGATCTTCATGCATTCTATAAATCTTGCACTATAGGATTTATGGTTAAAATATGGTATGATTGATCATGTAATGGACCATAGGCCCTTATTTTCCTGATGCAAGGAGAAGGAATGTGTATAAATGCCAGTAATACAGACAGACTATATAAACAAGTATACATGTGTTTGCACATATGTATTTACGTATGTATGTGTATATATATATAAAACATGCAAAATACCCATAGGAGGAGATTAGGGACAGTTTGCCCATTTATTAGACAATGAGCAGAGTTAAAATTATATTCTTCCTCCTATACAAAGATAAGCTTGCTTTTTTGAAAGTTCTAAATGAAATATTTTGTAGCTATTTGGAGCCTAGAAGACCTCTGCAGAATTAAGTCCTAAAGTGATGCAGCTATCTGTTTAAAGGTGAAGTTCCCTAAAGTTAAGACTTGAGAAGGCATGAAGGTATGGCGTAAAGGACTGGAGAGATCTTGTGCTAATATTAAATTCCATCCACACAAATGTGTATTAGGCAATCTAGAATCATTCTCTAAAAAGAAATTAGAACATTCCCCTAATCAAGCAACCAAATTTCAAAACGAAAAAGCAAAATTCATATATGCATCTGTGGTACATCCCAAAGAAAATGTTTAGTTTGGTAGACAATCATAAACAGAAGAATTTCAGAATGCACTCTTACATGTTACAGCGGTAAGTATTGACTTATGTGTATGCGTCCGTGTCTCTTCGCCACACTTGTCTTTAGGATTATGGGAATACACTTCAGTTTTGTGTGAGATGACATTTTGTTTCTTGTTAATGCACTTTAATGTAATGTGTACATTTATACCTAGGGTTTTTTTATGCTTTTCTAGTAAACTGTTGCAAATGTAGTGAATAAATATCTGGTTGTCAAAAAACTGTGGGTCTGAGAAAATAAGCTCAGAAAAAATTAACACCCCAATTTGGAAATTGGGCTTCATTTGCACGTGCTTAAACAGCTACACAGAGGCAAGAGTGTTTATAGAGAAGAGGTGACACTTAGCTGACAGGCAGCCAGAATTTAATGTGGGCAAGGGGACTGTTTTTACCATGACTCATAGTTTGGCCAATTCCAAAATGGGTATGTGCTCCTGCTGTAAATGATCCTGAAGACTATTTTAAAGCATCATCTAATTTAAAATAACAGCTATTAATTTTGTGCTGTGCTGTGTAAAAAATACTGATGTTCTCCTCTGAATAGTGCTCCAGGTTCTGTTTGCAGGTAAAGTTTTATGAACTGTCATGACTTAAAAAGCCTAAAATATTTTGAATACCGACATGCCAGCAAGCTGTCTTTACTGTCAAATGATGCTCTTTAGAACTTGAAAGCTCCTAAGAAAACACAGTGCAAGAATACATTTATTTTGTGGGTTTTTTGATCTTATGGTACCTCAGCTAGCACTGGTTCCTCAAGGTATAATCTCAAGGCTACACCCAAGTGAATCAAAATGACAAGCTCTTCAATGTAGCAAGACCTACCTTCTGTGATCTAGAAGACTGACACCTACTTGTGCCTAATTCTAAGTATCTCTGGGAAGAAATTTTTGAGAAATCTCTCTAAACTCAGCTACAGAGCTGAGATATTTCTCTGTATATCTACACTGAAAAGGTCATAGGTCTAGTTTACATTAACCCCCAGGTTTGAATAGATACATGATTACTTTTTTTCTGCTAGTTTAGTTAAACTGGCAAGACTTTAGGTGAAATCAAATACTTTGCCACCCCAATGGCCAGATCAAGTCATATGCTGCTAAAGGAAGTAATGTCACTGGGTGGACTGAAGTGACAGAACTTATTAGCATGTAGTCAGCCCACCCTTGTGACAGAAAACCAGAGTTTGTTTTTGCCTCTGGTTCCCTTTGAGTCTGAAAGAAGGAAGCAGGGCCATTCACTGTAGGGGAAAATGGGCTTGACCTGAGTCGCACAGCTGTTGTTCCCTGCTGCTGGACCTGTTGAAGGAAGGTGATCCACCAATATTGAAAGGGTAAACAACCTTGACAATGCCAGAGGCACTGCATATGAGAAGCAACAGCTTCGGAATGGATTCTTTTAGCAGCTTTCTCAATGCTTCTGAGATAGAGCTCATCCTTGTGCCAGTAGGAAAAAAGGTGTATCTACTCAAAAGCATCAAAATGCTTATGCTCTTAAAAGCATTTTGCTAGTGACGTGGTCTGTGAGATCAGCAGTCCTGTATTTGTCTGAGAAAGTATGGCAAATTAGAGACAGAGTAAAAAGCTACTTACCTCTAGTTATACACTGCAGTTCCTTGACTGATCTCCGTATTTGCTTCGTCGCGTCAGCAGCATTTCAGCTGGCAGCCTTCCTCACTACTCCCAGATGAATACTTCAGTGCATTAAGAAAGGATAGCTCTTGCTTTTCTGACTTTTCATCTACTACTCTTTTAACAGTTTAAAACCTTTCACAGTAAAACTCTGAACCCGATGAAGAAGTATATCCAGATTTTAGTATTTAAAATTCTTAAATAGCAAAAGATTTTTTGAGTCCCATTGAAGAATATGCCTTAAGATCCATTGTTGACATGTCAGACGAACTTAAAATACATTTTTTTGGCAGTGAGAGCAAACATTTGCTGTTTGGGGTCTTCTAAGAAAAAAATCTGTGCATGACCTCAAATTACCCTGGTTTATCCTTTCCTTAAGAATTAAGGGAAATACCAGAAGCTCTGTCCTGCCTTTGTGCCTGTAATGCTTGCAGGTCTGAACCAAGCTGAGTACTGTAATTAAGCAAAATTTTTTTCTTGTTATGCTCAGGACTGAGTATTTTCTTCCCAGTGCATAATGTACCAAATGAATTCTTGTTTTGTTCCACATCCCATCCCAAGCATTCTAGATTGGTCACAGCAAAGACACTGTAGACTAGGGCTTAATACTTTAGGATGATCTGCACCATTTCTCCCTTTTTCCACATCATCTTTGTTCATTAGGCTTATACATATATATACCTCAGACCTAGATTTTAAGCATTTTGAATCAAGAATTGTCCAAAATGTGATTAACAAAGAACACTTTTTTTTGCCTATTTTTGTAGATTCTGTATGTACAGTTCTCTTCTCATTTTCTATTATCCCTCTGCCTGCAGCATGCAATGGTTTTGACAGAAGAAACAAAGCATACTAGTCTTAGTAATATTAAGCAAGAAAGAACCCCACCAACGTCTAAGAACAAGTCGTAAAGTGTTAATACTGTGCAAATATCTGGTAAAGTCAGTACAATTTTGCTGTGAAACACATTCTTACTGAAGATCAGGCCTCTGAGCACTCTCCTAGTACAAAAGTACTGAACGATGCACACAGTCTGTACAATTTAGGTTCACACAGTCACTTAAATCTAGACATATACACGTAAAGTCAGTAACTGTCACTTGAATGAACCAGAAGGAAATGTACTGCTTCTAATAACAAAGTACTGTATTCTTTCACAGTAAAACCTTTTTATTATTAACCTATCTCATCCAGTGAATTGTAGAAGCTACTTAGCTGTTGGATTAAGTTCATGATGGATTACACTTTTTCACAAACTCAAAGCTTAAATTTTGATTTCTGACCAGATGGCTTAGCACTACTAAAAAACCAGCAGCATTATTTGTTTTTACTTGGTTTTTTGTACACGTGAAATGCAGCTTTTGTAAAGCAAAAGTTAAAGAACAAAATAAACACCTTTTTATTTAATTCTTTTACTAAGAGAAAATAAATATTCTTGAAATCAACACATGCTGCTCTAGCCAATTCTAGACTCAAGGGTCTAGGACATGAGGAAACAAAGACAAATAGTTGTGCTTATGATATTTTTTCCCACTGGAGAATAAACAATGAGTTCTACATGCCTTCCTCCAAGGGATGTGCTGAACATTTTCATGAAGATAACATGGAATATATGAACTCGAATGTTTTCTCTTAATATCTCTCTTAAAGCAGAGGATTTATTTTCAATTTTTTTAAAAATACTTGTTCCATAAAAAACTCAAGGACTCAGTAACCATTCAAGATTATGTAAAACTGCAGCATAGGCAGTACTTTCCACATAAAAGCATTTACGCAGTTCTAAATGAAAACTATGAGAATAAATTAAAATATCCGTCCAACTTTTAAAGGCCTGCTAAAAAGAAAACACAGGAGGGTCCTGAAGGTGCGTCTACACTCAGATTACAATAGACTTTTGAGAATCACACAGCAAAAGCCAGAATTTTATTATACAGGGCACCGTGAGTAAAGCTCACTATTTTTCTTGCTTTTATCCTAGCTCCCATAACCAATCCAATCTCAATTCCCTTACTAAACTTCCTTATCAATACCATACATTACTTGACAAGCAAAAGCATTTGTACAAAATGAAAAACTTTTGGAAGAAAAAGAAGTATCCAAACAAAAACATTTACCTTTAAATTGACAAAAAGACATGCTTTCTGTGAGCAAAGCAATTAATGCTTTCTCTTTATTCCTGTATACCCCAGGATCGTAACTACCAAACTCTTTCAGTGAAAGTTTTGGTACCAAGACAGTATCTTCAAATGTTAGCAACTGACAATATTCTTTGTAGGTACAGAAACCCCTTAAAAAAAGAAAAAAAAAAAAAAAAAGTTGCATCAGGTAAAGGGTAAGGATTCATTTTAAGTCAGTAAGTTACACCAAAGAAGACCAGAAGTTATTATGAATGTATTTACACAACTGTTGAAGTACACAAATACAGTGGTAGTACAAATTAAGTGCTTTGAGATACTGGTTTTCAATACACAGGTTTATATAGACAGTCTATTTTCTGCATGATGGAATTTAACTATTATGAAGGACAAAAACTGCCCACCAAGTGAGTACAATTCTAGAAGTCTGCAGTCAACTTTTATGTATAGTACAGCAATCTAATGGTCCAGATATAGAGAACATAAAAAGGCTGCTTTTGTAAGTCCCTCAAACATTACACTATTAACCACAGATATTTACAAGGAAAGCACAGTGAAGTGTAAAACTGCTCAAATGGTAGTGCACATGCCTAAAATACCAGAGTTTATAGTAACTGAGGAAACCATTCTCTTATGCAAACTTATCAATCGATCAGATTCTCAAGTTTTTCCACTATACTCTCCCCAAGCACACATTTCCCCAGTCTGACCCAGAGTACACACAAGCAAATAGCTAATGTTATGAAAACATCCAAAGAAGAATGATAATACTTAGTACCTGGACTTTTGAGGGGCAAAAAAGAATTTGTAAACACCCATACAATAAAAACTACTCTCCATAAAAATCTGAAGACCAATACACCTTTAAGAATTGCCTCCAAGCAGGGAAGAATTTCTCAAAATACCTAACTGTTCAAACAAAATCTCTGTATATACTTCCATTTCCAACACAGAACTTCCCATAATTTCAGTCATAATAGTTCTGGTACCGTTCCAAGTACTGTAAGGACAGAACACGTACTTTTATGAGACCATTTACAGTAACAAACAATATGAAGAATTTCCCATATTCCATAACCAACAGGAGCCAACACCACCTGCAAAACCTGAGCATGTTGAGTCATTCATGCCTAGCTAATGATTCTGGGCATATTCAGTTGAATATACTTAAGAATTAAATATGGTATGCATTTGAATTGTAAAAATTCTCAGGATTTCACAGCAAGAATAGGTTGTTTGTTTGGGAGGTGGTTTTTTGTTTTTTTGTTGAAGAATTCCTTTTTTGAGTCTTGGCTTGTAACAGAAGGCCAAAATCAATGTAGTATTTATTTATTTATAAACATGTGGATACTGAATGAAACATGCAAATTCACTGAAGACTCAGCAGCAATGTCTATTTTGCACTTGTAATAGCCTCCAAGCTAACCAGCCTCAGAGAAGAGGAAACAAAATTTTCCCAGTAAAAACAATGTTTGAAAGTATCCATTCACCCAAACTAAGCAGAGAGACAGAATAAACTTTCTAATTCTAAATCCCTCGAATGCCCATCTTTCACTTTGTCCTTCATGTTCTTTACAAAAAAGAAATCCATCATTATAATCTCTACTATATTTAAGACTCTCCTGCAGGGTATTAAGTTCTCCTCTGTTATGAAACAGAATGAGTACTAAAAATTCTTTTGTGTTACACAGAAAGTTAAATGTCCAGTGTGAATGAAGACAGCAAACAGTAAAATAAACTTCTAACAGTTTTTAAAAATTCATGAGAAAACCGACTCAGAATGGGACAATACATGAAAATAAACAATTTCAATAACATCAGATGGTTTTGATTCATTTACATGTTCCCTGGCAGACTAATCTTTTAAACAAGAAATTTCAAGTCATCATCTTTAGTTCAGGTTTGTTTATATTCTACATTTTTAAATCAGACAAAAGCAAGAGTTCTTTACAGATAAGTAAGCCAACAATTTTAGCAAAATGATACAAAAAACTTTCTTAAACCAAGTAAAAGATTTATAGTTACAGTAGAATAATAAAAAGGGAGTAAAGTCTGCCGCCTGTGGAGGGAAAACTGAAATGGCCATCCAGTAACAGGCGGTGAACTCTGTAAACCATCTTTCGTTTCCAGCCCTGTTACCACAGGGTTCTCTTAAGGTCATTGGGTTTCTGGCAAAAGCGTCCTGTAATGGCAGCTGCTGGAGTCTCTGCATGTTCCTCCAAGTGCCTTTTAGGCCACATGGAGAACTCCAATTTCCGCTCTAGTTTAGGGTATTTTCGCTATTAAAGCCATTGGTAACATGGGAGATCAGCCATGCATTATCTGCCTTCCATGGCAAAATAATTTTCATCGGTGCACAGCAGACTGGAGAACACTGGTAGTTACCCGAGCAGGAATCTACCAAAGCCAAAAAACAAGACAACATCAGCCCATATCCTTCTAGTTAACATACAAGTGTCTCACAAGGTACTTTTAAAGTATTAATTGCCAAAATTTAAGTATGTGAATTTAAAATCCAATGAGCAATACAATGTTTCACACCCACCTGTAGCTACACGAAGGTCCCTAGTATTTTCCTCTTTTGTTAGAACTTAACATGGAAAATGCACCTTTCCAGCCAGAGGGGATGTTTTGAAGAAAATTAGACAGAGCATAACCATGCACAGAAGAAAGAACCAACCAGATGAAAACACTATGAATGCACAGTAATAGACTCAATGGATAATTAATTTTAAAAAAAATTAAGAAGGTTAAGAAATTCGTTATTCTCAATAGCTTTTCACTTTCTATGGGACATTGTGTTAAAAGATACTTCTTGTATTTCCATAGCTTGACCTACTGAAGTAAGAGTGTAGCATTATTTCAGTACCCCTTTCACCACAAAAATGAAATACAACCATACATCTCTGCAACTTAAGAAGAGAGAAACATCTAAGTAGCTGGATCAGTATTTGTTTCAGTTGCAAACAGCTACAAATACTAAGGCATACAGTATAAGCCAACTAACGCAGGCACAACCCAGACCACATCTCCTGTACACAGGCTTTTCAATGCAAAGCTCTAGGTTTGCTTTTTTGCATTTTTTTTTTATCTGTTTTTTTTTACTAAGACCTGATAACTGGTCTTTTAAGTGTTAAGCTGCCATTTACAGTTGGATCTTTTTAATGTTATAAATTCTTCACGAAGCAGCTTGTGCAGAGTCAGCCAAGCACACAAAGCAGAAGGAGATAACAGAAGAGGAATAGCAGGATTCTTCACCAACTAGAGATACAGGATTAATGCAAGCTTAGGCTTTATAGAGAAAATGAGACAGCAGACAAGAGTTATACAACAAAATTTATTAAGGAACAGAAAAATCTCACAGCCTTTTTTTAATAAGTAGCAAAGCAAAGAAGCTCCTGAAATACTTAAGAAAAGCATCCCTCACCCACTAAGGTTCAGATTCCAACTGAAAGCTGTTATTTCTCATACGAAACCTGTTATTGCCAAAAGCAGAACAGCCTAAAAAGCCAAAAGCTGCACACAGAAAGGCAGAAATTTCTACTGCACTGAACAGTGGAAAGGACTTCATAATACCCAAATTCAAGTCTGTCTACCTCTGAGATGCTCATGGTCAACTATTCTTGTTAGTACATGAATGGTTTTTTACACACAGATCTGAGTATTTTTAAAATGAGAGTTCATAAGGCATGGAGAAGAATATAAAACAGTGAAAAATGGATACGGCTGTAGTAGAACATTCCATTCATGACAAGACAGAGCCTCATTTGAGTAAAATTGCCAATTAAGTCTTCATACAAGTATTTTGCTTTTATGATTCTGAGCAGATCTGGTTTTTAATGGATGACATACTCCTGTATCAACATCCTTGGAAAGACATGTAATCTCAAAAAGCTAAAATTTAGACTTGGTTATTTTATTGTTGATACTTGAACAATTTTAGGGACCTTTTAAGTTACCATTACTGTCAATTCTGCTTAAGAGTCCAAGTGGAACAGCAGCAATAACTCAGCTTTTGAAAGGACATTTACTTTTAAGTTAGAGAAAAATCAATGCTTCATCAAGCATCTGACCAGAAGGTACAGATACAACTATGAGATCACATAAGTAGAAGGAGCGAAGTCGGATGTTTCCAAAGAGATTTTTCCCCACCCCATCCAAAGTTTTGGTGTCTAATGAGAAGCACTCACCCAGTGCTGCCTTCCAACGAAAGGAGACGAGCAGCTACTTGCCATGGTGTTCGAAAGGAATGCTATTCTGAGGTAGGGGAAAAGACAGCAATTTGTAACAGTTCCACTGCCCCAATATATAAAGATGTCTAACAAAAATCCAACCTGAACTTGCCGTAGCAACTCTATCTTTTAAGAAGCTCTGACTTCAGACTTCTAGAAGACATTTCCATCATATTAAGAGACACGTAAAAGAAACAAATCATTAATCCTCAAAGGAAGCTGACAGGGTCAGAAGAACAACGCAGAGATTGATGCCTATTAAGATGTGTATGTGGAGAAAGATTTGCAGATGAGGAAATGGAAAATGCAGAAGCACTGGAAGTATGGCACAACATTTAAGTTATTCAATGCCAGTGTTGGCTATAGTCTTCTAAAAACGTCTCCCATCAAAGAGACTTAATCAAATATTTCTTTGTGCAAAAATCAAAAATTTCAATCTTTTCTTCCAACTACAGAGAGAATACCTCTATTACCAATAGGAATTGGCAACAGCTGTGACTGTTGGGTGCTGAACATGCTACATTCAAGAAAAAAAAATTAAACAACTTACTGTGTAGCCACGAGCATTCAGACTGAACCTTTTGTCGAAGGAAATGAAGACTACTCACCCGTAACTAGACTCTTGAGATGATCACTGCTTTCAGGATGCAGTCTGTGCATGTGGACCGACCGAGCTGATTCAAAGTAGTTTTTACTAGAATACTCATTACCTCATTTACTACCTCCTTTACGGTGTCTCTTAATGTTTAAAAACTCTGTGTAAAGGAGACTTAGGGAACAATTCACTTAGAGAGCTTAAGAGCAGAAGGATCTTTTAACAGCTGGTATGATTTTCTGTCCAACACAGATCACCACCCTTCATTGCACACAGACCTGTAATTTAGACTTGCTTTAGACTTGAATACACCACTTAGAAATGAATCCAGTGTTGATGCAGAGGCAAAGAGGAGAGATGATCTACTTATTTTAGAAGTTGTTTCAGCAGGCAACTACCTTCACTTAGACCTCTATTTTGCCTTTCCTTACATGTCAGTGGTTTTAATTTTAAGCGATCGGTTCTTCACATGTTTTCTCCTTTAACATTAATTCCTGTTAAAAATCATTGTGTCTCAAACACGACACCAACTCACTCAAGACATTTTCTTAGCTTTCAGACTAACTGAAAGTAGTAGATTTGAAACTCCTACATTGGACAATCTGTTTTCCCTATCCATCTCACTAAGGACACAGAGAAACATCTCCACTTCTGTTCATTACTGTATCATACATAGATTCAAGGAGGAAATTGTGCCCTTTCATTATGAAACCACACTAACCTCTCCAACATTACACCTGCCTCCTCAGTCATTACTTACCACAAACATAGCTCCCCCATATAGGAAAACGGACTCCACTCCTTCATCCTAATCAGAATTTGGAGTACTGCAGGAATACACATTTGAATAGACTGTGCTTGACCACTGAGCTCCCACTAACGTTTATCACCGTGAACTCACAACTTGCAGGTTTTTCACTGTTGCCTTCACTTCATATAATCCACGAAAGTACTGAACAACGTGTGCCACAGAATTTACATAACTGCATTAGGAACACTTAAGTTTCATGAACCATTTCACAGACACGGTAGTTGTTACTCCAGTAAGTTAGAAACTGCACGTCTTTTTGAGAATGACTTAGGTGCTATGTGGATGCTATCTTGGACATGGGGAATAAATGACACCTATTTTGCTATGCTTACAAATTACCATTTTTCCACAAGCATTAAATTTCTCTGAGAATGCCGAGTTTTTGTAAGAGAATTTTGGTTCCTATTATTTGCATTCACAGCCTTAGTTTTTCAGTTTCAGTCTGACCTGATGAGAATTCGATTTGGAAAAAAAGAAAGCTAAACATGCGGAGCAGTCATCTTTAAGAACTCTACTTAGAGACAAGTAGCTTTCCTTGTTTGAGTAACCTCTGCACATTTCACTGTCCAGAGTTTCACAGCCTTTCCTCTAGATGAACAGAGGTGGAGATTACAGATGCACTGTTGCCTTACCAAACCAAGGCATACAAATAAATAAAGTAACAAAACTAATTCATCAAGTTATAAATAAGAACTCTAACAAATGTAGTTCTTAACAGAAAACATCTGTAGATGTCCATGGCAAACTCTAAAAGTTGCTTTCTACCAGGAGTACAGCTTAAGCACTTCCTGAAAAAGGACCTGTGGTAGTATATTTACTTAAGACTTACTAAGGAAACTAGCACACTTGGAATGGACATGGACAAACAATTGCTATTCTTTATGGTTCTCTTGATAAGAAATGATACGGATGACTTTCTATATTCTTACATCTATCCAATCAAAATTCTCTTTAATGACTTTGCCACATAACTCGAATACTGTAGGTTCTCCTAAGAACAAGGTATAAAGATAATTGGAAACTCATGGTTATAACTGCTAACCTGGCTAACATCTAAGGATAAATTTTGATTATAGAAGAGCTACTTTAATATTATGGAGACTGTAACAGCATATGCTATCTACACCTCTAACTTGCACCATCTTGCCTGCTAGAGAGCGAGAACTGGGAAAATGAAAAGTGAATTTCCTCTAACAAGCTCAAGGGGAAGTGTTATAAGCTGAAGTCTGAGTAAAGTGTTTCAGCCACACCACCCAGGCTGCAGGAGGTGAAGGCAGGGATTGGGAAAATGAAGAACCATCCACTGTGGAAGACGAGGGGGTTTGGGACTGTTTAAAGAACTTGAAAGTGCACAAGTCCGTGGGACCTGGTGACATACATCCATGGGTCCTGTGGGAACTGGCTGAGTAAGGGACTACACCACTATCCATCATATTTGAGATGTCATGGCAGTCCAGCGTAGTTCCCTCCAACTGGAAAAGAGGAAACACAACCTCCAGTTTTATAAAGGAAAGATGACACAGGGAACTACAGGCCAGTCTCACCTCAGTGCCTGGCAAAATCATGTAACAGATCCTCTTGGAAACTATGTCAAGGCACACAGAGAGCAAGAAGGTAGCTTCACTAAAGGTAAATCGTGCCTGAAAAATCTGGCGACCTTCTACGGTGGACACGGGAAGAGCAACAGACGTCACCCAACTGGACTTGTGCAAAGCATTGGACGCTGTCTTGCACGATATCCTTTTCTCTAAACTGCAGAGACACAGATTTGACGCATGGAGCACTCAGCGGATAAGGAACTGGACGGGTGGTTGCACTCAAAGAATTGTGGTTAATGAGTCGATGTCCAAGTGGAAAGCAGTGATGAGCGGGTGTTTGTTCCTCAGGGGTCAGTATTGGGACCGGTGCTGTTCAACATCTTTGTCAGTAAAATGGACAGTGGGATCAAGTATACCCTCAGAAGATTTGCTGACAACAACAAGTTGTGTGATGCGGTCGACATGCCGGAGGGAAGGGATGCCATCCAGAGAGACCTCAACAGGCTTGAGAAGTGGGTCTATGGGAGCCTCACGTAGTTCAACAAGGTCAAGTGCAAGGTCCGGCATGCGGGTCAGGTCAATGTCAAGCATAAGTACAGGCTGGCTGGAGAATGGATCAAGACTAGCTCTGGGGAGAAAGACTAGGGGGTCTTCACAGATTAGAAGCTCAACATGACTTGGCAATGTGCGCCTGTAGCCCAGAAAGCCAACCATGTCCTGGGCGGCATCAAAAGAAAAGTGACCAGCAACTCAAGAGAGGGGATTCTTGCCCTCTATTCTGCTCTTGTGAGACCTCACCTGGGGTACTGTGCCTAGGTCTGGGGCCCCCGATGCAAGAACAACATTGACAATGTTAGAATGAGTCCAGAGGAGAGCCACTAGGTTGACAACGGGGCTGGAGCACCTCTCCTACAAAAACAGGCTGAGAGAGCTGGGGCTGTTCAGTCTGGAGAAGAGAAGACTTTGGGGAGAACTGGGAGTAGCCTTGCAGTACCTAAAGGGGGCTTACAAGAAGGCTGCAGAAGGGCTGTTCACATAGCATGTAAAAAGCGCATGTAGTGATAGGACAAGGGTGAGTGGCCTTAACCTGAAGGAGGGAAGAATTATATATTAGGAAGACATTCTTTACTATAAGGGCAGTGAGGCATTGGAACAGGTTGCCCAGAGAGGTTGTGGACTCCCCATCCCTGGAGATGTTCAAGGCCAGGCTGAACGTGGTTCTGAGTAACCTGGCCTACTGAAAGGTTCTCTGCCCATGGCAGGGGGGTCGGAACGAGGCAATCTTTAAGATCCCTTCCAATCCAACCCATTTCCCACTGCAAATCTCTCTTGCCTGCCAATTCCAACAGGCCCACAGGAATCTGTTCAAATGATACTACAGTCACACACTGTTATTCGGTCACCATGAGTAGATACCAGCACTGGTTCACTGTCTTAAGAACTAAATGAATACAACAGACAACGAATTATTAGTTCCAACAAACTCAAGAGAAGATCCTGACTAGGCCACTGTTGGCATTGTAAAGAAGTCAACCAAGCGATCCTATACTTGGAGCAGTGTTAGAAAGGGCAGGTATGGAATGTGTCATTAAGCCAGACCATACTGTTGGCTCACATCACAAATGATACATCTGGATGTTTAAAGACTACTCAGAAAATTGCCCACTGCCCTCACAGTATTCACATTTTACAGGCTAGGCAGAACCAGAATGTATCTACAAGCCCACTTGTATTACTCGTACCTTGAAATGTTTAGAAAAGTGTCACCTGCACACTGAGCGACATGCCATGAACATAGCAAAAAAATTAAAGATATACTTCCACCTAACACAATCAAGTGGCATCACTGCATTTCTGTCTGTTACTGCTATTACTTATTTATCTGACTGGTAACAGAGAAAGCATCTGAAATTTTCTCAGAATGCCACAGACCTGGCATACACACTTTTCCAGGAAACCATCTTTACAGTCAAGTAAATGTTCAGGGAGAACTCTGCATCACAGCCTCACAGAATACCCAAGGTTAAAAAGGACCCCTGGAAATCATATAGCCCAATCTCACTACCTACAGCACAGTCAACTAGACCAGGCCACTCAGGACAATGTCCAACTGGGCTCCAAGTAATTTGGAAAAGGGAGACTCCACAACCCCCTTGGGCAACCTGCTACAGTCCTTGCCCACCTTCATAGTAAAACAATTTCTTCATACGTCTAAATGGAATTTCCCATATTTTAATTTGTGCCCACTTTCCATTGTCCATTCACTGGATATTGCTGCGAACAGTCCAGCTGCACCTTCTTTACATTCTTCTAACAGGTATTTAGGCAAATTTACAAGATCCATAACTATGCACAATTCTACCCTCTTTGTTTTCATACTATTTAAAAATACTTCAACGTGACAAGTTCTGGTGGCAAGAATAGCAGTTCAGTAAACAATCTAAGATGGTGAAATTTGTCACGAAAGCCATTACAGAAAACCTCACCTACTCCCTATTCTTGTCCAGTCATTTCTGCTCCTGAACCATTCATCCCTTGTGCAAGCACAACTACCTGTGCAGCTACATGGTGAAACAACTCATTCGGCTTAAAAGCCCCCAAAATCCCACTTTGCTTTTATCACAACGGAATTGTTTCTTCAACCCCCTTCACTCTCGGTCTTCATTAGAGATATCCACCTGGCCCCCATCTAAAAAACTGTTCTTTCTAGCAGTCAGATTTCATATGTAAGAACATGTACTATCCAAAAATAATTAACTCTGCCAATTAAATGATGACGCCAAAAGGAACCGAGTTAATTTTGTCAATGCACTCTGTCAATGAGGAACGAGTCCCTGGCAAAAATTATGCGGTTAGAACTCCTGCACAGTAGTGAGGCACGATGGAAAAACTCCTAGGTCATTGCACCAGTCCCCGTAACACACTGCTTTCCCAGAAATGTTGCAGAATGTCTATAGCTTGGCTGATTTCCATTCTGTAAGTAAGACTGAAAGTAAATTGTACAAAGGCAGGCCACACACTGTTTGGGACAACGACTGTGAATATGCTGAGGAAGGAATGTTTCAGCTATAGCATAGAGTTAGAAACGCATTGTCAGTCCTAAAAAGAAAGATTCCTAAAATGTCTTTGTTAAGTCACTGTGACCAGTAAGGACAATTTCGGCGCTGACTACGAATCATTATCGTTTATCCTCCTGCCATTCTCTTCAAATGAGCCTTCTGCAATGTATCCATCATCCATGTATGTGGCCTCTTATCAGCTCTGAATTAAGAGTACTGCACTACAACATTTCTTCACTATTGCACCTTCCATTCTTCACCAAATGGTTCTTGCCTTTTCTGCACCAATATTCTCTGCTCTGTTGATTTGGAAACACGATTCACTACTGCCTCTTACTCTGCTTCTTCACTGGTAACAGATACAAGAAACTCAATGAGTCAAGGAGCTAAATCCCATAACTGTAGGTTAAAATGCTGCAACTCTACAATTTTGCATCCTCTCATTGCTGGCAAGGTAAAAAATAAAAATTTCTTTATGCCTGCATCAATCAGGTTAAATGTCAAGCATTTATATGAATGACCATCATCTGCAAAAACAGTATGAAATCCCATCAATTACCTGGAAAGTTCTTTCGGCAAATTAACTTTATCAAATCGCCCTCATTTTTTTCAATACACATATTTATTTTTTTTTTACCTGCGAAGTTGACATGCGAGAGGTATCTTGTCGGCCTGTTAAATCAGATGAGGAGATATTGACTGGGGCACCACGATGCAATCTCATACTCACTTTCCTTTCTCGTTCCATACCAGATACTGGCCGAGGAGAGGTGTTGGCTGTGAGAAAAACTACATTAGATTCTCATAATGAGAAATGCCATTTTAACACGGTCACTGGAAAAATTACACTCTCGCTGTTTGCACATAAAAATCCCAGAGAACCAAACAAGAGGAATCAAGGCCATTGTTTGACATTTCACAGAAATTCAAGTATCAACTGGCAGGCAATGAGCGTATGCAATTGCCTTCAATCTACTAAAAAGCAAGGGAGAAAAAAAACCAAACCAAAAAGCCAAACTCTGCCCAGAGATAAACTGCAAATTAGAGTAGTCTACAAGGTGCACTTACCCAGGTACTTGCTTACTTACCAGCATGTGAAGTTGGGGTAAGGGGAGTAGGAGGAGCTACATCTTGCGTTCCTCTTAGCCTGCCAGAAGCAGTGGAGGGTAATCCACGTACAGCTGGATTCCGTGTATGTCTTAATCTTTCCTCTCGTTCTCGCCTTTCATGTTCAGCATCTTCAGCGGGTCTGCTTGCACCCTACGGGTCAAGACTAGTGAACAACTTGGGGGATTATTGAGCTTACAACTGTATGTTTGGATAAGAATGCTGAAAAGAAAGAACTGGACAATGTGTGAACTGAAGTTTGATAGGGCATTAAATATTTTGGTAAAATTTCTTGAGAACTGACATAAATTTTGATCATGCACCTGCTCAGATAGTCTTCAAAATGCTAATGTACACACATACTGTTATGGCAGCTGGACACCTCCTCAACAGCTGCAAACTACCCATGTCAAAGATCAAGGTGGGAGAAAGTAATAATTCCACAATCTAGCCTGGTGACTGCCATAAAGGATAGGTCTAAGAAGCCTTTCACATTAAAAACCTTGCAACTTTAACTTAGTTGTCATTCGAGCCTTATAGCTTATACATATATATGTAGCATATTATAGCATAGTATCTTCTCCCTTTCTTCGCTTCTTGTCTATAAAGGGAGAGCTGCCAGGAGGAAAAATGGCAGGGAATCTTACAGTATCAGGTAAGATACTCAAAACTGACAATGTAGTAAAAAAATACAACCAAAACCATTAAAAATTCAAAATTTTAGAAAGCTATGTGAGCTACTCACAAATTTCAGCATGTTCCAGTCAAATACATAGTCATAGGAGAACCCCTGCCGATGAAAGAGGTTTCTGAATAATTGCCTTAGATAGGAATAGTCCGGCTTGTCATCAAAACGCAAAGAACGGCAGAAATTCAAGTATGTGGCAAATTCAGCTGTAATTAAAGAAAGCCTGTTTTTTATCTTCAGCTTCACATTGGCTTTTTATAATTCTGAGTAAAAAAAAAACCAAACCACCCCAAACCTGAAAAGAACGGAATCTCCTAAACCTACGAAAAAGAATAATTACCTAATACTAGAAATCTACCAAAGGGAACACTACAACCCATCTATCATGTCAACCCTGAAAAATAAATTATTTTTCTATCACAGAGCAGGCAAAGATCTGATTTGTCAACAGCAGAGAGGACCCGATAGCACAGTTCTTTAATCAACAGCTGGTGGGGGAGAAAAGGTTTAAAACTTTGCTTGGAGTATACCAAACACAGTTTATTGTGGAACACGGAAGAACATTTCTTTGTTAAGCCACATAGAGATTCATGTCTGCTACGTCACAAAACATGCAAAGACTAAGGGACTCATTAATCTCCCAGGTAAGTCATGCCAAATTTTTAACTTACAATAATCTGAACACTTGTTTTTAAATGGCAAGCAAAATACTAGTTACTAAACAAAAAAGCGAATACTGTAGTGAATTCAGTGCAACAGAGAAAATAGCAGTATCAAAATACTAGCTTTTGACTTTTAAGTCTTCCCAGATGAAATAAGAGATTAATTTATATTAAGTAAGAAATTCTAACAAACGGCACAAGAGAAGCTGATTAGTCTTCCCTGCCTGTAAACCCCAGAGAAAACACATAGTTCATGAATGTAAAGGAACATGTATGAAGCAACACTTGAAACACATAAAAAATGATGAGTTTTCATACAACCCAAACAAAAACTATAGTTCTTGTCATCGTAACTAGTTGCCGAAATCAAGAGGGTGGAAAGAAGAGACAGAACTCTTAGCGAAATGAAAATATTCACTGATGACAGCTAGTGCTACTAAGTTTTAAAACAGATTTAAGTATCATTTTACAAGACTCAAAAATGGCTTACTATTGTTTTGGTGTAAATAGCAAACTGAGAAACATAACTGCTTTGAGGCATGATGCTAGGATGCAGGAGGGTTTCTTATGCCTCTCACAAATTCTCATCCATCAGCAGGCCAAACCAGATGAACCTGGGATGGTAATTCCCAAGCGAAACAACTGCAGTAGGTAAGAGGTGCATCTGACTATACAATCCAATTTATCCAAGAAACAGTACCCACACAGATAGAGAAACAGGCAGTTTGTTAAAATGCTATTTGTCTGTTATCAATTATCCAGCCAACAGGTGCACAAAAAATACAGTGCAAATCAGATGTACCATGCGACCCTTCAAATTGAGGGCACTTCAACAGTTGAGACAAAGGATCTTTAGAAATGCTCTATGAACACAAAGATCTCAGTCTTCAGCACAGTATTTTTATCATAGATGTGGTAAAATCATAAGGGGTAAGGAAGGGGAAGAAAGGAGGAAGAGAGGGAGAGGGAGAGGGCGAGATGGTGAAAAAGAGTGGCAGAATTTAACGTAAAGAAAGGAGAAGTTCTGCTAAAACATGAACACATAGGCCTAGTGTCACAGAAGAGTAACTTACAAGGATATCCTTTACACAAAACCTCAATGGGTGTAGACATTTTCTTTTCACTGATACGTTCATATTTCTGCCTCTTTGTTGCTGCTTTCAGTCCCTGCCAGGGGAGGGAGCCCAGGTTAAAATACATCAGTACATAGCCCAAGGACTCCAAGTCATCTCTGCGAGATTGCTCTACAACAGTATAAAAAAGTGAACTCATTAGGTTTTATTTTCTACTGGAAAAACAAAAGTCTGTGCAACAAGACTGTTATAAAAACCCTTACAAAAACAAAAGACAGCTGAGAGTTACTACGCCCATGATAAACTCATTCAGTACAAGAAAAGTCTATTACCCTTGCAGTTATTAAAAATGTGCTAATTCCTGAGCATTACAAACTGACTGAATTCCACCTAATTGAGATATGCAATGCCATGCATGCTGCACTCTTAGTGTCGAAAATAGGGACTGTCTCCTACTGTCTCTACAAATCAGCATCCACTTGCGCTAAAATCACACGCATCAACACTTTTGAAGTTTCAATTTATTGCTTTTCCCGGCTCACCGATTCCAAGATGAGTGTTGATGGATGCATAGCGGGCAGTTCCTGTTAAGTTTTTATTTTCACGATATGGAATATGTTGGTGAGTTCGAGCATCTCGATACTTCTTTGCTAGTCCAAAGTCTATTATGTAGACAAGATTGCCTTTCTTCCCCAGGCCCATTAAGAAGTTATCTGGCTTCACATCTCGGTGGATGAAGTTCTTAGAGTGAATATATTCAATTCGACTAATCTAAACGCAGACCACAAAAAAAATCATTGTTAAGAGACTAAGCATACACCTTTTTCTGACAAAAACACTAGCAATTCTGTCTTAATAATGGAAGAGGCAACCCCCCCTTTTTACTGTAAAACATAAGGGCATTAAAGAGAACATTATTTAGAAGACAACAGACAAACCTTCTTTCCAGCTCTTTGCCCGTGTCTATTTTACATCTGTTTCCAAAAACTTTCCTGAGGAAATTTCTTAGTCTTTGAGCAGTGCAACACCTGGTTTACAAACAGTGCATGCACATCCAGTTCTTAAAGAATTGGTAATCCCTTTTGATGGGATAGCTTGGATTTACAGAAACAGAACTAATTTTGAATCTTTCCTCTACTAATACAGCTTATTCACCTCTAAATTACAGAAATAAAATGTATATAATCTATCAAAAAAATTCCAATATCCCAACATACTGCACTATCAAGGTAACAAAGCCGTTTCCTACCATTTGGTCAGCAAGTAATAGGACTGTCTTGAGACTAAATTTCCTTGAACAAAAATTGAAGAGATCTTCAAGACTCGGTCCCAACAACTCCATCACCATAACGTTGTAGTCCCCTTCAGCTCCACACCACTTAATTGTGGGAATACCCACTAGAAAAAAATAAACATTTATTCAGTATAACAATTTGATTTATACAGTTCATACACACAAATCTCCAAGGCTCTTAAGGTGGATTCTAAGAGGGTCATTACCATGAATGTTTCCATTTACAGTGAAGTTTAATATTTTATGCTATCTTCAGACATTCCAAAATTAAATGTTTGATAACTTCCAACAGAATCAATACAAAATTACAGCAACAGAGGTCTAAAAATAGCCTTTTTCCTCTTCCCCAAAAACCTTTCAGGCTTTGTACTTACATCGTAAATTTAAAATATTGAGCATCTTTTGTTGGATTTGAACCCTAAGCATTTTACCAATACTAATACTCATGTAGTTTCTAAAATGCAATAAGGCACAAATTGGAAGTCTGAAAATAAAGACCCTGACAAACCACTAGATATTATTACTGAAGAAGGCCTTAGAAATTAACTTAGTTTCAAAGCCTACAAAATCACCACGAAATACCTGTCTCTTTCATCAAAATTTGCAATGAATTTCCACGCTTCCTTCATATTCTTGTCTTTCCTTCAGTTCCATGGTATTTGTTGTTTGGTGAATCCCTACCAAAGTAGCATTGTTTACGAGATGCATTATACATTCAGTTTGACAGTATGATAATTAGCCCAAATTTATGGAGGAACTCAGGAACCTTATTTCACACAAAAATGTAGAAATGCTCAAATATTTTGAAATAAACCTGTATGTAGGTAGCCTTATTTGGATTTCCAAATGCCTTATTCTGAGTTAATTCTATTCATCTTGGTGTGAAATGCTGTAATTCACCCAATTTCAAGGAAGCATGTTACTCTATGAAGACTATTCCAGCTACACGCAGGTGGTAACTGAATGAGGCAGGAATTAAAAAAAATAACTAAATGCAAATACACATTATTATCCATTTCTAGTGGTCTTATTACCGTACTTGGCATTTGAGATACAGTGTGGAATGTATTCTTTATGCAAAGCACAGCCTCATTTAGGAAGAATTCAAGGGACTACGAAACAAAGACAAAACTTAACTACACCAGGTTTATGTCCCAGAATTGCACAGGAGTCTTACATTTCCGGAATTCCAAAATATGAGTAAGTTATTGTAGCAGAGCAACATGCGGTAGCTATGAAGTTGCTTCACTCCTATTCTCCACTACTAATGCCATTTTGCCTTTGAACTCTCCCAGCAAGGAAATATTTTTAACTCAGAAGAAAGAATACTACCATGTACAACAAAACTTAACCTGAATTTAAAAAGTTTAGAATTGTGCTACCATAATAAGCAAGTCAGGCGAAACGGTCCCAAGCAGTGGTTACTGTCTTTCACTGATCTATGAGAATCAGAAATAAATCACTGTTCTGGGACCAAACTTTGTTTCACATTGCACAAGGTCCTCCCATTTTAGTATTTTGGGAACCATGAGAAACTTTGGGGGATCCTACTGGCTATCATGAAGCGTGGTAGCCATGGATTTGGAACTGGTCCGCTACAACCCTTGTAGAACTGAAATGCTGCTCTTCACCTGCCCTGCTACCTTTTCCACCTTCTCCTTATTTGTCAAAAGAGATCCTGAACACTAAGTGCCAGGTGGCAGATGCATCAAAGATGAAAAACCAGTAAAATCTTTGAAGAAGGAAAATAGTTTGCTTGCCTCCACCCTGCATCATTTTGTAGATTTTACTCTCAATGTGGAGCTGAGGATGTTTGGTTTTCACGCATTCCAACTTAATTGCAACCTCCTCTCCGGCAGCAATATCAGTTCCTAAAAACAGAATTTAAACATTGGTCAAAATATTTTTAAGATGCATTTCCTTTGCTAAGACCGAAGCAAAACAAACATCAACAAACTACTCCTCAATAGCAAACATCCAGAGATTAAGTACTTTCAGCCACGATTATCTAAAAATTCTTCTGAAACCTTAGAGATACTCTCCAACAGACTAGGATTTTAAGAGACAACTATTAGACACTGCAGCACAAGAAGCCAAAATTGCTGCTATCCCATTAAAAAAACCAAAAAAACCCCAGCCAAAACAAACAACAAAACTAAACCAAGTGCATCGTCTCAGGGACGTCTTTCCACTTCCAGTTTGTGGTGGAAATGCTCAGAATTAATATTTACAAATGCGGCACATAGCCCCGCCAACGGAAGAAACGCTAGGAATTCAAATCACCTCCTCTTAGGCCTTGGAAATAGAGACTACGACTTCCCCAGATCTCAACATAATCCAGCTGTACACCTCATTTTACTTGGCTGGAAGGCAGATTATCTAGAATAAAGCACCTAAAGTCCCAAAAAGCTTTCTTTAAATGTCATTAAATTCTTGTTTCAGGAATCAAGGGACTGAAAAATGGCTTACCTGTTCACTTTCAAAGTATGCAGGGAGAAACTAACATTCTTTAAAAAAAACAAGTCAAGAAAATACACTCTCTCACAGCTGAGCAACGTACAAACTACAGGAAAAAAAGGAAATGGCAGAAGGAAATGTGTGATGCTTCATAGACACAATGCCAAGTCTCTCTACTTTCAGAATTTGGCTCTTTTCTGCATTACCTCATGGTTCAGGATCATGTGATGTACATCACCTACTGTTTGATCTGATCCCCACTTTTAAAAGCCTAACTTGAGGTTCACTAGTTTTTTTGGTTTTTTGAGAAACAGCAAACAATCTTTCTGTACTCACTTTTTCCATGATCAGGATCTCATACACTTTTACCCTACCTCACTTTCCTTTAACTCTTTTCAGAGTTCAAAACTCTTGTCATTCCTTGCATAAGTAATTTTTAATTATTGCATATAATTTCCCATTTCTCTTATCTGTACCTTTTATCAGCTCCATAATGCCCTTTTTGGGAGTCACACAAAGCAATTAAGACACATATGCATAATTATGTATTTTTCTGCCTACCTATTTTTTCCCCTATGTTTTCCTTTGACCATTACAGTGTACTGATCTAGCTTTTTTACTTGCAAAATCCTGTTCCTGTGATTAAGGAGCTACTTCAGTGCTTTATAGGCTTTTATCCATAAAGTCAGGAAAACTAAGGCTACAAAGACATGCTAACATCCCACACCACAAAGCAGACACGACTGTTTGCTTTGCCGGGAGCTGATACTGCATGGAATCATCTGAGCTCACACAAGACTGTGTGTCTTTTTTTACGTTAATAAAACGTCTTTCCACGCGCACATGGGTATCAAGGTGGTGTTGCTGGAACACTGAGCTTCCTTCAGTGGACACCCCAGTAGGTATTTATCAGGCATTTCACAATGCACCTTAAAAATTGACAAAACATATGAAGCTCACTCTAGATACAACTCAAGGTGCTCAGCTGGAAGACACGAGAAAAATAAGGCTGTACCTATATCTGTCTCATATGACTCTTTTTTATCTAGCATAATAGGTGACAGGATCCTGGATTGTTACTTTGGTCACAATACAGTCGCAGTAACTGAAAGCTCTTCAATATGTAATCTAGTATTTTTCACATTTCATGAATGTATTATTTTGCTGGACTTTAAATTAATCACGGTGAACTTCAACCCAGAGATTTGAAAGCACATATCAACAATACGAGAAGGAAGGTCTTATCTCAATATTGACCTCCCCACCTCAAATGAAAATCTTGATTTGGAACCACACAACTCCTGACTTTTCTTGACCATCCCTTGCTCTCCTGAGTTCCACAGGAGCCAAAATCAGGGAGGGTGTGGACTGAAGACTGTATTAACTGCTGAGTGACCAGCAGCAATGAGGTTGTTTTGCGGTTCTGGTTGGTCTGGCTTTTTTAAAAAACTTTTCTGATCCAAAACAAACACAAACTTCCATCCGCATATAACGAAAGACATATCTTCCTATAGACAGCTGCAGACTTCTGTGGTTGATTACTGCAAAACCAGGAGGATCAAGACCTGTGTTATCAGGATCAAGTTCTGCTCAACGCATTATTAAACTGTTACTTCACAGACCACGGTCTCGATCCCCTAGGTCACTTCCTAGCGTACTTGCTCTTCCCAAGAAGTGTTTACCACTTAAGAAAGCCAAGATCCTTAGCCTGAACTCCACTTCCGTGTAAGCCCTCTCCTTCGAGACAAGAGATTTCGTACTAAAATAATGCAATTAATAATTCTGAGTCCAGCAAAACCAATGAGAGTGGCATAAAAATGGAAATTGTTTTGCCAAGCAATCCAGTGCTTGTCCCCAAGTAGGGACTTTTGTCTACACCTTAATCCTGAGACAAAGTTTCTAAAATTTCACAGTGCCCTGTACTTCACCAAAAGCTTAGCTTCCTTTAAGGAATATGCAATAATGTTTGAGAGGCAGCAATTCTATGAAAGGAATTATTAATTTAAAAAAGTAGTAACAAGCAGTATAATGAGAAGTCACCATTTTTAAGTGAAAAAGAAAGACTAAAGTTGTAAAAGTATTTTCTTTTAAAATGCAAAATTCCAATTTACTTGTAATTGCGAAGTCCTCTTCCCTAAGGAAGGCCTTGGAAATTATTTTAATTAGTTTACAATCCAAAACTCATTCTTAAGAAAAATATATACATAACACAAGAAACCATGAAAACACTGTGACTGCTCTGTCTTCATGACCCATTCTTACTTGACCTTGTGGTTTGGGCAACAAAACAAATGCTCACTCTGATCCACTCACTCCTGTCCACCTTTCATACTATTTAGAGTATCGGTGTATCAATTTCTTTCATATATTCCTCTGGAAGGTAACATAGGTAAACTCCTAAGCTTTATTTTCTTTAAGTTGTCCATCCTCATTTATCTACAATAATGCCTTACATTTCAGAATCCTGTCCCACAGACCCCCATTCCAAACTCCAGAAGACAAATTTTGAGGTACAAAGGAGAAGAGGAAAGAATGTGAAAGAACTATGCTACTAACAGTGTTGTTGGCTCCTTATTCCAAAGTAGGGAAAAAAGGGAAGGTTGGGAAAAGAGAGGAAGTCCCTCCCCTCTACTCTGGAATGTCTTCAATACCCTTGTAGCTGCATTTAAGACAAAACCTGAGGACTGGAAACAGGCAAAAATAGTCAAATCTTCCTTTTCGAAGCATAAAACTGAGCTGGGAATGCATGCTGAAGTAATCTACAAATTCACGGAGGCCTATCAGAAGGCACGTGTACTTAAAAATAAATAATGACTTCCAAAATAACTTTAGAAATTATATTAAGACACTTATGTCTCCTGTACAATCTGAACAATCAAGCAGAAATTGGACTTTAAAAAAAACCGACCACATTTCATCATCACAAAAACCATTGTTTTCAAACATCCGTTCTACCAGATAACGGTAGGCAAACCAAATGGGACTCTACAAAAGGCTTCAGTTCTTGAGAGGCAGTAATTTCCCCTGGAAAAATAAACCCATGCCACCAGCTGGATCTTCTATTCACATACTTCTGTGCTAGTCAATGGCTCAGGCATGGCATTTGCAGTAAGCCCTGAAAGTAAATTCACGATGGTTATTTAGAAATAAAAAAACCCGTAAAACCCAGAGGATTTATTGCACAAAATTCAGTATTGCATTGATATATACGCTAGCATACAGGGAACTATTACTTTCTGGGCAACTTCACCGGTGTGAGCTGCATGCATAGAGACAAAAGCGACACATAGACGTTTATTTCACTTGCACTTTAAATTAATACTATAATACAAACTCATTTATCTGAGCAGTAGTCAGAAGTTAAAATTTTTCAAATCATGTAAGACTTTTCAGATTTTAACTGCTGCCTTAATTAACCCCCAAAATCCCAACGGAAGCTAATAAGGATTTTTACACAAGCTTTACCACAATCTTCTATGGTCACGTCTTCACTCTTCTAAACATGCCTTGCAGAGAGGAAGAATCATGTTCTCTGTCTCTAGACAACCACATACCTTCAGTTAGAAATGCGTATTTTTCGACAGGCATATTATCTCTATTATGGATAACCAGTATTTCACTATCTGTAGACAAGCAGCTTTAGCTAACGAATTATTTTGGAATGCCAGCTGTGCACTGCAAGACGAAGCACTGCCGTCTAGAAAAACAACCCCCAGCTCTCATACTGCATGCACTGCCAAACATACCACATAAGCTAGCAAGTGACATTATTTTTATCTTCCACAAATACGCAGTCAATTACCCTGCAAGTTCCACCTTCCCCCCATTCTTGATTTGCTTTTCTAAATTAACACAATTTTCAAAAGCAGAGTACTTGTGTCCGTGGGATGGGACATAACATTCGTATTTCTTTGGATTTAACCCACTTCATACGGCTTGAGAGTTTGCAAAATACATAGAGCATTTTAAAAATACCTGCTTCCAAAACTTGTTGTACCCACTACTTGTGCTTGTCATAAGCATTAGCAGTAGGCTATTATGTTAAGAGAGCTAAAATAATGGACTGGCAAAGACAATTCCAATCCTGTACGTTTTACAATTGCATAGTGATCACGATTAGGTGACAGTCAAGCAACAGGATTAGCCACACTATGAGGATTATTTTAAGGATTTAAAAGTTTTTTTACTGCAACCTAATCACCTGTAGTTGTGTAATTTTTTTTTAGGCCTCACAGGAGAAAGAAACATCCTTCTGACAACAATTTTTCCTAGTCCACTGCAGGGATCTTTAACCCCGGTACACGTTTTTTTCCCAAAACGTTTTTCCGAATGTGGTGGGTTGTGGGGTTTCTAGGGTTTATGTGGTTTTGGCTTTATTTCTTCGTTGTTCTTAAATGTTCGTATGCCCGTTTGACAGACGCGAACGGTGCCCAAGGTCAACAATGAGAACAGGCAGCCGAGTAAACCAGAATTCCCGATTTCCGCACTGTCCAAATTAGGACATGATGTCAACGAAATATTAAATTACTGCTGCTGTGCCCCTAGCCGAGGTACTTGCCCGACCCGGCGAGGCCCTCGATGTTCTCCACAGAGCCACAAAACGGCCAGCTAAATCCCCAGCGAGCCGTTCTCCTTACCCAGGTAGATATCCCCGAAGGAGCCGCTCCCGATCTTCCGGCCCAGCCGGTACCGGTTCCCAACCCTCAGCTCCATGGCGACAGCTCGGCTCGTCCGCGACCCGGTTCTGCTGCTCTGCCCGGCCTGCTGGCTCGCGTTCTGACGCCTCACAGTCCTGCGGTTCCGGATGCCATCGCGGCTTTGGTCTCGCCGCTCGATACTAGCGAGACAGGTAATACCGTCACCGCAGCTTCCGAGCAAGATGGACACGGATCCCCGACACGACCGACCCCTCAGCTTCTCCGGCCCCGAGCCACCATACTGCGTGACCTCACTTCCCTAGCGACGGGGGCGGAGCGCGCTGCCGCAGGGCGGGGCGCGCGGCGGGCGGGGCGCGGATGCGGTCCCATCTGCCCCGCGCCGCCGTCTCCCAGCGTTCGGCTCGGGCGGAGTCGGGCGCCGGTTCCTGCCCCATTGCATCGGGCCGTCCCAGCCGCCTGCCGGGCGGCGAGCGAGGCCCGCAGCCTTCCGGGTGCGTGTGTCGTAGTCCTCCCCACGGCCGTCGGTCACCGCAGTGGAGATGAGCTCCGGATGCGGTGCGTTCCGAAGAGTGCCCATTTGACCGGGGGTGGGAGGGGCGCGGCGGCCAGGGACAAAGTCTGAGACGTGACCTCGCAAATTTCAGGGGAAAACCATGTCATTCTTGCTGGGGAGGTGTGTTGTGCCTCTCCGGGTGAGGAAGATTTTCTCAAAGCGTAGTCCTAAGTAGATCATCGCCGAGCACGGTAGGGCCTGTATGTCTAAGGAGAAGCACAGTATAGCCATGTAGTGTGTGCACATGTGAGCCTGTGTATTTGTGAAGCCTCATACTGAAAAAGTTGTAAGACATTAATTTAATGTCTTAGGTGGATGACAGCCGAGTCACTGGAACTACAGAGTAAGGGATGGAGAGGGAGAGAGACAAAGATACATCTGAACTCTCAAATTCTCCCAGCAGCTCTGAGAGTGGGAGCTGCAATGAGTCCTGGACCCATTAGTCCATGTTGCCCCTCTTCTGCATCCTATCCCTACCACCCCACCTTTCTCCTGCTGATGTAATTTTTTTCTGCTTCCCTGCACCTTTCCCTCTCTGTTCTCCAAGCTCCCATCTTTCTCTGTTGTTCTACCTGTTTTCTTTTCCTTTCTGCACTTCATCCTCTTCCCCACCCCTCTTGTTTTCATCCTCTCAGTCCATTGCTGTTTTTGTCTTTCCATTACATCTGTCTTCCAATTTTTTAACTTTTCCCCATATACCCTCTAGGTCTTTGTGATGTCCCTCCAGCTTTTATTTCCTCTCTCTCCATGCCCTATATTCTAAGTACACTTTTTCTTTCTTGGATGCTCTCACTCCAGGTCCCTGCCCCAACATTTTCATTTCTTCCCTCTCTGTCCCTCAGCCCATTTTTCTCCTGGCTATTCTCTGTCTCCCTGTCCCTATCATTAAATTCCTCTCCCCTTTAGCTCATAGAGCCTGGAGACCCAGGTAACCACACATCACCTTTGCTTTTTCCAAGGGTTTGCTTTGCTGAAGTGTTTCTGAATGTGTCAGTGGGCTTTTCTGTAGCTGGAACTTCTGTCTCAGGAAATGTCCCCCATTCTGTAGTCTGTGATTTAACAGTTCCCATGCCAGGATAATTGCAGTAGAAGGTGGCAAATGAAGCCAACAGCCTGGACTAGGATGTGCCAGGTCTCTTGCCAAGCCAGGGGCCAAATGTGGGATGCCATCTCCTTAAATTGTGAACGTTGAGGGATTTTTCCCGGACAAAAGCTGCCAGGAACTATGGCTCTGGGTGGCCTTGGATTCCTGGTTTCCTCCTCCAAACTGCCCCCCCGAGACTCTAGGGTGGAAATACTTCCTACCTGTGCAAAAGCACCTCTCGTTGCAGCAAGGAGCCAGGGTCCGAATGTGGGATGCCATCTCCTAAAATTGCAAACATCGGAGGATTTCTCCCAGATGAAAGCTGCCAGGAACTAGGGCTCTGGCTCACCTCGGACTCCCAGGGGCCTCCTCCAAGCCACAAGGGTGGTAAACTTTGCTTCCTTTTAAAAAGAGCATTCGTTTGCATCCAGGTGCCTGTGGCCAAAAGTGGAATTCCAGCTCCTAAATTGCAAACGTCACAGGATTTCTCCCAGATGAAATGTGCCAGGAACTACGGCTCTGACTGTCCTTTGACTCCCAGGGGCCTCCTCTGAACTGGCCCTGAGACACGAGGGTGGAAATCTTTCCTACCCGTGGGAAAGAGGCACTGTTCACACCCAGGCACCTGCAGCCAAAAGTGGGAATCTGCCTCCTAAAATTGCAAATGTCAGAGGATTTCTCCCAGACACAATCTGCCAGGAGCTACAGCTCTGTCTGGCTTTGGACTTTGGTCTTTCTTGTGCCCCTGAGACACCAGGGGGGCTCAGGGGGCATGTCAGGGACCCATGACCTGTTTAAGGCCTTGCCATATTTGGTCCGCTGTTGTGCACATCAACAAAATAACGGAGAAAACCTTATTGTTAGTTGGTTGGAACTTAACCCTCAAAAATGAAACAAGGTATCAGTCAATTAATAGAAACTCGACCTGTGAAAGAGGAATAATACACAATGAAGCCGCTGTTGGCATGGAGGTGGTATCGTGGGCCGTTGTGAGCTCATCTCACGTGCTGGCCGTGCATGAGATGATGTTGTAACTGGCCACTCCTGAGAAGGAGATATAAGGTGTGGTCCTGGAGTGGAGGGAGGAGGAAGAAATGCATGCCGTTTTCATCCAGGGGATGGCCTGAAAGTGCACTACCTGCCTACCCCTCCTGCACAGGAGCCATGCTCCATCTCCTTCTCGGCGGCTTCTCAAGAATCTAGGGGTCAGTATGTTATCAGTTGCTACTGTGACTAATAAAATCAATTTGCTTTGCAATTATAAGTGCATCTCGAGTTTTTTTGTACATGGGCATCCTCCAGAACCCATAACAGAGGGTCACGTGGAGTTGATTGGGAGGCACTGAGATTCTCTGGGGTACATTATGTCACAGCTTGCTGGCCCTGGCCTTGGTTCCTGCTGACAATCACCCCTGTCATTGTAGGGGTGAACCTTGGGTGTTTTGTTAGCTCCTGGCAGGGTCTTGGGGGCTTTGTGGTTTTTAGGCGGTACTACAGACATTGTGGGGTCAGCCTCTTGGGCTCTTGGAGGCTTGTGAGGGGTTTTGGAGGGCCTATAGTGGCCTTGCAGGATTTAGGGGATCCTACAGGATTTTAGGGGGCCTATAAAAGCCCCAAACTATATTTAACCCCCCACAAACCTCCTTTAGAAAGCAGGAACACCTAAACTGTTCCCATCAGCCCCTAAAATATTTCAACACCCCAAAACCAATCCTAAAACCACTGAAGTTATCCCAGCAACCCCAAGTCCTCACTAAATCTCTCCGAGCCACCCCTGGAGGAAGATGACAGCTCTTTTCCATAGGAAGGAAAGCCCAGAGCCTGCATGTTTCAGGGGCAGACAACAGGCTGTGCAGGGGAGGGAACAACCAGCAGGACCTTTCTCCACCTTACCCCCCATTCCAAGGCGCAGCAGCCCCAGGTGTGACCAGTGAGGATGAGGAGGGGGTGGGTCCTGCCAGAGGCTGCTTTCAGGGCGTTACCTGGGCACACCTGCGCAGGGAGCTGCTAGATGAAAGGGGCCAATGGGGGCATCCTGAGTGTCCGTCCAGGAACCGTGGCTGGAGCATCTTGTAGAGACTGGGGAGCAGCTGGATGCACCTGGGCACAGAGTATTGGTCCGAGAAAATGCCAAGGGAAAAGCCCTCGTCCCAAGGGGCTGCACCTGAGCAGGTAGGGCAGCATGTGGGGTCCCAGGGAGTGTCTTTCACCTTTCCCCTTTCATCTTGTCAGTCCTCCCCAGTGCCTTCTTGGAAAGGTTTCTCCAAGTCTCTTTGCCTCAGCTGAAGTGCCTCTCCATCCTCACGGGTCACTGTATTCAGTCCAAGGTACTTTTCGAAACTGTTAACCCCATTCTTTGGCCACATCACAGTGCTCAGACACATTTCCCTGCAATGGTTTCAGTTTGTAACTTCCATCCCTCAGGAGGAGTCTGAAATACCAAAACCACCCACATGCCCATCCCGCCATGCAGGGATGCAGGACCAGCGACAGCTCCTGGAAAAGGAGCAGAGGTTCCCAGCTGCTGTCCCAAATACTGACCCCAGCCAGAGCCACACCTGACTTCAGGGCAGTGTTGGAATCCTGGGTCCAGATAATTTTAACCAGAACCAGAAGGTGTTATTTGGACAGGCTTAGGACATGAACCACTCTCCTCACACCTGGAAGCACAACCCCCTGTACCTCACACCCCCACCTGCCTGCCTGGAGTCCCTGTGCTGTCCGCGTGACACTGATCAGCAGCTTGCCTGGAAAACTGCTTCCCATATGGCACAGCACTCCCAGCCCAGCACCCCAGGGAAACACAACAGCCCAGAGCAACAGAACACACCTGCCCATCCCACTGCTCTGGGCAGCAGCACTGACAACACAGCAGGGGAACATGAGGAGCAGGGAAAGCTGGGCCACAACGAGGGCACCAGATCCTGCAGCACAGCTTATTGTATGTCAGGGCTTCATCTTTTTGGAATTACTTCAGTTCAACCTCACAAGAATCACCTCGGAAAAACACTTAATATTAACCCAAAAGTCCCAGTGCATCACCAGTGTGTTATCTCTGGACATACAGGTGGTCTTTGTGGGACAAAGCCTGTGTTGGGTCTAAGAACTGACTCTAATCCCTGTTACCTGAACTATCCAGCTGTAGGATAAATGTTCAAAATAAACATTGGATCCTTAAGGGCAGAATCTGTCACCCTCTGTAAAACCCAAGGGGAGAACAAGGCTCAAAAGGCAGCTCTTGATGCTTCCAGCACCTGCTGCTGGAAACGCTGCGCAGGACTTTGTACAGATGGGGTCAAGCCTTTACGCAGCTCTGTCCCGTGGGACCAAGGGTGGCAAACCGGAGGGATTGACGGAAATAAAACAAATGATTGATTTAAATGGAAGCTAACAAGACTGAAAGCCCTTCCCCAGAAGTGTTCCCTGCCCAGCACAGGAGCTGTAACTGCTGGAGCAGGGCACAACATCAGAAGGAACAGTGCAGCCATGACATTAAAGCCAGCAAAAGCAATTACTAAATAGAAATAGGTACTCACCCAGTCCGATGACCAAATCTTTGTGGCTTATCCTCAAGGGATGACCCCACTCCCCAGAGGCCCTAGTTCCTTCACAGTGCCCCCAGAAAAGAGAGGGGTTATTAGGAGAAAAGGGGGTTTAAATTGAGGGAAAAAAGCTTCCTTTTCCATAGTTGCCTGCATTCAAATTGAGGGGGAATCCCCTTCCCCTGCAATTTTAATGGTATCATTTGAAGGAAATCCTGATTCTTCTGTGCTTTTAGGGGTATCGGTTGACAGGAAATCCCCATTTTCCATTATTTTCTTGTTTAAATGGAAGGGGAAAACCTCGACTGTGCTATTTTATGGGTTTGAATTAAGCGTAACTCCCGCATTTTCATCATCCTAATGTTTAAACTGAGGGGGAAGCCCAGCTGTCCCTCCTTCTTAATGGTTTGAACTGAGGGAGAAATCGCCCTTTTTCCATCATTTGAGAGATTTAAAGTGAGGAAAACCCCTCTTTACCCAGTATTTTAGGGGATTAAATTAAAGGGGAGAAGTCATTTATTTACCATTGTATCAGTTTAAGTGGAGGTAAACACCACCCTGTTTCCTCATTTTAAGGGATTCAGTTGAAGGAAGCTCNCCGGCTCCCAGCGGGGCAGGGAAAGGCGGGCTTGGGGATCCCGGGGTTTCTCCCTGAGGCAGGGTAGAAGGAAGGCAGCCGAAAAAGCAGAAACCTGCAGTGCTGACACAATGGCCGTCTCTCCTTCTCCGTCCGAATGCCAAGAGCAACTCACTCACAAGCCCAGGTGAAAAAGAGTGGCCAGTTGGACCCCTCCCCACTGTGGCCAGGTCTTTTGTCTCTCTTAAACACCCAGCAATTTGTCGTCCCGGCAACATATATGGGGAAAATCCTCAATAAACAAAGGGAAACAGAAGGGGAACTCCTAAAAACCCCCACACCCTGGGACCAAATATCTCATACAGGAGCAAGCCCGGCATATACATAACCCTAACGTCACCCAGGAGTAGATTGTTTTTATTTATAATGTATATAGTGCTAATTAGAGGTCCCAGTGAGAGTTCATATAATTCATATAGTTACTATTCTTCTCCATATAATTCATATAATTACTATTCTTCTTCACCCTACTTAGTCACATGTGAAGTACTACTTAGCAATCACCAAGGAACAATTATGCAAATTAGCAACTAATTATCCCACTTATCTATCTATGCTGCCAAAACACAAAGTGTTGAGGATTTTTTGCAGGTGAACGGACACTGGGAATGCACAACCCAGCTTTCTCAGCATTGAATCAAGCTGAGTAAAGGATACGCTATCTTTGATAACACCACGGAAGAAAGAGAAGAAACAACCCAAGGATATGAAATAAAGATGTATTGACTACAGCACAAAAGAATATAGTTTAGGAATTGCTGAAACAATAATTTAGTTCAAACAAGATCGATACATTATGCTGAACAAAAAAGGTGTGAGAAGCTAAAATATGATGAATAGTTGTCACAGCAAGTGTCCAATCAGAAGTTTAGATGCAACATGCTAACAGTAGCAAGCACCCAATCATTATACTGCTTTTGACCACACGATGTTTGAAACATTACGGAGTCAGAACTAAAAATGCTATATAAGTGTGTATTCTTCCAATAATAAATGGCTTCACATGATCATACTGATCGGTGTGTGATGTCCCGTTATTTCATCCTCCGCAAATGGTGACCCCGACGTGATCCTCAGAAAAGAAGAGAAGCCTGAGAAGAGAAGACTGCAAATTTGATTCACACTGAATCGGACACTGCAGAAGGGTTGGGGAGTGGAGAGGCTGGCT
>VXAD01008051.1:0-85248 GCA_013399195.1 Dicrurus megarhynchus | reverse complement strand
CGTCGGGAGCGCTTGTCCCTTGCGATTACTGCGAGCGCCGAGCAGACTTGTCTTGGTCCCCATAGCAACGCGGCTGTAGTGCCTTGTGCGCTCCTTGTGCAGCGCACACGTCTTGCCAGTGAAAGATCTGGAATTGCAGAAAACTAGCTCCGGAGACAAAAGGAAGACGAGAGCGTATGCGAAAGGGCGCAAATCAGACTTTGGTTCTGTAGCATGGTGTCCAAAATAGCAGCCCCCGCCAGTTCCAGAAAAACTAGGTTCATATTCCACTTAAAGCAAAACAATCAGTTACATTTATCAAAGTGCACTTGACGAGGTTTATTCCCCATAACTGAAAGCATTCCATGAATTTATTTCCATGCATTTATTACGACATACCGCAATAGCAAAGCTGTTCGACATAAATGTGCTTCTGACACTTATAAAGGGCTAAGTAGTGTTGGTACCATGTCCTTTATTATGTCCACAGCTCTGTCGCTATTGGGAAAATGCCCCCATAACCAAATATTTACATAAAAGCTCTGCAATCCAGATTTGCACCCCAAACAAATTTTGAAGGTATTACCATTCGTTATTTTTCTGTCATGTCCATAATAAGTAAACTTCAAATACATTCCTATATGATTATGTTTTGTATGTATGAGGTGGGAGTTTAAAAACCAAATTTTCCTGCCCGTGTCGAAAGCAGATTAAGTGGATTAAGTGGGTATCATATAGGGTTTGTTTCGGACACACTTAGCTAAAAAGGAGGTGCTACACCTTTCATTCAATAAAGGGTACCTAGAACTGAAATCGGCAGTGTCTCCATTTCTGCTGGAATTATGAATATGTGAACATGCACTGATGTCTTTCAAAATGGTTGGTTACTCTGAGTAAAGCAGCAGCTTTTACCTGCCAGCTCAGAATTAGTTTTTTGATAAGTAGGGCAAATGCATTGTCATTTTCTGTGAAGGTTCAGGTAAGTAGTGCTTACATCTTGTAAGGACATGACAACTCACAGTGTCTGTTAGACCTCCTTTTAAAAACAAATCTACCCAATAAGATGCTGGATACTATACCTAAAGCACAGACTTTCAATTTGGGAGATTTCAAGCATTTTATTTAATGACAGAAGAGAACTGTCTTTTCCGTCTGTGAGGGAAAGACAATATTCATGTAATCTGAAGCTAAAGGAACCAGAACCTCAAAGTAGGGGTATGAAGATTTTGCTCTCTTCTGGTTTTTTATATGTGCTGCAGAATTGTGCTTTAAAGGGTAATCTGAGTCGAGTATCCCAGGCTGACTGGATGAGTGAGGTTTTTTGCTGTACATCCACTTGTGTCAACACAGAAATTATATACCATGGAAAGTATAATGAGGCAATCACAGTCATTACAGAAAGAGAAAATGGTTCATCATTAGAATGGAGATGCTCACCCTCCTGTGAAATAAATCCTAGCTAGTAATTAAAATTAATACTGTACTGCATCTAGAAAACATGAGCTCCACATTTTGACTAGCCTAGACAGACCTATTCCTGGTCTCATTTAAATCTAAAGCAACTCTGATGCAGTCATGTTCACACTCCTGAAAATTGTTCACACTCCAGCAAATGAACAGCACAGGGTTTAATAATTATTTTTAAAAAGAAAAAAAAGAATCCCTGCTTCCCCACTGCCAACATTGGTCCAGCTGAAAAGACATAAAACTAGCAGGTTTATTAGAGGATGTGACATTCTGTAGATTTTTTGTCACCTATACTTCCTGGAACACTGAACACAATGGGAGAAAGAGATAACTGTGAAAATGACCACTCACAAAAGAAAAGGTCAGGTTCAAAACTTTTTGAACAGATTTCTACTAGTGCCAGCATGTTGGATCAAGCCTAAAAAAGGCTTCAGGATGAAGGCAGAATCCAGTCAAAAAGGAAAATATATCCACCAGAGCAGAGGTCTGCAGTCCAGACCTACACACAATTTGCAAATGGAAAATTATTTCTCATCTCTCTTATGGAGAATGCTGTTCCATGCTCAAGAATCTTATGTTTTGTGTTAAATGTAAAAAATACATCTCATGCGTTTAATGTTAAAAAAAGACTTCAGTACTACCCCTACATCAGTCTCAGACTGAACTTACAGATAGCTTGAAATAAAATGTAAAATCAATATAATCTTCTCTAAATTTTATATAATTCCTTATCTGCCTGACCCTCCATGAAATGAAATAACTATGGGTTTAGTTTCTTGAGGGGATGGGTGAAAGAGTACAAAATGAAGTTACTGACAGGCTTGATGTACAGAAGCAGCGAAATGGAAATCATCCATGCTTGTGTTAAACAAGTCACACAGGACATGTCTGTGCCATACAAGGAAAACAGGCTTATTTTCTGTTTCAGTTTCTGTCCTGTACAGGAGGAGCTGCTGTCATCAGCCACTACAATACCTGAGACAAAATTCCCCAAAGGACTATATAGTTCCCAACACGGGTAACAACATCTCTCAAGAAGGGCAAGGGGAAAAATAATAGAGAAGAAAAATAAGGAGAAGGAGAAAACAGTACCCTTGGGACCTTGGGTCTGGATTTTGACTTACAGGAGGAAGTAATTGCATTTATTTCTGGGACACATTTTCTTCTGGAAAAGGGATGGATCAGCAAATTCCATCACTTTGCTCTGTAATCTGGGCTGGAGTCGGCATGAGGGAGTGTTTGGCCAGGACTGGGAATTGAGGTAGGAGGACAGAACCATTTCTGTTGCAGGCTGTTGGTGTTGAGTGTGAACCCACCTGGAGGTTGGTCATTTAAACTGGAGGTTCCACAATCCTGCTCTCCCCCCTAGCCCCAAACTCCCATGTGTGCACTTGTGCTGGCACTAGAGCTCAGGACATCGGTGGATAAGATAGTTTGGAAAGCCAGGCTGCCCAAAGATTAAGACCTTTTGTTTTCAGCCAGCTGAGCTCCATGAAGTGTTTTCCTGCTTATTTGCCTGCTTGCCAGCTAGCATGAAAAAAAGGGAGTGGCTGGGTGGCAGGCGGGGAAAGGGAAGGACTGAGAGTCAACTGGGATCGGTTTAAGCCGGCACCACATCTAGGTGTGAACGGGAAGCTCTAACTTGTGCAAACGTTTTTTCCAAAATAAATTTTGTCATTGCTTATACTGGCATCCCTGCCCCGTGCGAGGAACTGCCACTTGTCTTACTAAGCTTTTTGGCACTAACTGTCCTTATCAGCACTAGTTAAACCAGCCCGGGGCAAGTCAGGCTGATATGCTGAAAATAGCTGCCAGAGTCAAGGGATAGTCTACATTAAGTTCTCATCAACTTGGGGTGGTTACAGCAAAGGATTTGGGAAGGCAAAGTTACAGAGCGCTGAGTATTTAATCATAAAGCTTAGAGTGCAGCTCTTGTGTTATGTCCCAGCCGGCAGAGCCCAGAGCAGTGTCCTGAGAGCAGCTTTCCAACCTCCCCACTGGGACAGGTCCAGTGAGGGATCACCACCCTCGTCCTCACCTCAGCTTCCCCAGGGAGTGCACCCCGTGGCCGGGGTTTGCCTTTTCTTTAACAACCTTGGGCTGTTTCCAATTAAGCTTTCATGCACTTACGGCCTTTTTGTAATGATAACTAAACACAATCCATTACTGGGAAAATAAGGAGTAAGGAAAGGAAAGGAAAAATTATCCAACAATAGCTGAGGTTTAATTGTCTTTAATTCGAGTTAATGTTTGTGAGAGCCAGTCTCGTTTTGAGTTAAAATAACAGCTTTCCCATTTAGCACCTCAGTCAAGTGACAGTTGTACTCAGGGTAAAATTCACACCTTGCCGTGCTCCTCTTTTTGGAGAGACAATTTTTAGCAAACACGTTTCAAGAGGGCAGCAATTTACTTTTTCTCTATGTAATATTAAAGCTTATAAAAATAATTTTCCTCGAATAATTTTCACTCAGTGGTTAACTGGATGTTTGCATCATTTTGAAACAGAGAAAGGAGAAAGAAGGAAGAGCAGTCCCCTACCCATGGTGGTTAGAGTTAACCCAGGCTTAAAGCTTTATGTTTTTGCTGTGAAAAGGAAGCAAAATCCATGCAATATAAAGTAGATTTGCTTTGTTTGAAGTCCAGAAGAGGAGTCCATCATGTGATTCATCTTTATAGAAATATGAGGGCTGTTTTTTCTTAGTTATATATTGGAGATTTATTTGTATTCGAATGTTCATTGTCCATGCAGATGGCAGTAAATGTGCAATGTCTGTTGGCCGGAACATTAATGCAATAGACAGTGCATGCCTGTACTCTTGCAAACTATTATTCTGAGCTTGTATTCACTACAGTGATGATTGAAGAACACTTCCCTTAAAAGGAAAAAAAAGATGTCATTTGCAGAAGTGATGAGGAATTGCATCGTCAGCAGCTGAGCTGAAGACTTTCAGCTTGAACCCATTACTCTTTGTCCTATCATTGTATTTCCTGATGAAAAGTCCCTCTCCATCTTCCTCGTAGGCTCCTTCAGATACTGGAAGGAACCCTTTGGAGACTACAATTGAATGGGAAGTTAATCACAGGTATGCCAGAGGCAATGGACTTTCATACTTAATCCCACTCAGGTCAGTTTTAATAGTGCAGAACTAGTAGCTAATGGTGGCTTGGACTTCATTATGAACTTCCAGATTATTTTATTTGTGCAAGACATTTATAAATGGTGCTTTAGCACTTACCAGTCTCTTTGGTGTCTGTACCTACCACAGTTCCTGAACTGCTACTCAGCTGCCACTGTCCTGATAGGCAGCCAAGTTTCTCCTGGTTGGCACTGCTGACATTGCCTGGTCACTAGCAAGCTACTCAAAGCCCTTTCTGGGGATGAAATTCCAGAACACCTGAGGCAAGATTCTCTGTAACCTGTGGAAACTACCCTTCCTTACAAAGCCTGAAGCATACTTGTGAAGAGAGCTCAAGAACAGGCAGGAAGGTGCCATTGCAGATCCGTCAGCTCTTCTATAGAGTCAGTAGCTGAGATGCCTGCACTCCTTGTCTCACACTTCACCTCTCACTCTTGACCAGTGTGAGACACTCTGTGCTCAGCTGGCTGCTTTCTGACATGTTTCTTGTGTAGGCGTCTGGCACTCCCCTTTCCTGGGAAAGCCTAGATGGATAGCTCAGGGCTGTAAAATCTGCTTGTCACAGGAGCTTAGGTGTTTTAGGGTAACTGCAACAGTTGATACAGCCAAGCTCCTTAAAGGTAGCTCAGTGTTAACTGCTGTTGTTTCCAACAAAATAAATAACACGGAGGATCTGTATTTTGGGGCCCACAGCCACAGAGATTCTGGCAGTACTTCCACTGAATACCCGTTGTCACTATACATGAGGTCATTGCAGAAAGATAATTTTCTCCAATTTCCTTGAAACTTCGTGCCTCTCAGTCTTCTAAAGCATCAGCTTCTACTGTCATGAAAAACTGATCTTTCATTAAAAATGAAAAAAATATCAGAACCTGTTTGCAGCTGATAGACTGGGAAGATGACCTGCAGAAATCACAAAAATGACCCAAATAAAAATACTCTTAGCTTTAATTGTTTCAAGAAGATTTTTTTTTGTTTTGTTTTAATTCAGCCTAAGTATTTGGAGGTGCGTGGAGAAGGATTTTACTCATAAGTTTTTGGTTGGCTTTACTACATAATTTTCCTAGCCCATTCTGAGGCGGATGCCACTTCCTCCTCCATTTCCTGTAACCTGGGTACTGGTCTTGTGCCCTCAGAGCAGGTTCCCTTTACTGCTGCACTGATGAGTGTGACAGAAACCAGCGTTTGCCCTTCATTGCTTCCCTCACTGCAGCCACACCCTGCTGGGTAAGGCAGGGACCTTGGCACAGGGCATGGTTTGTTTCAGGGTAATGTTTCTGGTTGTCCGAGTTGGATGTTCTGAAGGAGCCTTCCCCCGTGGAGGTAAAAGCAAAGGTGGAACAACTTTCAGTGCAGAACTTCACTAGTTTCTGGAAGGGAGTGTATGATGTGGCTGCTTGAGACGGCAGTGGGTGTTGCTCTCAGACCCAAAGAGAAGCCCTCTCCTCTCATAGGTGCAGGTGTACTTTCTGGAGGTTTTCTTTCCCTCTCCAGTGCATTTAAACAGTGTCCTGTTGTAAGGGCAAGTTCCAGTTTGTGTTTCAGGTTGACTTGGATGCATTTTTAGTTGCTGGATCTTTTAGCATGACATCATTGTGAAAATCTCACTTGGTTTTGGAGTGGTTTTTTTTTTTTGGTTGGTTGGTTTTTGTGGTTTGTTTTGTTTTTCTAGGTAGGATTATGTAACTTCCCTTCCTAGTATAAACAGGTTGGGTTGGTTTCAATAGTGCTTTGGAATTACATTACCCCAGAAAAAAAGCGCTGACAATGTATGGAATACATTTTTTTACTGCTAACAACCTTTGTGAAGTCTTGTGTGTCCGTCTACAATGAAACCTGTTCAGAATGGCTCCCCAGAGAGCCTGTGAAAAGTGTCTGCCCAGGGGAAGTAGCACCTAGCTGGAAGTCTAGCACTGTTAACCTAATGGCAGATGAGAACAACGTCACAGCTTATTGCATGTGGCACTTACTGCAGAATTCTGGTGTATCTGAGGACATTCTGTGAGTAGTCCTCTACCAAAAGATAAAACTAATTTTCAAATTATGTACTTCAGGTTTTTTTCTGAAAGCATTTTCCCCCCTTTTTTCCATGCTTTCAGCTTACTGCCTCTTGTTAAGTCAGATTTCAGTGACGAATGTCATCCTGAATTATATTTTAATGTTTCATCAATTAGTGAAATGCTCCAGAAGGATGAGCAAAATGTATTCAGGAGTTCAAAGCTAAATGGCCTGACATGGAGAGGAGAGTGGAGAGGCAGGACATCCAGAGCCTTAGTTTTGCTGTTTGTTGAAATCTCTGAACAATTCGCTTCATCTCTCTGTTCTCCATTTGTTTCATCTGAATAATTGTATGAATAAATATTTGCTTGTCTGAAAGGGACAGTATGAAAAACTAAAATCAATAACTTAGCAGTTGCCAGAACACTTTGTTTTACCCCCGTCATACAGGAAACACTGAAGTGCAAGAAAATTGTAGGAGCTGTAAGGTCCATTTTGTAGGACAATTTAATGCATTTTATGGCCTCTCCCTGGAAGTTCAGAGATCTGTTTACAGTACAGGGTAGCAAAGGCTGATGCTGTGTCTGCAGGGACATGAAAAGCAGCGGTCCTCGCCCTTCCCTTCCCCCATGCTCTCACTGCTCCCTGCTACTCCTTTGTTCTTGGGCAGTGTTCAGTGCCTTGCAGCCACTGGGGAAATGGGATTGGGCAAACCCCACAATTTAGGAAGAGAAAAAGAATCATCAGCACAGGACAGATGAGGGTTGGCACCTTCCCCTTTCAGGCTCGCGAGCAAACTTTTATAACATCGGTTTCGATGTTATAAATCGATCGGCTTCACCTAAGCACAGGCTGCAGAAGTCCTGGCACCGCTGGAACGCAGGGCCCAGCTCCCACAGGGCTCAGATAGGTCAGAGGTTCCCCCTGCAAGGTGTGTAGCTTCCTGTCATCCCCCAGGCAGCAACTTGTGGTGGCTCAGGAAGCTGTCAGCCCCAAAAAAGGTCAGGCAGGCAGTGTGGTTGTGATTATTACATCAGCTAAAGTGAACGTCATCCCTGTGCTGGGCAATGGTGAGCCACACCACAAATCCTATGTTCAGTTTTGGGCCCCTCACCACTGGAAGGATGTTGAGGTGCTGGAGCGTGTCCAGAGAAGGGAACAGAGCTGGGGAAGGGTCTGGAGCATAAATCTGGTGAGGAACAGCTGAGGGAGCTCGGGATGTGTAGCCTGGAGAAAAGGAGGCCCAGGGGAGACCCTATCGGTCTCTACAACCCTCTCACAGGAGGGTGCACCAGGTGGGGATCAGCCTCATCCCCCCAGGTAAAACAAGAGACAGGACAAGAGACAGGAGAAGGCCTCAGGTTGTGCCAGGGGAGGTTTAGATTGGACATCAGGAAAAATTTTTTCACAAAAAGGGTTACTGTAAAGTTTTTTCTTTCTCCCAGCCTTTTGCTGTGGTTCTGCCCAGGACAGAGACGGGGAGGAGACAGGACAGGTGATCTCTGAAGTCAGGTCTTAGAGCATGAGCTTTATTGTGAAGGAGCAGGGGACCTGCTAGGAGCTGCCAGACACAGCTCGAAGCAGGTTGGAGAGCAGAGAAGAAGAATACAGAATACAGAGCAGAGTAGGAATACAGAACAGAATGCAGAATGCAGAATACAGAACAGAATGCAGAACAGAACAGAATACGTTTTTTCACGTTTACATCTCAATAAATCATCTCCTGTGCTGAATATTCTAACTTACATTAACCAATCTAGAACAAGCTACAAATCCTATAGCATTTACATACAGCCTATAAGAATCATTGCATTACCATATGGCGTTATATTTTAAACTCTAAAAACTGCTTTTTGGACCCTCTGCCAAGTTGGCAGGGTCTGCTCTGACCCTTGGACCTTTCTGTGGGCAGAGGGCTATTGTTTCATCAAAGGGGATTAGTTTGAGTCGGCTATACCATTGTTTTTCAGTTGTTCAGTAACTGTGGCTTGGTATCTCAAAGCTTGTTTTCATCTCAATCTTGCCTAGAGTTTCCATACTCTCAGCATCTTTTGCGAGGCACTCATAATTATATGGTTTTCTTATTTCATTGAGCCTAACAGGTTATCAAGCACTGGAACAGGCTGCCCAGGGAAGTGGTGGAGTCACCACCCCTGCGAGTATTCAAAAAATGTGTTCATGGCCCCTGAGGACACTTGATGGTTTAGTGGTGAGCATGGTGGTGGTACCAGGTTGACAGCTGGACTTGAACTTAGAGGTCTTTTCCAACCTTAACAATTATATGGCTTTAGCTAAATCTGCTATTAAAAGACTGTCAAAATTAGGAATACTGTTGTCCATTTGTGCTACAGGGCAGTCTAAAAGGTTCCAGTTGTGAGTCATGGCTGCTTCACCCAGTACATATGCGTAACAAAATATTGATCTATGTCTTAAGTAACATCTACTCTGCTCTCCAGAGCAAGTGTTTCCTTTTAGCACTCTAAAAGGTGCACAATTAATCCGTCATCATGGACCCAACCAGATAAAGGTAAACTATTCAAGATAAATTGTCTTGGCAAAATTTGCATTTTCATTTTACCACAAAGTAACATTACTCCAATGATAATTGACCTGGCATTGCAACCTCACAATTCATTTTAAGTGTGACTTTATTTCATAATAGGCCCTTCTTAAGGGCGTAGCCTCCTGGTATGTTTTTTGTCCGTCATTTAAGATGGTACTATTCTGAATGTCTTTCTTCTCTCTCTGTTGGAGGTTACTACTCCAATAGCAGAAATAGCAAAACAATAAATGCAGCCATAGCTCAGCTTCTCTAGTTTACACCTTGAAATCTGCAAAATCAAAGTGCTCTCATCTCATCAGCTTCAGGGTGAACAGAAATGACCAAAAAGGGAAAGGAAGGAGAACAGACCTTTTTACTCCTGCTTTTTCTGTGTAACTTTTGGTGGCTGAAGGCTGAGGCAGGGGTATCTTAGCCAGGTGAGCAGGGCAGGATGCTCTATAAACTGTCCGGTTTTTTTTGTAAGCAAATGTTTATAATTTGCTTTAGCTGACCTGAAGCTAAGTATTATATATATATTATCCTTTAGCAGCATAGACAAATCAGAACCCAAGTATATGTAAGTCTTGACCAGAAGTATGGAGACCCCACTTCTCCCTACAAGTAGAGAATACCTGTTTTGGGGAAAAAAAACAACCGACCAAAACAACTGAAGGTATGACACAGATTTGTCTTTTAGACATTACACGCAAAGAATTAAACGATGTCTAATAAGGGAAAATACTAAGTGCCTCTAAGGTGGGTACAAAGCAGATGGAAGGAGATGATTATGATACAAGTAATAACACATAACTGCCTTCTTACTAGCAAACTGACATGTTTCCTGGGAGAGACAGCCTTTAAGCAAGGATGTAGAATAAATTAACTTACCATTTTTTGGGGGGTAGTGGTAGGTGTCCTTTGATGCTACTTTGATAATCAAATCAATGTCCTTTCATAATCAAAAGAGAAAGCAAAAAGGTGTTATGTGCAATAAAAGATGATGCTGCCTGAAAAGGCAGAGACCAAGAAGGTGAGAAAATTGAAAGGATGTAAGGAAATATAAAGCTTGACCAATGCAGGACCAAAACAATTAGTATTTATGACATGTTGAGAAAAAGGAAATAGTGGAAAGACACAAAAGGAAGTGTGATGTGGTCAAAATGATGAAGCTGAAAATAAGATGTGTTAATACATGAATTTAGAGAACAAGATTGTATCTGCTTAACTGGGGAAAAAATGACGGCAGCATCTTATCTACAAGATTTTGCTGTAATGTAAGAAGCAAACACTTAGCAGTTTAAAACCTTACCATGGAGCTCTGCAACAATTATTTAAAATAAAATAAATATAATAATAAAATAAATCTAATAAAATCAATTGCCTTTCTCTGTAGGTGTAAATCTCTCAGAGCAGTTTAGAAGTGGTTAGTGTCTCTTCAGACAGTGAAAACAACCCCGGTGTTTTGATGGACTTTTGTTTTTCATCATGGATTTAAAGTGAAGACCACAAAATCTTCCCCTCACCAATTCATATTCAGGTATCTCTGCCCCTGTCATGTTCCACTGTCTCTTTGCTCACATATAAATGGGAACTGGGTGGCCTATTTTGAATATTACAATATTTACGTACGTCCCAAGCACAGCAGTTCCTCTCACTGACCTTCAGTTCCTGCTCTGACACCAGTAACAATCTGTTGCTGCCACAGGCAGTGTTGTTATCTTTATGAAAAAGAAAGATTTTTTTTCTCAGTGTCTAGATCAAGACTTATCCCAGACATACTTCAAACCTGCCTGCACTGGCACAAATATAACCCTCTTTTTTTTTTCCCCCAATTGTTTCTTCAAGATCACAGGTGAGATACATACTAAAAAAAACAAACCAAAGAAAAACTCTCAAATGCTATTCTTTCTTGCCAGAGAGGGAGAAGGTTGAGCCAGATGCTGACTCTTAGGTTTCCACTGCTTGTCTCTTATATTTGTTAATGGTTATAAAACTATCAAATACTTTAATGCTGGGCAGAACACAGCCAGGTTATAAACATCAAAAAGCTGATCTGGCTGGAAACACAGACTAGGAGATTATGACACTTGTTTTATTTGCATTAGAAATGCACTATGACCTAATGAAACTTCCTGGATGGAGAAAGCTGCCCGTGTGGCTGCTGTGCCACCAGCTGAGCATAGCCCTGGGAGAAGGCAGGCTGAAGAACCAGAGCAAAGCTCGTCCCAGGATTTCCAACATCCCCAGTGATGGTTTCCTCACCCATTCTCCCACTCTGGCCACTGTAACTACAGGCATAGGATTCAGGAAGATATTTTAGAAGAGACAGACTTTGGTCTCCGGAGGTTGTTCTCTCTGTGTGTGGCAGGGGAAGGCAGAGTTCTGCAATGCTGAACAAACACTCAGGGCCACCCGGTCTTACTCTGCACCACATCTCCCTCTTCTTTAGCTCAGGGAATTCTGTCCCAACACAACCCCTCAAAAATCCACTGGCACCACCACGGGGACAATGCTGGACACTGGGAGTAGCAATCGGCCAGAGGGAAGGGGGCAGATGGAACGAAGAGGTTGGGGAATGTGGCGCGGCGTGTCCTTCCATTGCGCCGGGGAGGAACACACTGCATTGGGCATGGGGGGAGCTAGGGGAGAGCACAGGAGGAAACACAGCCCAGGAGATGGGTTTGTCCCCTTTAAACAAAGTGCCAGTAACATATTTCAGTAGATGTGGAGGTCAGGTACCCAGCTAGAATCCCTTGTATTTGGAAATGCTGACCGCAGGCGATACAAACGAAGGCTGTATTAATAGGAGCAAATAAAGGCAGACAAATAATGTTTGACACTTCCCTGCATCCTCTGCTCAGCTCACTCGATGCATTTCTTCATTCAGAGGGCTTATTGTTAGGGATAAGGGAAAACAATCACAGCACAAAATGCTCCAGGTAAAATACAGGGATAAAGGCAAACTGTTCGACAATTTGAGTGCATTTTAAGCACTAATAAATTCGTAAGTGCTGGTGAAGACATAATCTTTTAACAAAGTGAGGCAAGTAAACAAATACAAGAGCTAGGTTTGTAGTTACCCTCCGGGAAGAAATAAGAAACAACCAAATGAATAAAATAACTCTTTGAGTTAAAGAGCCTGCAGGGACCATTTAAATTCAAGACAACACAGATGCCAGCTTCAGTTTTGAAAGACCAGGAGGGATGCTTAGAAATGCAAACCTTTTTTTTTTTTTTAATATTATAATATTCAGAATAATTCATTTAAAAAGCTCATTTTTTGAAGGTCTTCAGGTTCTTAATTGTGTCTCTAAAGCAAGTGAGACTGTTTAAGGAAAAATTAAGAGGCAAAAGCAGAGAAAAAGAAGATAATAAAAATACAGCCTTTAAAAATGTAAAAGAAGCCCATCCTTCCAAGAAACAAAACCAAAACAAACCAAAAAACAGCTAACACAAATGTTTTATTGCATGCAAAACAAAGAGATTCTCTGATATATGAATCAAAATATGGTTCTACTTATTTTATAAATGTAACTTTCGAAACAGAGGGAAGCTCTAATGTTTTGGGGTTTTTAATTGTTACTATCACTACTAACATGGGCAGGGGGATTTTTTTTTTACATCAAGAATTCACTGTCTACAAAAAAGACTCCTTCGGATTTTCAAATGCATGTCAAGAGTTCACAGCAAATACTGTTTTAAAGTTCTTTTTCTTCTAAGAATTAGTCAGCATTTTTGTCACTTTATAGTGGCACCCTAATTATACTATCTTGTGCCAGTGTAACTGCACTCAGACAAAAAGCTACAGTGATGCAAATGGTCTTCGTCCCCCTCGAGCGGCTTCAGAAAAAGACGATTAAAGACAAGACTAAAGGCAGAGGAAAAAGCAGCATTTAAAATAAAAGGTATATGTAAAAATGCAGGCTTTAGCTATATGCTATAAAAGATAAATAAATAAATCCAGAGTGCTTTTAAGATTCTCAAATGATTCAAGCAGCGTTTCCATCATGAGCTACTTCTGTCATGAACTACAGCAAGAAGTGAAAGGTGAATGTTACAGCTGTCTTCCGGAGTAACTTTTATATATATACCAAGGAAAAAAAAAAAAAAAAGGGTTTGTGATTTTTCAGAGATGTACAGAAGGGCTTTTTTCAGCTAAAACCAGAAGCCAAGAAGTAGAATCAAACCTGAAGTAAATCAAAGGTTAAAAAAAAGAATGTAGAGCGGCAGCAGTAAAAGAATATTAACATAATGGATGGAAAAGTGGAATCAAGCATGCAAAAAATATCTGAAATTCTTGTTTCATATATTTTTTTCCCTGTTGTTTTTTTTTTGGTTGTTTTTTTGGTTTTTTTTTTTTTTGGTTGTTTGTTTTGTTTCTCTTTTTCTTTTCTGAATGGCGTTAGTCTTTCTAAATATCCCATTTATTTTACCAGGCAAAATCAAACACAAAGAGAGTGCAGGGCAGTCAGGAATGTAGCACTTTCACACTGAAATCTGATACCACCAAGCTGGATGAAGCCTCCGTAAAGCACTTTTTGGTCAAAGGAGGACTGATTAGCAAAATGAACTCTGAATCACATTTCATTGTGCAGGATTCGGGGCGGGAATAAAGAAAGAAAACCCACCACACGGGCTAGTAACTATCAGCTTGGTGGAGAAGAAGAACAGAATGAAGATAAAATATCCATGTTGACCACGTGAATTAATTAACCAATTTTCCACATTTTTTCCACCACGGATTGTTTTTTTTTTTTCCACACCCACAAAACCATCTCGTTGAGAGGTCGGCGTGCAGTGGCTACACCGGGCTCAATGTACAGAGAGAGAGCTGGCCAGACAAAAAACTTCAACAGCCTGCCAAAGCCCTCTCATCCTCTAGGAAAACAAATGGAACAGCCCGAAACCAAAGGACTTGAGGCAAACCCTTTCCCCCACCCCCCTTCCCCCGCGCACCCAGACACAGCCTCGGGCTGGCAATTCAGCCATTGAAAAGGTGCAATCCATGGAATAACAATGCCGCTATTTGCCTCTGGTGCTGATAATGAGATGTGAGCCTTTCTGGGAATTCTGATTTCCGATCAGGGTAAACAATGGGATTCCCACCTCAGCGGTTCGTTAGCGAGCCAGCTGATCTAAAATAAAATGACCGTCTCTGCTGTATGTGCTTTTATAAATCTGCGTGGGCTAAAAATAATCTGCTGAACACGCACGGCGTGGTTCCCCCACCACGTGTCTCGGTAAACCGGGCCAGAATAAGGACATTAGGGGTAACCCAGCACCTCATTACCATCCGCCAGCTCTCTGCCCCTCCTCCCCACACCGAGGGAAAGGAGGTCAGCGGCGTGGCTGGAGGGTTAAAAACGCAGCCTTGCTCTGGTGCTATCAAGGGAAACGCGCGAGTACCTGCCGCGCATTATTTTCCATGTGTTAACGGGGATCGCCGTGCTTTCGGACTGCCACTCAGGGTTTATCGCTAGTAGCACGCCCTTGAGCCCCTCGCCCGTCATTGGTAGCAGCTTTGTTGGCTTTCCTACTCAGGTGACTGTTGCCGCGATCCAGCTAAAATAAGCATCATCAGAGGAGGGGCTGCTCCTATCAGCCCCTTCCACGCAGCTGGGCTGTTCGCAATAACAGGAACTCCAGGCATTTGCTCTTTACAGCATCATTAGCACCAGATAACAGGAACAGAGACAGGGCTGGGTTGGTTTTGTTCTTCCCCGCCCCTCCCTTTTTTTTTCCCCGTTCTTTCTGGCGATACTGCCAGAACATCAGGAGAAGAAAGAATCAAAACGGGAAAAAGTAAAGAGAGGTCGGCGATCAAAATGTACAGGAAGAAAACAAAAGAAGGAAGAGACAGAGGAGGAGGTGTCATACAGAATTAAAATGATAAAAAATTTTGCACTTCATTCCTACTGTATGGAGTGTTTCCTCCGGAAAGCTTGAATGCATTGCCTACATGCACCCCTGTCTCCCAGGGGAAAACTTCTGCACTGAAGCATACTCCTGTCTCAAAAAAAAATAATTATGAAATAGTCTTATTAGTTAAATTCATATTTCACGGTGCTATAAACCGATTAAATCCATTTAGGTTAGGTATGATCATATAAATGCTGAAAGTAACCCAGGCTGGGTGTGTTTGCCTTGATTTCATTTGCCTGCTTCATCATACGTTGCTGCTTATTTGCTGTCTTTGGGTGGAGTCCTGTGAGAACTGGTTCTTTCACCAACTTTTCAGTTTTGCTGCTTGTGAAATGTATGTAACTCATCATACATATGCATCTACTTTCTAAATACACCTCTATGCCCTTTGTTATTCATCCTAACCCGGCAAGAACTTCCTTGATTCGTCAGACTGTTAATGTGAGCCTTACGTCTAATGGCTATTTCTCATGTTTACAAACTTTCCCAGACAACCTTTATGAGTAAGAACCAGGTAGGAAACACAGCCAAGTGCAGTTCTGCTGAGCTACTGGTGACAGCCCTGCCAGCCGAAGGTACTGGTTAGGATGAAGAAAACACAAAGCAGATCAAGAGGAATGTGGACCTTTACTGGGTAGTGGGGTTATCTATTAAGAGAGTGTTCAAGCAGTTCTGCATAAATATATCACATTAAGCACAAAATCTTACAGGTTTGTTTGCTTCACACAAAACAGTCTTTTAATGTTGGGGAAAAAGTGCTGGAGGAGAGATGGCTGCTGATGGTGTTTCGCAGCTCCTTGTTTGTTGTAGTTTATTGGGTCACTAGATCAACAAGGAACCTTTCTATTGTCAAAGTAACTTCAATTACAAAAGGACTTGCTATCAGCAAATGAGCACTAATGTTTGGGCAGAGATTGCTAAAATGACCAGTTGAACTCATCTTTGCTCAAAACCTCCTGTTTTTATGAGTTTCAGGACCTGGCTAATTCCCACCCAGCAGAAGGATAAGAATTCATGTTATATTAGGAAAATCTACAAACTTATTCAGTGATATTTAGACTTGCCCAGTGTAGCTTGTGTATGGTGTCAGAAAAGTGTGAATAAGGTAAAACTGAACTTCAGGTGAAAAGCAAAGGAATGTGTCTCACTGACTTGACAGCACAACTTGTTTTGTTTATTCAGTATATTCATCAGTGGGTAGGAGAGGGATGGAGCACCTCTCCTGTGAGGAAAGGCTGAGAGAACTGGGATTGTTCAGCCTGAAGAAGAGAAGGCTTTGGGGTGACCTAATTGTGGCCTTCCAGTACCTGAAGGGAGCCCACAGGAAAGATGGAGAGAGACTATTTACAAGGGCCTGGAGTGACAGGACAAGGGGCAATGGCTTCAAACTGGCAGAGAAGGTTTAGACTGGAGAGTAGGAAGAAATTCTTTCCTGTGAGGGGGGTGAGACTGAATAGAAAACCTTACTTGGAAAAATTGCTCCATAAAACTTAACAACTTTGATAACTTCAGTTAAATACTTTCATTATTCATCTATTGAAACATAGTTTACTTCATTAGTCAAAACATCTGAGTAATTAATGCTTATATTGTCATTGTTTCAGACTTCCTTTTGGATTTGATCAGTCTGATATTATTTTGTCATTAGTTTTCTCATTATTCTAACTAGGATTTCTTGGTTATCTGTGATCACCCATACTTCCTTCTCTCATTTTGTACCAAAGTAATATTGCAGTATATGTGCCCACACCCATGCTTTTGACTCGTTTCATTTCTTGCATCAGCTCCGTGATTACTTTTCAGCAGAGTTCAGCTGTAGGCCATAATTTGCTATAGTAGTAGTAGTAATAATAATAATAAAAAAAAATACTTTTCAGGGTCAGAAAGTGAGAGGAATGCAGGACTTGTCCTTCCAAACAAGCTCTGGGCCTGCTGGTTGATGAAATTAGCACTGAGAGATAAAAAGAAACAATGAGAAGGATTCCACTGATTGATGAATGGAAAGAGATTTGTCTCTACAAACAAACTGTAGGTTTGCTGATAAATGAAAATTGGATATTGGGAAATGAAAGAAACAATGGGAAAACTGTAAAATTCAATAAAGGGGGGTTATACATTAGAAGGGAATTTTTAGATGTTAGGCATATCGGGAAGTCTGTACCTCTCGAGTACCTCAGCCAATGGGGAAAGAGAGAGGGAAATGCAGTCGGGAAACTAGGAAAAATAGGATAAAAAGGAGGCTGCGACCTCCAAAAATCCGAGAGACCGCAGGGGAATGCCCCATGGCCTCTCCCTTTATTCGAATAAAGTAAAGGGACTCCTCTGTCTCCTTTTTGGACATAAACCTCTGGTATTTGTGGATTAATTTTTCCTGACAAAAGTTAGATGAGTGTGGAGTACAGGACTCAACACTTTGAGTGCTTGACACCAAAGTACAAAGCTAGGGGAGGAGACCTGTGGTGGGTCTGAAACCTGACATATTTTGAAAGAGTAGGAGTGCAAATGAACTTTTTGTGTCAGTGGAGAGCATCCATTCCTGGACAGTCTGGTGTAGGTGCCTGTGGACCAGAAGCTCTGATGTTAGTGTCTCTCCTGATTTTTGTAGTTTCTTTTGTTTCCCAGTTATTAGAAAGGCTGATTTGGGAAGGCAGTTCTTTGGAACATCTCTGTCTCTGGTTAGAGCAGTAAATGTTGGTGTGGGCAGTTCATGAGAGGGAACGAGTTAAATTAATCATGCAGCAAAATGCATAACAGTGTGGAAGTCGATGGAGGCACTTTGCATGTACAGCTGTGCTGCTGAAAGCACATCTCTCACCATTATTTATAAATGATGTGGAAGATTCCCCTCCAGCAGCTTATTGATTTAACAGCCTATAAACACACACAATATAATACATTCTGTTGTTCTCAGCCCACCATCAGCACAAGTTCAAGGACATAAATCCCAGGTATTACCAGCTAGGTTACTCCAGTGAATTTATACTGTATCCATTAATAAACTCTGTCCTACTCAGCTTTGTGCAAGACCAAAGAGTCACTTGGAGAAGTCCTGGGCAGAGTCACATAGAAAGAAAGTGCCGTGGCAGAGCTATGGCCTGGATACCTGGCTACTGCCCATAGCCACCAAACAGTAGCTGAGCAAAGTCAGACCAGTCTTTAATCCTGCTTGATAAGCACTGGTTTCTAGGCAGTGTACTGGGACCAGAAAGAGCATCGTGTACACCTACAGGCCACTCAAGGAGCACCAGAACTAGGGGAACTTGTATTCCTGCATGTTTGTCATATGCATGACTGGCTTGTGTGCTTTTCCTGCTGCTGGAGAGTCCTGCCCTTTGTCCCTCTTCTTTCCCAGGTAAACTCAAGTGTATTGTAAGGTCTGAGCTCACACAGCACTCTCAGAAGTTAATTATTAGAATCTCTGTATGTTGTAATGACACTTAAACTACATGCTTTGTTTTTGAGACCTCTGTGTGTATCTGCGAAGTTAAACTGGCCAGCATGTCCTGAGCTACTGAGGAACAGGGAGGACTCACAGGTAAAAATATACAGAAGTTTTAAATATAAACACAAAAGGCTCGTTTCTGTAGGAAAACAGCAAAAAATGGGCAAGTTAGGTCAGTAAGTCCCTGACTCCAAGTCCCTTTTAATGGTAAAAAGATGCCAAAATCACCAAACTGTCCCGATGTATACGGTGAGGTTAAATGGAAGGAAGGATGTTTTTGGCAATTTGAGAATTTCCCATGACATTGATGCAACAGCAAATAAATCTTCATTCTGAAATTACACTGGAATAACATGGTCAAAACCAGACACACACATTTGAAAAAACCCCACACAAATACATGTGAAATAATATTACTTTATGCACACACACTTGCAGATGCATGTATTACTAGGAGTTTCATTCTCTTGTGATTAGTTTGGAGGAATTAATTTATCTTTGCTTACAGATGGGATTGAGATTGTTAAATTAAAAGCAAGGGAAATGCAAAATCTTTTAGTATCGTTCAGTTTATCGAATAGATTTACAAAATATTTCACTTCAAGACCATTATTCCAGATGATTGCACCTCTTGATTAAGATAGCATGTCTCATTTTTCCTTTTTTTAACAATAACAGAATTTTAAGGGTGGTCTTAGTTCAGCTGTTAATATTAAAATTTTAGAGTCTGTATTTCTAAATATGTGAAGGTTTTAATGGAGGTCAGAAACAGGAATTGGAAAACTTGAACTATCATTAGGTAGATTGAGTTTGAGAATCTAGTTTATAAAATCTTGGAATAGTCATGGTAGTAAATGAGATTGCAAATACAGACTCAATCCAAAATTCTTGAAAAAAATTCCCAGAAATGGCCTTTGATTCCTTGTTCAGCAGCATTTGTTCGCTGCTGACAAGGTCAAGGTCTGTTTTGCAAACAACTTCTCCCCACCCCATACCAACCCCCAGTGAAGTGAGGGAGGAAAAGCAGGAACAAGGGATATCAGCTGATCCTAGAAAGTCAGTCTCCCAAAGCAGCTGCAGAAGTACCAATGCTATATTTATTTTGTTATGTCACAGATCTCACAAGCTCTCAGAAAACCACTCAGAACTGATTATTTCCATAAATAAATCAAACTTTGCTGGTTGCAGCACAGAGGCAGAAAGGCCTGAGATTTGAGAAGGCAAATTTCATTTACACAAGTTCAAAAAAAATAAAAAGCCACAATGTGGATGTAAAGCATAATTGCAGATGACCATTAGGGAAGCGTGTGGAGATATTTATGGTTTCTAGAAGCAGATGAGGCTTTGTGGTAGGGTTGACATCAGGCTAAATTGTACCTTTTTTGAAGAATGAGGTGCTGTGGTTGCATAGAAGTGGCATTTTGGTTCTTGAGGATCCTCACCTCACCCAGGGTGGCACTGTTGAATAGCAGCTGAAAAAAAGTCCTGGATAGAAGTTTTAGTCCCCTAGTTTCAGGTTTAGATGCCTGATTTATGCTGCCTGAGAGTGTTTGTCACATGTGTCTCTCCTCAGCTCTGTTTTGGGGGTTAGTATTTACTCATAGATACATTTTTTTAAAATACAAAAGTCTCAGTGTATACACATGAATGGTTGCCAAAATGAGCTCGGCACAATTCTGCTGCTGTCAATTGCATTATTTGGATCTTTTCCCTTAGCCTGTACCCTTTGGCACACTCTGCACAGGCTTCTAACAGAAGACTATTAAATGTAATTAATAAGAGCCTGCTAGCAAATCTTTTCAACTGGAAAATACTGGAAAATAATTCAGTTCACTTACAAAATGGCGTGATTGTAAATCGAGAATTCAGAGTCAAATTCCCAGCTGGGAATTCAAAAGCATATACTCCATTTATTTTTTTCACTACTCCTATTTTTTTTTTGTCCACATTGAGAACTGGTCCAGTGCTAAAGGCAGGTAACAGATGGTAAACCTCCTCTGCCATATGACTCTGCTATTCTTCCATTCCTCTGCATACCTAATCTAATAAATTGAGTGTAATTGACTGTAAGTATTCACCCTACATGTGAACACATCCCAGTGCGTTACAGCTTTAATAGGAAGACTGAGCAGACTCCTGGAGCTGATGCTGCCCTTCCCATGTTTATTTATTTACACATCTAGAGTAGCCAGGATAGTTTACATGTGAGGTTCAATGGGGAAAGTAAGATTCTCAGAGAACTGGCAAGACCCCACTTCCTTATTCCAAACCCAAATTAAAGTTTATCAGATTTACCCAGTTCTCGGGTTAAAAAACACGACAAGCAGTAGACAAACTGTATCATCAAAAAATACCTTGGGATTAACTCATACAATTCATATCATTTCATTGAGATGCAGCAGATCTCTGTGGTATCACTGTTAACTCTCAAAGAGGGGTAAGGTCTGTCCTCCGAGTGCAGGAGCCAAAGAGCACATGGAGCTGAGATCCACCTTCCCGCCTTTAGTGCTGCTCTGCACACAGGAGGGTGCTCGGCCATAGCTCCCAAAGCCAGCACCCCTCTTTGGAGAGTTTGTAGCTGCACAATACCATGTTCATTTGTCAGCTTTCAATTGTATAACCAATGCATTTCTGCATGTGCTCTGATTAGTGGCTAGTCCATCATACAAAAGCAGTCTGACATCATATGGTCCCCTCTCAGGGCTGTGATTTTTGCCATGCTAATCAATATTAGGTTACCTTCGGGCAATCCTACTCCTTTCTGCCCCTCCTCCTGGTCCAGAGGTGATTCATCATTGTTGACATTAGCGAGTTTCTGTCATTCATGTGTTACCTCGCTGTGATTCTCCACTTTGAGGACCACAATTTTCAACTTGAAACATAATGACCCAAATACTTCCTTGGCTTTGAAGTTTTCATTTTATTTCCTTCTTCAGCACTGCCTTGGTGGCTTTCAAAAGAGGTTAACTTGCATGGTTTGCAGCCTTTAAATCAGTGTCCCCCCTGCAGGAAAACATGTAGGCGTATGTTTAGTTTTAAGCTCAAACTTGAATCCTAGTGCTTTTAGTGAAATCCAAGTACATGCTGAAGTGCATTCCCAAATGAGGGCACTTTCCTCAACCAAAACTCGTCTTTCTCTGGATTAAAGTGAAATATTCACATGAACAATAAGGAACAGTGCTGTGTTCCAGGCTGATCATCAGCTGTACCCTAACCAGCACTGATTCTCTTTAGAGTCCTCACTTATTTGAGCATTATTTCACACTCACTGTTTAACATTCTCTTGCAGGCCTGGTCTAGATGACAGTGCTATTTGTTAGGGTTTTTGTTAATGTAAAACCTATCCTTGTATTCTCACAGCTGCAGCACCATTATTAGAATACTCTGAAACATTTCCCTTCAAGCTCAAATTCATAACTGAATCATCATGGCTTAGCAAGTTACTGTGGACCAAGTGAGCCATGAAAACAACCCACATGAATGCTTTTAGTCCATGGCAAAGCTGCAGTGATATGACTTGGTGTAACTTTAAACACAAGAAAGTAACTTGCATTTGCTGCAATCAGAGTCACTCATCTGACACCATGGAACGTGTGCATGATCCTCTTTTTGTGATAGAAAAATGCAAATATCAATATAATTTAAAAAGTTATACCTTCCCAGTTATAGTGTATTTACTGTAATATATATTGAGCACATTTAATTATAGCATAATTAAACCAGGACGTATTTCCAATCTGAATTCACAATGAGTATAAAAAAGGTTTATACCAGAATAGCTGTTTTCAAAGCAAAGACTAAAGACTACCTCATTGTACTTTCACCTGAAACTGTGGTCAGCCTAAAAGCTTTTCCTTGGTAATTATTCCAGTGTTTAAAATTTGTAAATGAAAACTAGTTTACTAAAACAACTATCAGAGAAGAATGCTGTTATAGGCAGAAGCAGTCATGGTTAAGTTTAGTTAACGTTATTCACAATTACCCTCTAAAATCCTGATTATTGTTTTGTCTAACTTTACCAAATATAAGTTATCAAAGCTCTGATTTTTCCATTCCTAATTTTTCCATGTTGGATGTATACTTCAGGCTGAATTACAAGCAAATGAATAAAAGTAAATTGACAAATACATTGACAAACATGTTGACAAATATAGCTGTCCTGAGAACAATATCAGAAGAAAACAAGCTTTATTTTCTTTATAGAAGAACGTAACAGGTTTGTTGAAAAGTCCTGTTTTTTTTCTTTGTCCAGACAGCTGAACACTCTCTTCATCTCCCCCACCTCTCAACCGACAGCTCTGCAGTGGGACCTGTGATCCTGGGATTTCATTTAAAGGGTTTTGCCCTGGCACTGCTTTTCTCCTCCAGCAGTTTGCAGACATTTCTATTGCAGATTTGGCTGTCCCTGCTCTGGTAGTGGCACAAGCCCAACCTTGGAATATCCTGTATTTGCTTATTATTTGGGAGCCTGCCAGTGTGTTTCTCTGGCATGCAAGCTGCACAAGCAAAAACCAGAATGCAGCTTTATGAAATTGAGTTAATTAAATCGTATGCATTTAATCCAAGTTTATAAGCAGTGAGGGGGCACTTTTCTAGCCCATGGGCTTTCTCTTTGTTAAATTGCAAAGAGCTGTTATACCAATGGCATTAGAACTTTACGGAATGGTTATAAATTGTTTTGAATTCAGTGTGTTTTATACAGGTCACTAGCAGCACACACTTGGCATAGGAAAGAGCAGTCACCAACAGCCAGCTCTGTCATAGGGAACACACTGACATTTGTAAGTTACCACAAACAGATAATGTATACCTTCTCCTCATTCTACAGAGGTATATTAGGAAAGGTGTGTCCTGAGAAATGATCTCAATGGCCATAAGAATCCTGCCAGGAAGGATTTTCTCTCTATATGAGCAGTTTTTGCCGAGTTAATTTATGTAACTGGTGAGGGCAGCCACTCCAAAAGCGCTACAGGAGTTACCATGTCAGCACTTGCTGGGGTTTCTGGGGATTTATCCCATGGCTATTTCACTCCATTAGGGTGAATTACCCTGGGATCCCAATGAATGGTGGGAAGATGTTTCCTTCTGTGTCAGGTTTCGTGCCTCAATTATTATTCCCCTGATGAGGGAATTTTAATACCTTTTGCCAGGCGCCGTAAAGAATAGGACCTTCCGTCTTCTTAGCTTGCAGATAGTTGTTTATTAAGTCTTATCAGAGAGCTGTAGCCCATAGCTGGGCATTAGACATAGCACAGAGCAGAGAATGCCAAGAATGGCCGCTTTATCTTGATAACACACTCTTTTAAAGGTAAATTATCCAATTAAAACTTAAAATGAAAGAAATTTTCTTTTTTCTGCCAATGCTCAATAATTCACCTCGTCACGTTCACCAGAATTGCAGTTTTTTTCATCCAATCATTCCAAACTACCTCTACCACAGAATATGGAGGAGTAGAAGAAGAAGAAGGTCTAAAAGATAACTATTATCCTCCATTTTGAAGTTTTTTGGAAGAAGGTCTAAAAGATAACTATTATCCTCCATTTTGAAGTTTTTTGCGTTTATCTATTTATTATATTAACAACCCTAAAAAGTCTAGATTTTCACCCTGTGATAAACTTACATAATATCCCATCACCTAATTCACACCAGTGTAAATTTTAATTCTTCCCAGAGAGTATATAGATTTCTCCACGGACAAAGGTCAGAAATGCTGATGTACAGGACGGTTTTTATACTTAAAAACAGGCAGAGAAATATTCTCTGCATTCTGGACTCCAACACTCCTGAACAACTCTAGAAGACTGTCTGCACCAAAGTTGTTTTGTGCTCTTCCAAATCCCAAAGGGGCACCTTGCTGTGCTGATTGGGTTTTTTTGCCTAGGCCTTGGGGCAAGTTAGTGAGCTGTGGCTGAGAGCAGCATCATTCAGGTGATGGAATACTGCCTGGGAAAAGTGTTCAGGGAAAACACCTGAGTAAGCCTCACGTTATTTCAGCATAATTCATCCAAGGAATTCTTGCATTAGTATTTCTATGAGGACATATCCTAGTAGGCCTTGTAACTGAGGAATGAACAGGAATGAACATCACAGGACAACGAGCACAGAGGCTGCGGGGCATGGGATGGGAGGAAGTAGGCAAGAAAGAAGAATAAAAGGAGGGAAATACAGATGTTGAAATGAAATGCATGCCAGTATTGGGCAGGGTGATAGCTGCACCCACCAAACCATGCTCAATAAAGTGTGTGTTTGGGTTAACCTCTGCCTGAAAATGAGGGAATCACTGTTTCATTTGCACCAATGCATGCCTTTGATGTCAGCAGAATGTATACATAAGCTCAGTTTTGACCTGAGTGTTAACAGACACTGCATTCCAAGGAGGAATGCAGGGCTAAGATCAGGCCTAGTGTTGCTTAGCAACCTCTAAACAAAAGCCCAGACACAAATCAGAAACCCTTCTGCCTGTTTGTCTTTTTGTTTTACATGACACTAAGTGAACAGACACTTCTTTCCTAATAAAATGTAGCTATTCCTTACGTTTTTTTATCTAGGATTTTGCAGTAATGGCGCTCACAGCACTTTGCAAGGAGGCCAGAACAATTAATCCAATTCATAAAAAATTTACTTATTACACATTCCTTGATTAGAGAGGGAGGGATGAAGGAATTCTCATATCACCAGTTTCGAGAGAGTCAAAGACAACTCCGACTTTTACCCACAAGGGAAAAGTTTCTCCCTCTTGTTCCCGTCTAGGGTTCTCCTAATCTGTTTCCCATATCTGTGCATGGCAGTTTACTGTATCTGTGCTGGGATGAGTGTCAGTTGGCCTGGTAGATTTCAACTAAATGTCCAGTCTCACTGTTTTTTTTCCAAAATTAATGCGTTTTTTTCCATTTAAGGATTCTCACTTGTCTGCGAAGATGATATGCAGAACACTCTTTGTGAATCTCGTATTTCTAGTAAAATAAGTGTAAGAATAAGTGTAAGAATTTTGCAATGGAAAATTGCAAAATTAAATCTTGGTCGCCTAGAGGAAGCTGCCTTATTTCTGATCTGCAGGTAGGTGCAGGAATAGAGAAGTAGAAGAGCCTTTCTTTTCGTTACTGCAGTGCCAGGATATTGTGTCTGTGACAGACAAAATTTTGAAGCATGTAGATAAGAAGGATTATTCTACCTAATCTTTGCCTATCCAACTTCTGTACAGAACAGGACAAGAAAAATGGTCAAAAAATGAGCTACTGTGACCCCAAACCTCTCATGCTGCATCTCTGCTGGATTTCAACTCAGTTGCATGCAATAGATCTGTGCTCTACAGCTTTCCCATCATCCAACCCTACTCAAGAGGTAACCAAGGAAAATTATTTCCAGCAGTGGGCATCCCTGATAGAAGAAAAAGGAATGTCACAGTCACATCATTATTTAATGATATTATCTCCCAGTCTCTTTGTCTTCTTTGGAATATATGCGGGTGTAAGTTGTGGGGACAGAAAGGAAGATTTTGGGTTTGTTCTTACCTTTCACACAATCTTTTGAAATAAATGTGTAAACACACATCTCAGTGGCAAATAATGAGGAATTCCCACCAACACCCAGATGGATGAAGAATTCCACTAACTTGTCTAGGAGATAATTTTCCTGAATACTTTAGAAAGTTTAACCCTTAAAAGACACCCAGCTAAGCAAGAAAGAAAAGAAAACAAAACTTCATTGATTAAAACTATTTTTGCTGTCAATAGATCCTGAGGTATGAAACTCAAAGGATTTATGGCTTATCAACGGATGATAGGAACAGGCCAGGGCTTTGAGAGGGTCTGTTGCCCTCCTGCTGGCCAAAGTAGGATCAACTATGCCACAACCATTTGTCTAACCTGTTTTTTCCAGGTTGAGCACTGGATTTTTTTTTATAGCCCTTCAGTACATCCCAACACATCTCCTTGCTTTGCACAGAAAACTTCTTCTAGTACCCAACTTTTACTTGCAGTTCAAGCCTGTTACTGAGTACATGCAGCAGAAAAGACTCATTTCCTCCTTTCCAACATTGTCTCTCCTCACACATCTCCTCTCTGGCCTAAACAGCCTCAGTTTTCCAGCCTTTTCCTTCTAGGCTACGTTTCATCCAGCTGCTGTCATCCATTTCCTTCTCCTCTGGGCTCTCCATGTGCTTGTGAGAGTTTGTGTGTCTCTAAAAGCAGCCGTCCCCAGCCAGGCAGCCAGGCTCTGCTAGCAATTACCTTTACATATTTTAGTACCCTGCTATGTACCTTTGAAGGGACAGGTTGCACTTGTAGTGTGTACAAAAGCAGGGAACTTTTCTCCCTTTCACTCAAAGTCCACGTGAAACTGAAAGTCCAGCTCTCCTGGCACTTCTGATACTGCAGGCACAAACACGTGCAGGAGAAACAGAACAAGTATTGACAGGCATTTAGCAAACTGGATAAAACAACTATTAGGTTTTAACCACGTGATTTTCCCTCCTAACCAAAGATCTGGGTTTCTGGCTTGGTTTCAGAGTTACAACACGGCCTTGCTTATGTCCTTTGTAAAATTGGTCTGGCTTTTGGTGGAATCTTAAAACTCAGTTTTTGCCTAAAGAAAACCATGGAAAGGGGCTGATCTTCGTTGCATTCACTCAGGATGAGAGGCATACAGTTAACCTGAAACAGCCACATTTGTGTGCTGCCTGACTCTGGAGACACCTGAAACCTGCATTCCATCCCAAAGGTTCTGGAAAGTTTTGTTCTTGGTCAGATCCAGCAGCACTTCTGTTGTGACAAGGTTGAATATCAAGGCTGAACAGCTCACGCTCACATCCCTGAAGCGATGGGGAGAAGCGAAATGAAGTTAAGCGGGGAGCACCAGGCGGGCGGGAGCTGCAGATGCGAATTCAGGCGGAGCAGGGAAGGGCTGCGGTGGGCACCGTCTGTGCCGCGGGACGGGGAGAGCTGTCCCTGGGAGACACTGACCTCCACCGGTGCCTTTCCCAACTACAATCTACATTGCCACACTCCTGCCTACAGTTGCATCAACCATTTCAACAGGGCTGGGATTCCTAATTGTCTCCCGAAGTGTGACTTGAAATGCCGGGAGATCCTGGGATTCAACAGAGCAGTGATTGACGTATCCTTAGACTGCCTTAGGTTTGGCTTGCTTTCACAAAAGCAGCCTTGGGAAAAAAAAATACTAATCACAAAGTATTACAAGCCCAAACCCAAAACCATCTTTGCCTTTAATAAACAGCTTCTTTGCTTTTAGTCATTACATTAATAGTAAAAAAACCCCATGGTATTAATAGTAAAAAAATCATGGCCACATCAAACAAGCATCTGGACAATGCTCTCAGGTATGGGGTGTGATTCTTAGGGCTGTCCTGTGCAGGGCCAGGAGCTGGACTGATGATCCTTGTGGGCCCCTTCCAGCATATTCTATAATTATATGATCTTATGCCTTACTCATAAAGCAGAAAAGATATTTGTATTTCTTAAGAAATTTGTATTTCTTATTCATTTCATGTAAGAAATACGTCTTTCTGCACTGTGGTGCTTCAGGTTGAGGAGTGCGATGCTTTATCCCCGAGGCTTTCAGAGCACTGTATGAACATATAAAACCACCATGCAAAGCCCTCTTCTTCCTTCCCCACAGCCTTGCTCAGGTGAGCCCCTTTATCAGCACCTGTGTTCAAGATGGGCAAAAAAAAGGTGCTTGAGCTTTCACTGCTACCAGTTACATAGGAGAAGCCACAGGCTGCCAACACTGTGACTAGCATGGAATGGGAAGCCCTCAGGTACCAGCCTGCCCTATTACCCTCACATGAACTCCTGAACTATGTGGGATTTACTGGCACATCACCAACAGAACAAGCCAAGAGGTACTGCTTCTCCTCCTGTCCTCCCCTATGCCAGCGTTTGGTGGTCACAGCAAAGGAGAACCGAGCCACCTGATGACGTGGAAGCAAAAAAAGGGTTCCTACCAGAAGACTTCTATAGGACAGTGGAATCACTGTACTCTGTCCCTGCATTCTGATGTTCCTCAAGCAGAACAGCATTTCTTTCTGCAGTGACTGTCACAGTAAAGCTGGCAGCGTGAGCACAAATGGAAAAGGAAGTAGATCACCTGCATAAAATCCATAGCAACCAAATGCCTATTAAAAGTTCATTTACACAAGTGAGCATTGTCTATTCTTATCCTCCATGGACACTCCCACTAAGATGTACTCTATTGCTTTTCTTTACAGGAGTTAACAGTCTGCTCTTTGGTGCTTGATCAGGTATTCCCACATTTTTTGTAAGTGCCCCACTGATCCTCTGTTGCAGGGGATCTGCATGAGATAGTTCTGTGAGTAGCAAGACATAGCCTCCGCTCTTCCATTTTTTTCCCCCATGTTTTGTGGATCTTCTATATTTTCTGTATTGGTTTCATCTTCTTATCCCATAAAGCCAATGCTACAGGGTTTCCAGGTTCTCTTCCCCCCCCCACTAACCACCTCTATACTCCATTTTCTCCTATGCTCTCCAAAGTCAACTAAGACACATAGCTCCCTCCTGTGTTGCCTGAGGCCTCCTGCTACACTCATCTCAGCTTTCATGCCTTCTGTATCTCTCTTGTAATGTTCCTATTCCGAGTGTTTTACATGAAAGCTAGGCAAGATACCTTATATACTGTGTCTGATTCAAAGTCTAGGCATGCTACTCACTCAGCAGCCTGGCATGTCTACCAGAAAGAGGAACAGCTTCGTGTCGCTGAGCAATAAAGCAATATCTGCTCACCAGTTTCCAGGAAACCTGTGGGACACAAGATTTTTAAGATGTAACTCTATCTGTGACATTTCTCTGTTAGGCCTTAAAGGGTGGTGATGACAGTGAGGCTGCACAAGCCTTGTCTCTGTGTGGAATCTGACTGGAAACCAAAGGCTGTTCTGCAGCAGCAGACAGCAGTGATAATGGGAGCATCAAATCACAGCTGGTGTAAGGCAGGCTCTGTAGCTGTCATTGCTGCTGGCAGCTGCTGCTCCCTAGGCATGGATATTCTACTGCAGCAAAGCCTGAAATTACAAGGCTGCTGGGAAGTTCTACCTTGCAAACCCTACTAAATAACAGAGTGAGAATCCTAATTAAAAAAAGTCGCTAGGAATTAGTCCACAATGCCTAAAGAGCCTCAGGAAACTTGGTGTGCCCCTTCCCAGCATGGATAACCCACACATGACAGATCATTCCCCAGCCTGATAATGGGATCTACCTTCTCCCTGAGACCTGGAGAAAGGGATTTTCCCTCTGCCCTGCAGCAGGGTAGAGCTGATTCCTTTCTCTTGAGAATCCACATGATGTAAGGGCCTGAATTCTCAAAGGAGAAGCGTTGCAGACATACACTTAACCGTGGGCTCGGACAGACCAAAGTTGTGCTTTAAAAAGAAATTCCAGGTCATTTAAGAACTCTTGAGAAAATTATCTTTATGCCTAGCTCTGTCTTGCCTAAATATAGCTAGTCTTGAAAAACAATTTGGTTGTGTTGAAAGCTTCTATTTTTGTCTCCTGTATTTTAATATATTCCTTAAATTCAGTTTTATTTAATAGTAAATTATTTAATCTTTAATATCTTTAAACTTACATGTTTAATTTTCTAAATCTTCCAAATTGTTATCACTTAGGATACAAGAAGGAAGACTGCTGCAGCTGTACATAATGCCTCCATACAGGAATCTATGAGAATCCATCTCAGTGAGGGGAGTCACAGCCTTTTTCAATGACCAGCTCTTTGAGATCTATAATTTTTCCAAGCTCAGACCTGGCAGTCTGACAACTGGCAAGATATGATGTATTTTCCTCTTGTTAGCTCCTGCTGTATCTCTCTTGCCTTGCTGAGTTCAGGTTGTATCTGGAGTCAGATACCACCTCCTGATCTGCAGGTAATCAGAGAGTCGTAGTGCTCTTGCTTCTGATGTGTTTCTTCTCTCAAGGATTTGAGTTCCGAGCTTCTAAGCTCTCTCATAGATGAGAAGCAGGAAAAACAACCAATTAATGATGGTGAGAGCAGCAGGACCAACTCAGCCTGGTTTTCTGTGGATTAACGTTGCAAGGTGTGGGTTCTCTGTTGAATAATAAGACAGTAACAGGGATGGCAGATGCAGGCTTTTCCTGAGATGTGGACTAGTGCAGCCTCTTTCTATATCAGACTATCTATCTCTACAAAACGTTCCTAAAATGATTAACATTGACATCTCTGATTGATCACCTGAATTGGTCAGAATTGAATAAAGGGTGGAACACACAGACAGGTGTTTATATATATACACACACAGAAGCACACAGCCCTACCACTTAACCCTAATTTGCTTAGACAATCAAGCCAAAAGCTCCAAGGGCTGAGTTACACCAAAGGCACAAACCATTTGGCTGTGATTATCAAGGTCAGTTGCATACACATTATTTTTTGTGATCTTGCCTACATGAGGAGTTTGCACTTGTCTGGCTCAACGATCTAGTCTGAATGCTGCAGATCCCAAGCTGAAATTATCCACCGAAAACAAAGTCACTTTTAATATAAATTGAAGCAGCTTTATGGAGCTATGAACTCTGAGAAACTGCCCAAGGATGCAACGGCTGCTGCTCCCAAGGTGGGCAGGCAACCTGCTCCCTCTTGAAGGCAGGGCGGCTACAATCTCATCACCAATATCTGCCCTTACAGTACACGATCCTCACGCCAGGAACCAGCCGGGCTAACGTCTGTCTCTCTGGGAAAAGCAGAAGCAGGTCTGTAGGCAGAGGTGTGATTAGAGCAGTTAGTGGCCCCGAGAAAACCGAAACTTTCCGTAGGCAAATGCCTTTCCAGCTTTGAACCAAAAGCACCAAAGCCTCAGAGCTAAATTCACGTTAGATCGACAGTTCCAGCGTAATTAAAGTGCACCCGCGGAACGTGTGCCAGCGTGTCTGCGCAGCCCCGGACGGCAGCAAAGCTGTTCCTGCCATCAGCGGCCGCAGCAGCAGCAGCAGCAGCAGCGAGTAACGGGGAGGAGCGGAGCCACGGGCGCTGCCGCCGACCGCGCCCCGGCGCTCCCGCAGCCGCCCGGCCGAGCTCGCAGCGCTCCCCGGCGGCGGAGGGACGCAATGGGAGTCTCCGTGCGGAGATGGCCGGGATGGGGACGGCGTGGATGGGGATGGAGTGCCGGGGATGGTGTGCCGGGGGGCGGTGTGGATGGGGGCGGGTGCCGGGGGGCGACCCGCAGGGGACAAGCGGAGGAGCCGCCGCGGAGTACCGGGAATGACCTGCCGGGCTGGCGGGCTCTGGGCGCTGCTCGGCGCTGGATGCAGGGCCCGAAGAACCACCCGGGAATGTGGCGGGGCCCGGCCGGAAGGTTCGGGTCCGACGGGGCCGGGGCGAGAGAGACGGCACTGCCAGCGCATCCCCTCGCCACCCTGTGTGAGCTGGCTGCTCATTCCATGGGGTAAAACACAGCGACCTCGTACTCCTCGGCATCCCTCTTCGACATCCTTAAGGGATATTTCACAGAATCACAGAATCATTTAGGTTGGGAAACGCCTCTGGGAATATCGAATCCAACCTTGGACCAATCACCCCCTGTCAGACAGACCACGGCACCGAGTGCCACGCCCAGTCATTTCTTGAACACCTCCAGGGATGGTGACTCCCCCCGCTCCCCGGGCAGCCCGTTCCCACGTCTAACAACTTTCTGTGAAGAAATTCCTCCTAAAGTCCAACCTCAACCTTCCCTGGTGCAGCCTGAGGCCACGTCCTCTTGTCCTGTCATTACTTGCCTAGGAACAGAGGCCGACCCCCATCTGGCTACAACTAAAAGGGAAGAGGAGGAGTTACTGGCTGGCATACGGACAAGTCTTGGTTGTTGCCCCCAGCTCACACACTGTTCTCACCAATGACGGACATTTTTATCAGTTTCTAAGGGAGTAAATTCTAATCCAGCACACTTAAAGAACACAAAATATTGCCCCCCAATTTATCTATGTGCACGCATAATTTCTGTGCCCAAAGACTCCCAAGTACGGAGAAAATACAGAAAGAGGGGAATCAATGGGGCTGAGGAAAGGTCATTGAAGTAAAACAGAGGCATAAAAGGACAGAAAAAATGCTTATTAAAAATCATAGCCTTACATCTGGAACCTCTAAAGCATAGTCAATATTTTAAAAAATATTAATTTCTTGAAATAGGCAGAAAAATAATAATTTCTGGACAAAAATGTCATTTACATAAAAACCAATGAAATAATTTGATAAACAAAAATGTTTAATTTCCCTCTTCTCACACTAGATTATTTGAATTGGTACTTTAAAATATTTACATTAATGGGTATTCATTCAAGGTAGAGCCCCCCACCCCCCAAATAATAGCTGAACTGAAGTAATTTTTGTTTCTGAAGTGACATATTTGAGGTTCTACTAGTCATACAACTCTCCGCAGTGGCACATTCACAGTTATACCATTGGGCTTCAACCTGAAAAAAGATGTTCTGTGTGATGCAAAGGCAATAAGATCAATGTCAGGAAAGCCAAAACTAAGGAACAATACAGATTAGATTGATGAAATCAAAATCCTACTCGACTCCATCAGTATTGAACGGAACACAGATGGAAGGCCGGCAGGATGGTGCTCCAGAGGCAATCTATACAGCATGCTACATAACGTAATTATGCAAGAGCTTTTAATCAAAATCTAGTGGCATTTCCTCATAGATTTGTCCTGTAGTATATTTTGGTTTAATATTTTACAATCCACTAGTCCATTATCTGCTGCTGTCTTTGGTTCAGTCACTCTAAATCTCTAGACCAAAACAGCCCATCAGACCTTGGCTCTGCTGTCTCTACTTTGTGGACTTTTGGTGCCAGGCTTTCCTTTACTTCAGCTATTGCCCTGACTCCTGAATTAGATTAAATGGCCCTGGGGACATTCTTCAATGTTTATATTGATGTTCTCTGCAGCTTTTCATGGTCCTAATCTATCATCAACTAATTACTAGAATTAACCTTTTGAATTCAGTACCTTCTGCCTAACAAAATCCCTGACACTGCAGCAACATCCCCTGATTGCAGAAACCTGTCAGGAATGCTGATATTAAGGAATGTGTGTTAGGGTAAGGGCAGAAAACTCTCTGTACTATTCAAGTTGACCAGCATGTCCTGTTACATGAGTTTGCACCCAGGCATTTGAGTGAAAAGGTTTAATTTGGGGAAGTTCAGAGTGAGAGTGGAAAATTATTTTAAACAAGAAATTTATTTTTTGCCTGATACTTTCAATTTTTCATACTCATTGTGTTTTTCCTGTTTCTTGTCTGTCTGACATATTGAAATCTAACCTGCAGAAACAAAGAGCACATAGCAGTAAAATAAAGTTGGTGCAAGCTGAATTTTAACTATAATGTTAACTATAACTCTAGGTATAACGTTTAACATAATGTCAAATACTCCACAAAATAAAGCCATAGGGTTGTCACAAATGGATGGAAACTTTCAACTCTCAGAGGCTCAGCCCTCTGTAAAATGGACATAAGCCCCCTCTGTCTGTCAGCTCAGAGAGGTATTGTAAAAATGGATTTAAAATTATTGTGAACACTAACAGATGGAAGAGCAAGTGCATTGAAACAAGACCCTAGGTTAATTAATAAATTAATTAAATGAATAAAAATGAACATAGCTTTGTGTTTGAAAAGAGTGCATAATGAAGATCTCATTTTAAAAACAGTAAGAAGACACAAAAGCTCAAAGAGTAGTGAATTTGGCCTGTGAACTGAACAAGGAAGGTCAAGTAGTAAAACAAGCAAACAAACCCCCAGTGACTGCACAAATGGACATCACACAGCTTTCCTGGTATTGAAATCTTGTAGATAATTTTTCAAATGAAGTCTCCCATGTCACGTGTAAATACGCATTTCGTGGGTGCAGTGCTTTGGTATCTTTCTCCTTCACACACACAGAAGTTACCACTCTTCTTTTCTTACTCTCTAATACCTATAGGCATAAACATCTACTGTTGGTGGTAGTCCTCCACCACATCACATTTTATATTATTTCAGTGGTTTTTTTCCACACCTCTGTTTTAAAGAACTTTGCACTAAAGTGCTGACTAAGTTGCAGGTAACTGATTAAACCTATCAGTGAGCAGTGGCAAAACAAATCTTATCAGTTATTAAAACAATAATAAAACTGAACGTGATTTATAATTCTATATTAGTAAATGATCAACTACAAACATACTACTTATTAAATTTAAAAAAAAAATTCCAACTCACATCTGAAATCAGTAGTATAGAAGTAAATAGAAGGAAAATAAGGGATCAATAAAGGTGATTTTCAATGCTATTACATTGAAACTTTTGTGCAGCAGAATAAAAACAAACTAATTTTTTATTTAACTTATAATTTTGTTTCAGAAGCAAAGCTGTCTTTTTCAAAAACTTTTGTAATCCTTAGGTTTGACACGCTTTAGAACCCAACTGTCTAGCCATACTATAAGCCATTGTGATGGATTTTATCTACATCAGTGTTAATAACCTTCCAGGATCCTGCTAAACTCTACATCTCACTAGCATCCCAACAACTAAGGCATTTAAGCTGGATTTTTTAACATATTTTATTTCAAAAGCCTGAATATATATGTATAAACTGTACCGTTAATATGCACCAATTGAAAAAGGACTTTTGTATCTTTCCCTATGTTGTATCGAAATTAACTTGTATGTATTAAATCTAATAACTAAAAATAATGACAATTCAGAATTGTACAGTTAAAAGATGATATTTTACAGATATTATCAGTGTTTCTGCTGTCCGGTATCCATTACTCCTTCTACAGTCCTTCCTCTGAATGAATGAATTAATATTTAGTGGATCTGCATTTGCTTGTGTCATTTTACTTTTGAACAAGTAAATACACATACGAATGGAATCCTTTCTTCTCTGAGCTTTGTAATTTATTTGCTCAGTTCATGTTACCAAAGTCCTTTGGTTACACTTGTGAAAACTGTATAAAAACAAAAGTGGCAACATTTCCTACATCTGCCTGCCAAAGAAACAATCAGTCACATAGGGAACACTTGAGTCTTCTTTCAAAAATTTAGTCTCATTCTTCAATTTAAGAAGAAATGGAGAGAGGAATTAAAATTTGCCTCCAGAAATTATTCTGCATTGGCATCTCTTCTGCGCACAGCCTTGTGACATTATTTAAAGTTACTGTCAATACATGGGTGCTGAATAGTGGTACCAGCAGCAGCTTGGAAGAATTTATCTGAGCTGGAAGAAATACAGTCAAGTTGGTAAAATCTGGAGATTTGGTTTTCAATGTCAATGACAGGATTTATTTAAGAGTTCTGAATCCAAGAATTCATTCCTCTGGTCAGAAAGTAGCTCAAGAAACGCACAACAGTAATCACAGCCAAGAATAAGATTCAGAAGTTGCTCATTCCGAAAGGCCTCTAACACAAGCTTTTGGTTTTTAGGCTGTCTCATTATTGAGATGATATTCATATTTTCCTTTCAGTCCTTGGTCAGTACTACTGGAAAAGTTCTGGGTTCCTGCAATCATTTATTGCTACCCCGGGCGCTGCAGCGGCTGTGCCGTAGCGCGAGGTGCTGCGATCTTCCAAAAGCGCCTCCTCAGCGAAGCCGCCGGGCAGGAGCAGCACGCACCTGCACACGTGTGCACGCACACGGAGAGCTCCAGTCATATGGGTTGATGGCACAGAGGCAGGAAGGCTCTCCATGTAGAGTTTCACAGACAAAGGTTTATTGCAGCCACACCATGAACGGGTCAAGGGACGAAGACAAAAGACAATGGAGGGTCCAGGTTTAAGTACGGGATCAGGGCAAGCACCAGGGGCCAATGGTCTGAGGGCACAGGGGCGGTATAAAGTGTTAAAATCTGCCAGCCAGGCTGTTCCCAGCCTGGCTCGCAGGTTATCGTGGTCCGATGCCCGCGTGAACCAGCGACCGAATTGATGGTAACTGAGGTTTGCGTGCCTCAGTTTACCAGTGCAGCCCAACGCCTCCTCACAGCATGTAGGCATGCTGTAGCCAGCAGCAGAAGGTACGGAGAAAAGAGTGGAAACTCTGTCAGCTTCATTCCAAGTTTATTTTCTCCTGCCCTCGAGAGGGCAGGGGCCAGTTAGCTTGAAGGGGAGCTAAAGCAGAGAGACCCCGGTTGTTCTCTCGCAGAGAGTTTTAAGGTGTTACATCATCAGGTAGAGATAACAGAATGAACCAATCATGAAAGAAGGTACATGATAGTAAACCAATAAAGACCCCTCAGGGGAGGAACAATATCAAACTAACAAGTAACAAGACAGCTAGAGGGTATTTCAAATCACGCTAGCCTGTTACTGGATTTGAAACTTCTGTGAGTGACATGCAAGGGGTATGTTGCTATGCTATAGGACAGCAACAATAAAGTGTCAGGAATGAGGCCAAATCACTCAAGTTTAGGTTAAAAACAAAAGGAGAGGTTTATTTTAACAAAAAGGCCCGATTCCCGGAAAAAATATACTGTCCGAGTCCGCAGGAATTAGAGACGCTTTCCGGCCAAGACGGCCACAAAACCCAAAACAAAAGACCCTCTCAGTGCCAGGGTCTATTCCGGATAATCCTAAGTAGAAAGATGTTATTAGGCAGGCCTAAAACCCCAGCACCGGGCTCTGCCTGGGCTAGTCCCTGACAGAGAGTGGTTTTACCCAGCTCACCAGAGGCACAAGAGCAGCTTCTCTCTCTGTGCACAGGGTTTTACACCCCCTTGACTCCTCCCTTCTCCACCCACAGTCCCGCCTCTGGGGTAGAGGGCAATTGGTGGGGTTCCCCTAGAGTCCATTTGGGTTGGTCCTGTCCCCCAGAGTGATGTACGGTCTGATGTCCAATGGCTCGTTGTCTCCAGGGTGCAGTCTCTGGGGGGATGTCCTGTGGACTCCAAGGCGGGAATCTCCTCATTAAAATTCAGGTTGGCATGGAGCCAAGTGACAAGGTAAGGGTCGGTCTCTAAAAATAGCACCTCATCCCCAGGGGTGAGGGGTTTTCTCTTCTATAACACAGGGAGAGACTCAAAAGATTTCTGAAGACATGATAAAGCTTTTAACTCAATAAAACTCCTGAACTTGATTTCTAAAGCTAGGAAACAACATTTAACCTTTGGAACTAATGCTCAACTCTTAAACATTTGAGAAAAAAATTATTTGAACACCTAAAAACCTTCAACTTCAGAAACTAATCAACCACTTGTCAACATCACAAACACTTTACATATTTCAGAATTAATTAACTAAAAACTTCCAAAAATGCGAAAGCCAAATCACTGGTTTCATGTATAACACAAAGGCAGGACTAGGGAACGGGAGCCAGTGGGGAAGCTCTGGGGGAGTGGTGAGGGGCAAAGGCCAATGGGGGGGAACCAGGAGTGGAGAACTTTCTAGGACATGGGACATATAAGGTAACAAAGGGGCAGAGGGGCCAATGGCCAACCAGGGAAGCAGAACTGGGATATATTAACATAGCAGAACAGAGCATCCTGGGAGAAACCTTTCTGGTCACCCTAAACTTGTGCTACTGGGGACTGTCTCAGCAGAGGACTCTCGTCATCCATTGTTGTGTAGGCTCACTGGCTGCCACAATCATTTGGGTTGGTTTCACTGTGTTTCCAGCCAAGGCAAATGACATAGCAGTGAAGGGTAGGATACTTCATGTAGCCCTTCTTGGAAGCTGATCACCATCTCACCTTGACTTCTTTTTTTTCTACGTTCTGTAGGACAGAATTGAGTTCATGTCCTATTCTTCTTACCTAGCCTCTTGCAAAACACTCTGTGCTCTTATGTGACTGCTCTGCTCCTGTCCTGTGTTTTCCTCGAGCTGCACTTTGTGTCAAGTGGATCTCCTGCTGCAATCGGCTCCCTCAAAGCATGGAGACAATTATCAGATACAAGGAAAAATCTCACTCCAAAAGGGGCAGAAAGGACTGGGCTTTTCTGCTCTGGAAAGGTAAAAAGAGGATGAGTGAGAGAAATGAACACAAAGCAATGCCTGGAGTAGAAAGGGTGAGAGAGTCCGTCTGTTTTAAGACTTTCAATGATGCAGTGAGACACTGACTGATGTAACCATCAGTTAATGAGAATAGAAGGCCACAAATGTAAAATTAAGAAAGAAAGTAGTTTTCCCAGTATTGTTCGGCTGTTAAATATACCAACAATGGAAGCCATTCTGGAAGCCATTTAGAAGGATGTGAAAGGACTGACCAGTTTCAGCAATAATAAAGATACCCAGAATTATGTTAATGCAGACAAATTATTTTAAGGGCTTAAAAATCCTTTTACTATGCCCTGACTATTAGGGAGGGCATGAAACAACCTCTGTCAACTGTGTGGTTTTTGCACCTTCTTCTGACATGTCTGCTACTATTTGCTACTGTAGACAGACTACCAGACCAGATGGATCACAAATCTGATCCAATATGGTAACTCCTTATGTTCTTAAGTGAAAATTTTACCAAAAGCATATTGGGAAAGCTTTTGGAAAATCTCAGAAAACTGACACAAAAAATATCTAAGAAATTACCACCTTCTGTCTTCTAAAAAAAAAGTCAAAGAGTAAACATTTTACTGCTGTCTAATCCAGCATGCTCTCTGCTTTTCAGGGCAAATACAGTCTTCAAATGGAACACTTCCTGAACTCTTGGGTTTTTTTAGGAATTACTTCCATCTGTCTTTTAATCAACCAGCTCTGATCTGCGTTCTGCATGTTAGGTTCTATCTCCAAATGGTTTGTTTGGTCACATACTGAAGCCTGGACCAAGTGTTTTCAAGGTAGATATATTTCAATGCTGAAACAATGTATATGAAGAAATTTTTGACCCTTCAGTATAGCTGGTGTTAGATTAATATTAACGAAAACCGAACTAAAAAACCCTCAAAAAATCCTGAACAAGGAATGCTTATCTGAAATAGGAGTAAAGCAGGCATATTTTCCGAGATGTATTTCCGATCCCTTTATCACATCTCTCCTTTCAAGATGGTCAAATTGATCAAATAACATTTGTCCAGGTAAAACTGACAACAGTTTCCCTTCACCTACCAGTTGCTCTGAGTCCTCTAACACCCTCATCTAAGGTATTTCTCTTCATCCTGTTTCGATGGTAGCTGGATTATTGAACCCCTGTAGAAGTGCTGGGTGTGTTACACGTGGACAAGACCTGGCTTATGCATTTCACATGGCTGCAGTTATGTTCTGTGGCTGTATCTTTACCAATACACCTTAAGAGTTGTGGCATGTCTTCTCTGTGATTTAATGTAGAGGCTGCAGCCCCATTCTACCATCTGATAAAGGGACTGCTCCCTAGATTGCTTTCTCCTGGTTATATATCACACCCTTATCCACTGTTAAGGTCTTGCAGTTTTGCTTCTCTAGGTACAGAGGTACTAAGCGTCTCAAATGCCCTTTGTTAAAGAAAGAACATAATTTAGAATAATTGCTAAGAGGGAAAGCTCTTGGATAATGAGAGATACGGGTCTTGTAATTTAAGCATAAATCCTGAATAGAAAGCTTGTGTTGTTTTCCTGTTTGATCTTGCCACAACCCTCTGTTAAATAAAAAATTCAATATATTGATTGAGAAAATTATAATAACCCAGCATACCAGAGCTTGCCTTTGTGAGTTAGGTTATAGGTAGGGTTGATAAAATAATGACATCTCTGAATTGCTAAGTTAGTGCATAGCAATTCTAAATAAGGAAGAGCTACAGACTTAGATGTTAAAAACTGAAAAGGGATTTGGGAGCAGACCTATGTGGCTGGGAGAGATACTCACTGCTGAGTCCAACAGTTAAAACTGGCAGGGAGGGAGGAGTCAGATGCTGAAATGCTGAGTCATGATCATGTATCAGAGAAGGCCAGTTGTACAGAGCTAAAGATCTGGGATAAAAGACCCTGAAGAAATGAGGCAACTGAAGGGTGAGATGCTTTTGCCCCTCTGAGGCTGGCTGGGTGGGAGCAGGAGCTGTGCAGGAGGCAGCAGCTGGGAGGAAGAGCCTGAGGATGGTGATAGAACCAGAGTGAGAAACATGTGGCTGGGGCTGAGTGATGAGGAGACAGGACTAGGATAAAGGTTGGGAATTGAAGGCTGGCAACAGAGAAGCACAAGACAGGAGAGGTCACTCCAAGCAGGGCAGAGCAGCTCACTGGGCTGCTTCAGCCAGCTGAGAAACACATCAAAAACTCAGAAATGTACCTTTGCTGGTTACACTTTTCAGGGTCTGATGGTCATCAACTGGCCAGCTGCAAACCTATTGCAGAGTGAGGATGCTGCAAAAATGACATTTCTATTTCTTGTGGACAGTAAGATAAAGTAAGTAGCTGGATTTGCCAAGGGGAGAAATAAATAGGAATATCTAGAGAATACTGGAAAACCAAGATACCCTGAATAGTTATTTACCTTTGAAAAAACCCCAAAAGACTTAAGTTACTAGAATGATTTATCTCTATTTGACAACAAAATTCTGTTTCTCAATCTATACACATTAATGCATATGACATGATAGTTCAAAGAGCAGAGGAGTGGTACAGAAATCAGGGGGACCACAAATTAGTTCAGCGTTTCATCTGCATGGGAATTAAAAATGAGTAATTAAACCGAAGAAGTAATTATCCATGAAAGATGTGAAATACAGAAGATTAAGGAGTGAATTTAACATTGAACAAGAGATTATAGGCAGTTGCAGTTAACAGGGTCTCGCTACTGAAGGGCAGTAAGAAAACTCATTTGAATTGCCAGCTGGTGTGAGCTGTCACCACCTGAGCTATTTCCTTTAGTAGCACCAGTCTATACTATCCAAGAGACTTATCCCTAACCAGGAACATAAAGGAAGATAAAGCACTACGTGGCACAAGCTTATCTAAGCAGAAGTCAAGAAGGCCACGTGTGTACCTGTTTCAAGCATATCTCCATGTCTGTGAGAGGGTGAAGTCCTCAGTCAACAGTCACAAGAGGAAACCAAGCAGGGAGTAAGGAAAGGCCCACTCAGCCGTGAGGCAAGAGTGGCTGGGTTGGTTTGGAGGTGGGAGCATCTGTCAAGAAGGGATGGCTGGATAGAGGCAGACAGTGCACAGCAGGATTGGAGACCCCTGAGCTGACCAAGCCAAATCAGCTCCAGCAAAGATGCAGCTGTGAATGTAGCATGGCACTCTTGCTGAGTAGTCCTGCTGGGAGGAGGACATGGTTGGCCCATTTAGGAGCACCACACAACCATGGCCATGCTTCTGCGGGCTGAGCCCAGCCAAGGAATGTCTTCACCAGCTACAATATTGTCCATCAAGTAGGCATTTAATAGTGTCTTCATTTGCTGAGGGGAACACCTTTTGCAAGCAGTTTTTAATCACCAAAGTTATTTTGCCATAATGGGAAATGAAGAATAAGAAAACCCTGCAGGAGAGGGATAGCTGCTATTCCTCCTGCCCTTCCTCTCACACCCAAACACCAGCCCTGTGACTGGAGCTGCACCCTGACAGGACCATTTTGTTCTTCCGGACAGAATCTTCTGTGTGTGTGTTTTATTTTTATAAATATGCTTTCCTACCTGTTTAAGGGCCTCCTGCAGTGTCCCAGAATCAGTGTGGCCATGGTAGGGGACCAGGATGGGATGGGACACATGGCATGCCTGGGAAGGCCGCTGGGGAAGCAAGGACTGTGAAGGGGCCTCAAAGCTCTACTCTGCTTTTTTCAAGCATTGGAATTGGGAATTGAGGTACCTAGGTGGAGTCACCATCCCTGGAATTGTTCAAGAAATGACTCAGTGTGGCACTTAGTGCTACGGTTTAGTTGATATGGCAGTGTTCAATCAAAGGTTGGACTCGATGATCTTGGAGGTATTTCCCAATTTTAATGATTTTATGATTCTGTGACTCCCTCTGTGTAGAACTCCTGAGACACTGGGGTGCTCAGTCCTCAGTGAGCTGCAGACTCCCTCCATGGGGGTCTGGCAGGATGACACAGCTATGCTGTATTCATAAGTATTCATTTAATCTCCCTTTTGGCTGTTCATTATGCTTTTACTGCTGACTGGAACGTGGTGATCAGGTGCAAATACTGTACATCAGTTGAGCTCCAACTGTGCATGTTATTGGAAGACAATAATCCAATGAGAAATTTATAATAATCATAATAAAAATTAAATTTTAAAAAGTAATTATCTATAATGAATTAAACAAGGAATTAAATAGTGATAAAATAAGAAGTTAAATAGTGCTAAACAAATATGCAAAATAAAAAAAATATTAAATAATAATTAAACAGCTTATCTTTTCTGTTGTGCAGTGTGGTTGGATTTTGCCAGCATAAACCGAGATGTAAAAAACAAGATAACGAAGGGGAGGCTTTGTCCTTGTTGTCCCCACACTGCAAAAGCAATTGTTCATTCCCATGAAAACTTCCCATAACAGTACAGTTGGGGTTTACAGGCACAGAGCCCTCAGAAAAACAGGATGAAAATAACGGTGCAAGAAAACTGAAGGGGAAATATTGCAGAGGCTTTGGGAAATACTGGCTCAGCAGCTTCAGAGAAAGCTGTAACGATGCAAAGTGCAGCTGAGCTGTAGCAATGCCTCTTGCTGAGCTAAGGGACCTGTGCAGCACAAGTACCAGAGGTTTGTGATGGGGAGATATGGAATGATAACACTTCTCAAGGTTCTGGTGAGGGGTCTTAATGGAAACCGTGGCTGTACAGACCACAACATAGAGGGAGATTGAGATCCTGAGGGGCATGGAAGAGGCAGCAGTGGAGTACAGATCTGGGGGCTCAGGAGAGCAAACTTCCCCATACCAGAGATGGGGGAAGATCACATTGCAGGAGAATGATATATGTTACACCTGCAGAAAGAAATGGAAAGAAGACAATTTGGGGACCTACAGACATGTCAGCTTCACTCCAGTTGCTGGGAAAATGATGAAATATGCCTTCTTTGAAGCTCTCTCTGGGCAAAATGAGTGAAAACAAGATGAGCAAGAATAGTCAATATGGATTCATTAAGGTTAAATGATGCTTGACCAATCTGATTGGCCTCAGTGCTAAAAAAGATGAATCATTGCAGAAGGCAAGACAATGTTGTCTGTATAGACTTCGGTAGGGCTTGTGACTGGTTTCCCACACTAATGCTGTGCTGTGAAAAGCACTGCTCTGGCTGGCTGCCCGGCTGGAGAGAGGAGCTCTGGCTGGCAGAACAGGCTGGCTGTTCCAGCTGGCTGGCCACGGTGAGCTCTGTGCCTGGCTGGCCGGGCAGGATAATCTGGCTGGCTGGGGCAAGGGTGGCTGACTGGCCAGGCAGGGTGGATCTTTTGCTGGTTGGCTGGGGCTGAGCGGCTCTGGCTGACCAGCTGAAGAAACAGGCTCTGGCTGGCTGGGGAAAAGGGCTTTAGCTGTCCAGGGAAAAGAGACTCTGCTGAGGCAGACAGGGCTGGGTGACTCTGGATGGCAAGAGGATCTCACAGACCAGCTGGGGAACGTGGCTCTGGCTGGCTGGTTGGGTTAAGTCTTTGGCTGGGGCTGAGTGGCTGGAGAAACAGCCTGGCTGGGACAAGGTGCTTTGTCTGGCCAGCTGGGCAAGGTGATCCAGTTGGCTGGTTTGGGAGTGAGGCTCTGGCTGGCTGTGGGTCAGCTCTTGCTTCTGGAGCAGTGCAATGATGGGTTTTTTGAGCAGCATTGTTTTTTGGTGATCTAGCAAAAGCTGTGTATTAAAAAACCACAAAATACGAATTTAATAATTGCAAAAAATTGACTCTGCATGCCATTTTTTTGTTGTTGTTGTTGTTGTCTGTGCTGGTTTTTTTTTCTTGTTTTCATGCCATTCTTGTAGAGAATGCCCCACAGTTTAACTGTGTATAAATTGTAATTAAATTAACATCCCTCTTTTTCCAGGAAGACAATAGCAATATTTTTGCTCTCTGGAATTACTCCCACTTGCTATTGGACTGTCTAATCAGCAGCCTTTTAAATATATACAGATGAGTAAATCAATTGAAGGAGAAGCTGTGAATGATTATTTCTGTGATCTGAGTTCCAGGTTGTGCAATTCTGGAAGCCAAAAGACAGGAAACCATCTACACAGTAATTGCAAGTTGAGGTGGCAGGAGTCCTGCATCTCATCTGATACACGGACAGCTACTCCAAACGAGCTCCATTAGCTGGAGTTAATCCCTTGTAGTGGCACATAGTTTACAAGGATTTTGTCCAGCATGGCCATATGAATCTTTCTCCGACCTTGAGTTACCACTATAATGCCACTGAGCATCTCTTACACTCTCGGGTTATTTTTTAATTAAAAAAAAAAAAAAGAAACAAGGAAGTTTCTGGAACTTTTATCTCTATAGATGCTTTGATACTTTGGATTTTTTTTTTTCACACAGAGTCTTGATAATTGGAGGCAAGATAACTGTTTCTTCTCCAATGGGAGGACTTGTCGTTGTTTCCATCAACATTTTGTGCAACAGAAAATTATGGTCACACACTGTACTCACGCCTGCACATTGTTGCTTTCACAGCCACTGCCCATGTTCTTCTTCTAGGAATACATTGTTCAGTTTTGTATCCCTTCCCATGGGGTGTGATGATAAGATAATTCATGCTTGCTGTTCTGTGGTTATCTTCTCTGCTTTGCCCACATGGAATCTAATGTGCTACCTAGGACAGTGCTCCCTATGTAGTCATAACAAACAGATGCTGATCATCACCACCTTTTTAATTGATGTAGGATCTACTGACAGGGGACACCTTAGGATGAGGTGTTTGGGGAATGAATAGTGCCACCAGCTTGCACTGAACTGTGTTTTTCAAACTTTTGTGCTCTTCTGCTTCTTGTTTATTTTCCATTTGTACCTGTGTACTTCGTGTCTCCCTCCTAGTCCTTCTGAGTGAGTGTCACCCTGAGTTAAGATAAGTTTTGAATTCTGATAATTTTCTCTAAAATTTCAGTTCCTCCCTTGCTGATTTTGTGCATTTTTCCCTTTTGTCATCCACAATTTAATGCAAGATTGACCAGAGGCCATGCTCTGACAGATCATTTTAATCTGAGAGCTAACTGCATTTCTTCCCTCAACTGTCCTAACAAGGATGCATGTTCAGTAATTCCCCGGGTCCACCCATTTCCTATATTTCAATTCATGTGCCATGGTTATGCTTCCCCAGTCCACTAGGAATTCCCCTAAAGATGATTCAGAAATGTTTAGGGCTTGTTTCCAAAGTACTTGAGTACATTTCATTAAGTTCTGCCAACTTAAATATGTTTAATTCATTAAAATTTTCTTACACCTACTCTTACCTTCTTTAAACCTGTAATTTTTTTTCCCCACCTACATTTTGTTGAAATTCATCTTAAAATCCAGGTACCTATCTGAGAGCAGCTGCAGAGAAAAGGCAGCAAAACACTGCTATGTACCTCAGCCCCTGGGTCCGCTTTCCCCTTCTACTGTTCCCAGCTACCAGTGCCTCCAGGAGATGCCTGCCTGCACCTTGAACCTGATTATGGGATCCTGAATTTCCTGAGGACTTCTTAGCCTAAGCTGCTTCTTTGTCTTCCTTGCAGCCACCCAGAAAACAGGAGAGCAGGAGTGAGAGGGTGCCTTGATGCCGAAGCACGTGAAGGATGCGCGCTGTGACTGTTCACGCTGCTCTTCCCATCTTCCCTGCAGCCATCAGGCAAGGCAGCCACAGCTTCTCTGGGCAACCTGACTTTTAATTGTCAGCTAATTGGCATTTAATTGGGAATTTCCCCAAGAGCAGTCACTCTGTCCAATGGCAAAATGTGGTGAGTGATTTTCCTGTCTTCATCTTGACCCACCAGCTTTCTTGCTCTTGTTTTTCCTGTCTTGTCCCGTGTCCCACTAGGGAGGGAGCAAGCAACTGGGTGGGAATTTGCCTGCTGGCTGGCACCAGCCTATCACACTGTGTTAAATACTCTATATTGTTACAAAACCCAGAATCCAAAGAAATCCAAATGGGAAAAAACCCAAACAAATGCATTGTCGCAGGGGGTCTGATGCTGGTCAGCACCAGTATGCCACGACCTTCCTAGAGAGAGCGTCCTGCAAAGAACAGCTCTTCCAGGGGCAGGGCAAGCCTCCCTGGACAGCGAGTGATTTCAGCAAATGTAGCGATTTCTCAGCACAAGTGATTTCAGCTCTTGTGATTCAGCTCTTTGTGAAATCACCCGACACGAACCCGGGGACAGAGAGACAGGAGCTCTGCATGGCAGTTCCACAGGTATTTTTGTCCTTTTATTGTCCACCAGTCGCTGGGAAGGGGAGTCCAGGGACAGAGGCTCCCTGGTTTTGGGGCACACTCAGGGCCTTTTTATGGGAAAGGCAGGGGGTGGAGTAGAAACCATTTAGCCAACTGGGTACAAGGTATTACCATAAGGAAGCAAGGTATGTGGGGGTAGTTCACTTGGTCACGGTGACCTAGAGGTAAGTTGCTTATCTCTGGAGAGAGCCCTTTTGGCCTTAGGCCTCTCTGCTCCCAGGAAGTGCCAAAGGCCCACAGCCCTCCACAATGCATCCCAGAAAGGAAGCATGTGTTTCTCATCCATCCGGGTGACTGAGTGCTGCACACCGGGCAACTGGCTGTATTTATCCCAGCTGTGCACCCGGGGCCGAAAGTGGGATTCTGACTCCTAAAATTGTGAACATTCTTGGTTTGCTCTGGGATGAAAGCTGCCAGGAATGACAGCTCTGGCTGGCCTTGTACTGCCGGCAGCCTTTCGGTTGCCTATGAGACCCTGGATTGTAAGGCTTTCTTTCCCAGGGGAAATAGCCCTCCTTTTTCACCAGCCTCCCCTTGCCTAAATTTGGTTTATGCCTTCTAAAACTGTGAACGTCGGAGGATTTCTCTCAGATGAAAGCTGCCAGGACTGATGGCCCTGGCTGGCCTTGGCCTCCTGGGGGCTGCCTCTCAACTGCCCCTAAGACACTGGGTTGCCAGGCTTTCCTTCCTGTGGAAAAGAACCCTCTTTCATGGCCAGGTGTCCATGGCTAAAAATAGGATTCCACCTTCTGAAATTGTGGTTGTCCGTGTACTGCTACCAGGATCCATTTCTTCAAATGTTTGCTCTTCTAATGGAAGACCAGGAATGAGCAAAGGAAATATATTTGTATTGTCAAAGACATGTGATCAGTGGTTTGGCACAGCACACTATGTTATTTGTTAATGACTTTTATATACTTGGTTTAACCCAGAGGATTGTGTTGTGCTTTGATGCATGCTATCAAAGTAACTGTAGCATTATCAAGAATTTACAAACTATGTCAACTGTGGCAAAGGTTTGCACAGTATCCAGCACAGAAATTCCATTCTCAGTACTCATCCAGTAATAATTTCAGAGATGACTATAACAATATTTTGATCAAATAGTTACATGGGGACTAACACAATTTTCTTTTCAGTGGTTCCCTTCAACCATTTTTTTGCTCTCCTGCTTAAGACAGTCCTGAACATACAAAACTAATGGAAACAATCAAGAATTTAGCTAAGAATTATTTTGATCATTTCATGGCCAAATACACATGGTTGGTACTGTTGTTCCTCCACACCAGTGGGGACAAGGATTTACATATTGCAGGAAAATATTTAGAAAAACTACACTGATTTCTTCACATGGCCATAAGCATTTTCACCTCATTAAAACGTTCAGAGTTAATAATGAAAGTTAAAAATAAAATAACAAGATAATTTACTTAATAAATTGTTCCAAATAGTTACTAGAGCAGCCAAAGGGACAGGTTGGGAGTTCTTCCAGAAGTAAGTCAGATTTGCTGCTGAAAAATAGCCCAACTTTTCCAATGGCATTTGTCTAGTGGCAGAGTGTATTTGATATTCCTACATGTATAGCTGAGGAATAAAAGTAGCAGCATGGAGCAATGTAAGTTAAGAACTATTAATGGGCTTGAATCTACTTTTCAAGGTCAAGTACTGAGAATAGCTATATTTCCATTCCTTTCAAATGTATGTGAATAATGGTTCCTCTAAAAAGATACAAAAGAATCTATATTATATTACATTATCCGATTGCAAGAATGTCTTTTGTAGTTTAACTTCTATATTCTTCAGCTTTACATTCTATTATTTTTTGTAAGAAACATGAATATTCACCTAGATAAAGAATAAAAAATAGAAGCTGTAAAATTCAGAACCTGTAGGGCTATTTGTACTTTCACTTTAGGACCTATCCAGAGCAATTTCATTAGAGAATAGAGTTAAACTATCAAAAAATTTGTGAAGGAGTAGAAAATAGAAGAATAGTCTTAAGGTTAGAAAAGTTAGGAGCCTGCTATTTTCTGACTCTATCCATTATGTCAAGAGCACTTTGAATTCTAATCTTTTTCCAGTATATTTGCAGCCCTTTGTGATTTGGTATTACCTACAAATTTAACAAACCTCCGCCTAGGGTGAAGGGAAGATGATGTTCTTTAGACCTTTCTTGCTATTACCCTGAAACAAAGGTGCCAAGCTTGTCACTTAAGGCTGCTGTCCTATAGTCAGGATTGTTTCTGGAGTAGGACAAAGACGTGAAAGAGGCAAAGAAAGCCTTCTGTAGACTTTGCAAGTGGAACAGGAACTATGGAGGAGCTGTCTGCTTTGCAGCCTCCAGTGCTCATTCATTTTTTGCACCAGTCATGTCTTCTTACTTCCTGAAACATCTCTACCCAGAAAGCCTTTCTTCATCCTCCTCTTTCTAAAGCAGAAATGAGCTTTGTGGTCAAAATGAAGCTCTAAGTCCACTTATAGAAGCATCTTTTTCAGAAGGCACGTCACTTACCCTCTCCTAAAATGGTAGAAGGGTGGCTACTCTGTTTCCTACCCATTTCTCACCTCTACAACTCTTCAACTTCTCAGGCCTATTCTGCATATTACATCTTTAGCTTCACATCCTCCTTTTTCTCTTTTCTTTTTGCTGCTTCAGGATTCCCTCAGCACCTTTTCTCATCTTCCGCCAACATGAAGTCAGTCTTCCTGTCACTTTTTTTCCTCTAAATCTTTCTCCCCCTCCCTCTGTGTCTTTCCTCCTCCTGCGATTTTCAAATTGTCACTGTTTTCTTCCTCTATTTCCATAAGAAATGTTTAGTTGTACATGAAGTATGAGGGATGGCTGAGAGAACTGTATTTGTTCAACTCAGAGAAGGCCAAGCAGAAGATCTAACTGTTCTCTGTAGATAGCTAAAGAGTAAAGATTGGGCTAGAGTGTTGTCAAAGGTGCCCAGAGAAAGGACAGCACAGACTAGCTGGAACATGGGAAACTGAGGTTAGGTATAATGAAAAAAAAATTATCCACAATGACAATGGGCCAGGCACCAGGACAAGTGCTCAGGGAGGCTTTGGAGGTGTATAAAACCCAGCAGGACAAAGAAACCTCAGAGCAGCCTGGCTTGACTTTGACCCTGCTTTGAACACAAGTGATCTTAAGTCCTACAGAGGTTGCTTCCAGCCTAAATAACTCCATGATTCTATGTAATTAAAATATCACTTATTTTTAGAGGCTGCATTAACAGTGTGTGAAAAAAACCACCTTTATCCAAGGCATCCCATTTTCCATGAGAATTGGCTGGAGAGATTGTAGGGAGATCTGTTGGGAGGTTGTGACCATATCTTAACTCTTTTCAGATTTAGCCGTAATGGGAATCAAGGGTATTGTGAATAAGAGAATATGTATTGAATGAAAATATTTCTGTTCACACAGAAATTAATGACTGAAAATCACCAAATTGTAATATATTTAGGTTCCTAATAAAATTAAAAATTTTATAATGTCATAATTACTCTGAGCCCAAGTAGCAACAAGTCTCTTCTAGTGGATACTGCATGTCTGCCTTTTTATAATGCTTATACCACACACTAGTAGGATTATCCACTGTATACTGCTCATGCTGTGGGGAATCCATTCCAAAATCTTAAACAACCTTCCCAAAGTGTTTCCAAGCATCTTTTCTAAATTACACTGCGCTTCTTCAATACAGCCATGTATGAAGGGGGGAAAAAAAATTAAAAGCTAAAGAAAATACTGTCCCTTTGAAAAACTTGAAATCTAGTATCATCCCAAAATATGCATACATGCCATGAAAGTATTCCATACTTTCTGACTACATCAAATCATCCAATGGCATCATCTGAGAACATAATTTTTTTTTCTGTATCTCCTACTACTTTGGATTATTAGAAGCAAACCACTCCTTGAGAGGATGTCTGCTTCTTAAAATGAAGTTTTTCAGATTTCAGCTTCTCTGGACTTTGATATCAAGCTATACTTTTGTCCGTCCTTGTAAGTTCCTAGTACTTGGAAAGCAGTATTTAATATTTCAATATTTGTCATACTGCTACTACTTTGTAATCTCCTCAGCTTTACTACCCCAAATTGGTGCTCCAACATAAATAAATAAAGTTTAGATACAATAGATTTGGAGCTGGAGTTTTTCATTGTAGTGGATTCAGATCTACAGCGATGTTGTTCCAGATGTTTGCTACTTTCAGTCTCCTTTGGTTAAATATGTGCATGAGACATCCACATGCTGGAAGAAGATTTAGGTGTAGAAGGTAGCCCCCCTGCTTGGAAACAGATTCACCTTGGGTATGGTGTTCTGTCGTCCTGGTTTTGCGTGGTCTGGATGAAATCCTTCCATGATAACAGCTGCTGTCTGGAGAGGCATCATCACTTCCTTCTCATGTGGCTTCACACAGGAGGAAACTGGCTGAACCAGAGAAAAAAATGTTTCTTCCTACAAGGGAGAGAGAACCTTCAAAGGAGATGGGTTCTGGGACTCAGCCCCACAGATTGCACCACTGTCAGGGGCTGAATGCACATCACATTTTTCACTGCATCAGTACTTTTCCATCCCTGCAATTACTGAAGCCCAAGCCAAAGGGAAATCCAAACACTTTATGTAAAGCAAACAATTTATCTGCAATTGAAGATAAGAATATTGAAGGCTGAAGAATGTTGTTTGCTTGTGAGGAACTAAACTCAAAATAGACCTGTATAATACCATTAGCTTGTATTGCAGATGAATAAATAGTAGAAAAACAAGAAGGAGGGAAAAAGGTACAGGTTACCACCTTCTACTGGGGCTGTGTAGAACAAGAATGTTGGCCTTCCCTTCAGCCCCACTGACTACAGGCTTCAAATTTTTCCATTAATTTTCCCAAGATATCCACAGCTTTGGTTCCACCCTTCACTTTTCCCCCTCCCTCCTCCAGAAGTTCAGGTCCATGTTGCTCAGAGAGTCCTTCCCTAAGGAGCACCATAGGCTGGAAATTTGTGCTGCTCCTTCTGGATCCTGAACAGATTTTAAAACTAAAGCTCTGAATTCTCTGTTGGTAAACATTGGAGGAAACAAGCTGCCTGTACCTAAAAGCAGAAGTTTACTGGCTGAATACCATTTATCAATGCAGGCTATCACCAAATGTTAAGGATGGATGTCATGTACAGAAAAATTAGGCCCTGAGTAGGACTTTGGCAGAACCTTTGTGTCTTATAGAAATAATGGTAACATAGGAGCAATACAGGTAATTTTTGGAAATATAATTGCTCTTGAAAGGCCGTGTAAAAGAAAATCCATATAGACTTTTCTTATTTGTAGATTATACAAATGAAGACAACATTTAAATAATGGTAAATCTTTTCACATATATATAAAAGGATGGTAGAGCAAAACATAGAAGGTAGCTATGCAACATAGTAGTACCATGGTAATAACTAAGACAGGAGTGGATGATGGGGAGAAACAGTTCTGAGCTTCCATCCTTTCCCACTCTAGCCCTCATTAGTTTCCCACACAGCCATATTGTTACAGTGTGGTATCTTGGATGACTTGTAAGTTTTACTTATTCACAGCAAGACAAGATCATGCTCAGAATTTACTCATTCACAGCAAGACAAGATCATGCTCATGTGCTCAGGATATTGTTATTTGACATGATAAAGTGCATTTTCAGGCCTTTCCCTGGGAAAAGCTGGCTGGAGCCCAGTTATGCAGGTGCAAAGGTGTCCTGAGAAACAGCACATGCAATAGGACTCGTTAACACAATGCCCAAGGTCAAAACCAGTTCAGTTGCACACACCACAGACCAAGTGAGATTCATCATGTGGTCTAGGAACTTGTGACTCAGTGATAATAGGAAATTGATTCACTTTAATGAGGTGGATGTAAATATCAACTCCTTTGCACCACTGTGCATCTTATCACAAAAAGATTCCAACAGAGTTGAGTGGAATAATTCCTTTGACAAGCTGCAGGTGTTGGGCCTGGCTTGTATTCTCTGACTGCTTGGGGTTGCTTTACCCTAGTTGTCTACAGTAGATCCTACAATATAAATGATTTAATTTTTCAGTGGGAAAAACCCCATCCCAACATGGGGCTGAAATGTCTTCTATCATCCAATGAAAGGAAAGGATAAAACATACAGTACACAGAGCCACTTTATATGATTATAGCAACTTGAATTCTGAAAGAAAGGAGGCTCAGAAGAGATTTCTTTTCCTTCCCAGATAGAGCTTTTGTGAAACATTGTCCTAAACAAATAAAAGATTTTTTGCTCAAATGATCTACCTTGCTGTTTTCCTTTCCTTTGAAGAATCCTGTGGTACAATAGGCAACCCATCAGGAATAATTAGATTATACGGCAGCATCCATGGAAACAATGCAGCTTTTGAAAAGAACTCCTACGGAAGATCTTGGAAATCACATCTATTATGGATATCTTTTACTATTTCAAAGACATCAGAGCTCCAAATTATGGGAACTAACAGTGGGGCAAAATCTGACTGCTCCATGCTTTGTCCCTTTGTCAATAATTATTACTACAAGAAACAGTCAAGTAGTCATTGTGCCAGAGAGAACAACTGGGTGTAAGGAAGAAATTGACCATGTTTTATTCCAAGTTTTGTGAATCACTAATGAAATTTGCATACCATGTGTAGCAAAATCACACTTTTCACATTCTTCAGTATTTTCTAAAAGGACATTTATGGATGTCTGAAAAAATAAGAAGGAAGAGGTATCTGACAAGGGTGTCTGCATTTTGGGGCCTCATTCATAAAAGCACAAGAAACTACAGACCTTGGCCTTATTGTGGACCAGGTGTACCTCATCTGCTTCAATGTGTTAATGATTTCAAAGCTGGAATTGGTCTAAAGGTGATTAAATTGGAAGGAAGAATATAATGAATTTTTACTATTGAAAACAAAGGAGAAAGATGCTGGTTCTGTTTCTCAATAATAGATTCTGAAATTTTAGAGTTTCAACCTGATGTTCCTGCATATCGTGCTACAGATGATCAGTATTTCCACATCTTCCTGCATTGTTACCAGTCTCATTGTCTCTCTGGGTTCCCTGCTGTTCCTGGTTTCATTGTGGAGTGTGTTTGTGTGCGTGTCAGGAAAAGAGCTTATGTAATGGATCAGTTTCTTTACAACAAACTAAAAAAGCAGCAGTAAAAACACCCACACCAGTGATTGTGTCCTGTTGACTAATTACAGTTTGAACTTTCAAAAGTACTTTGGTACCTTAGGAAACAATGTTTTTCTGAACCACCTTGAGATGTGTGCTCCAACATCACTGCCACACAGCCTCGTGTTTCCCTGCAGAACAGGTCCAGGAGCATCAGTACAAGAGTCCCTCAAATGCCCTCACAATTGATTCCTGTACCTTAACTGGCCAATAACAATTTCAAAGGTGAGACAGGTAAAAAAGTCATCTACTAGTCAAACTAATTTTCTGTATACTCTGGGATAAGTCATATGTTAAGATTATTGGGAAAGAGAAGGCTTCTGAAGGCTTCCGTGGGATTTTAATGGCAGGTGAACTAAACACAAAGTCATTCAGGACTTCATAGAACATATTACTGTGAGAAGGTAATAGCACAGAATTCTTAATCAAGGCTGAAGTTGAACTGAAAACCCGACATACAGCAGAGTAATGTGGTCAGATGAAAAAATAAAGGATAAACATTTGCTAGCAAAACTCCTACCCATATAATTATTATATGCATGAACCTATAAGAAAACAAATATCTTTTCACATGTTGGTTCCTTGCTCTACTTACTGTGAAAACCGGAAGGAAGAAATGACTTTCCATTTATACTGAAGACCGTTATTATTCTCTTCATCATATCATAATCATTATTCTTTTTACAGCATCTATCCTCACTACAGTGCAGATATGCAGTGTAAGGTGATAAATCACAAACACAATACTCTACTCCACGTGCTTTTCTAGCAGCAGTGGTTTTGGTCAGGAATGGGATTTTTTCCTAATTCACATGGTTATTTGGTGTGTGCATTTCCATTCCATTTCATTAAAAAAAAATCTTTATCTGAACCAGCAGTGAAGAATATGGAGGTTGCAGCCTTGCAAGGCGCAGGATCTGTAGTGGCAGCATAAGCAGACTGTGAGGGCTCACTTCTATTTCCAATAAACTCAAGGCCTGAGTCACGGAAGGGGTATCCATCCACAGTTCCACTGAATTCATCTGGAGTGTTAGGGACTGGACAGCTCTGAAGAATTAAATCTGTAACTGCTATCAGCATTCCAAGGTCAGTGATTGCTTTTGAAAGATTACTGAGTAAAGTGCAGGCTCTGCAGGAAGCCCAGTGTTATTGCCTGAGGTATTATCCTCCTAAAGAGACTCTTCTCAACAAGTTAAAAAGAAATCTATTTACAAATTCCACTCATCATGAGACTGGACCATGGAAACCATGACAGATTAAAACCAACAACAACAACAAAACCAAAGCAGAACAAACAGATCAAAACCTTAGTAGCCAGGTAAAATGCACGACTGTGTATAAGGCAACACAGATTTATTTTGTTAAAAAACGCTGTTCATTGCAGTACCTGCAGTTTCCACTGAGGTGTGCTAGCTCTCCAAAGATCACCACCCACACCCTTCTCTCGGGCAGCTACAAGTGCTGTTCTATCCCCAACAATGTCCACTACTGTGTCTCGGATTGCTAACCCTTTCACGCCACCATTTTACACATTGTGTGTTTTCAGGCAAGAACAGCAAAACGCCGGGTAGAAAATATGCTAAAACAAAGGGTGATTTCTCTATTTTTAAACAAGACACTTCAATTAGTTCCTGTCTGAAACTAGCTGTCTTTGTGAGGGACTGACATGGATATTAGCTTTGAATTCATCAAAATGATTGTGTGTGTTATTCTTGGAGAATTCTGGGCAGTCTTAACAGTGTGCAAGAGGAGTTTTTCATGCTGTTTTGACATTTGTCTGCTTCCAGGAGCCATTGTGTGATGTTGTACCATCATTATTGCTACCACCATAAATGTAAGCTCCTTCTCCTTTTACATCAGACTGATTTCTCCATTATTCAGACCTATTTAAACACCAAGCACAGCTGTTGATGTCTGAAAAAAACAGATAACACAGTAGGGCATTTTTAAATAAGCCACATAATCAGGAAAGTAGCAGAGATCCGAAGGTTTAACAAAGGTGAGTCTGGGGAAGAGGGGAGGGGATTTCACTTTGTCAGCTTCTTGTTATTTGCGGATGCTCAAATCCAGATTACCTATGATTTTAAGGACAGTTCATTCTGGTTGAAGAGAATAATGACACAATAATTTACAGCCTACAGGTAATCACTTTAAATGGCCATGAGGTGAGTGCTGTGGTGGCTTTCCTTCTCAGCACAAAGCTTATGAGCTCCTAGTGTTGCTAATATAGGATATACATTTATCAGTCTGTCATCAACAAGATATGTGTTTCCCTGAGAGACCGTCAGATCTTTGAAAGTGGCTTCAATACGAAATATAAAAAAAAGGGAGAGAAAGGGTTTATTAATGTAGATGGAAGTAATTGAACCTTATAGTAATGTAACTATTAATATGAATGTTGTCTGAAAGAACAGCCCTGCACTATCTCAAAGCATTATGTAGGCATGCAGGAAGGATTCACCTCTCCTAGTGTCACAGACCTACAGTTTAGATAGCTGAAGTCCCCTGTGTAGTGAATGCAGAGAAACCAGCACACTCCCACTAACCCTCCATAGGTATTTGCCTAGAATGAGAGGAAGCCTCTTGCTCTTTCTTGGCTATCAAAGGAAGCCTAGAGGACCTGATCACATGTAGGCATCCTGCATTTGATGAAACAAGTGCCTTTCAGGCTATGTTTCCCTAAACACAGAAAAATCAAATGCAAAGGATGGCAGCTGGACCATTCCCATCCATTAAGTCAAGCAGAAACTGCAAAACAGGATTAGTTGGCCTCAATAAACCCTCAAGAAGCCTGGAAAGGTTCTGCAAATTTATGCTTTTCCCTTCCTCTACTGTATTGCAGCACCAGAGCTCAGCTTAGGGAAAAGGCAGCATGGTCCAAGTACCCTTTCCATTAATCAGTCATTGCCCATGGTGGTGGGGTGCTGCATTCTGGAGCTTGTGTTGAGAAGCTTCTCAGATCATATCAACCCTGGCAGCCTAAAAACCTCTAAGCAGCACAGCTGTCTGGGGACAACTGAAAAAAACCCCTTCCTCACTAAAAGGCAAATCAACAACCCCCTAGGATATAGTCTTAGATACAGACAGGACATCACTCTAGGGGGAAATGGGCCTCCAGTGAATTTTGCCAGTTTAGGGAACTACATTTAGAGGACTGCTCAGGTATGATGGAGCTAGTGCATGTCAGGAGCACAAGGGAAAGACGCCATCTGGAAGGCAGGAGATCCAAAAAGATCACTTTTATATGACAATTTTGATTTGCAGGTTGAGATGCCAAAACAAGCAGATTCAGACACTTGAGCATTTGCATTGCATTTTGATGACTCTACAACAGAGCTTGTCAATATTTTTTTTTTTAAACTGAGGTCTGCGGGTGCTTTAGCTGAGATCTGCTCAGCAAGAACCTCCAGTTTTCTAGCCTCAAAGCTGGAAAATGAAGTGGTACACTCTAGGTGCTCTTCAAGAGGCTTTGGAAATGACAGATCTCCTATTGCAGCCTAAGAGACACAAGAGGACTTGGATCTTGGATCTGTCTTTTAAACATCCCCGTCTTCAAATGAAACCAAATACAAACTGTGAAGGATGCATTTGAGGGATGGACAGTGAGTCAAACAGGGGCATCTCAAAACCAAAGGATGAGCAAAAGAGTGAGGTTTTGCCAAAGCGTTACACAGTTATGAGATGAAATTATAATGTTACAGTAAATATGAGAAAAGCCTACAGAGGAGAAATTATGGGCTCTTAAAGTAATTTTAGAGGGAAAATAGTCACTGCTGGGTTCATAATTTGCATAGATTTTTATGCAGCAATATATTCGGTGTTTCAGCACAGCAGTGGTCTTGCACGACATCCTGCACCACATTTGCCAGCTACAGCTCCAAAGAGCCAGGAGGTTGGGCCACGCTCTTTCAATGTAGGAGCCTAATGGTTTGTTCAAGGGGTTTTTTTCTACCAAAAAGGCAAAGCTACGGAGGATGGAAACCATCAAGTTTCCCAGCTCCACCGAGATAAGTGAAGAAATGCCTGTGTTGGGAACGCACTGGGTGTGTGAGCACACATTTCCCTGTACCTTTAGACCAATCTTTCTGCAAATCCAGTACTAGCAGGCTCTTAGCCTACCAGCAAGGTCAGGCTTTAGGCCCAGTGAAGTAGAGCAATTTCTGGGTAACAGGTTCCAGGAGTACCAGAATGATCAGCCTTTATTGCCACAGACGTGCTGCCGAAGTAGCAGCAGCCGTGATGTGGGATGACAATAGTCCCTACTATGAGCAGTAGTGATTTCACAAACCCTCTCACCTCAAAAAGTGATAAATGGGAAAAAAATCTGACTTTCCAGGGCTCTCCTCAGCATGCTGCTGCATCACTCACTTTTCCTTCATTCCTTTTCCTTCGGTAAAGCAATCCTACCTCAGCCTGCCCTGAGCTCCTCATAGCTGGCGCAGCAAAACCTCTATCAGCATTTACTGTACTCTGAGGAAGTCATGTTCATCCTTTGCAAAAGCACTCAGAGAATCTTACTGAATTTTTTGGGAGCAATGAGGTAGGTGGAGGCAGGGTAGAAATGGAAATATTTTTAAAAGGGGGTAAAACCTGCTGATATCATGAGAGGGGGAATTTGAATTGTAGCCATTCACCATTCACCCAGTGCCTAAAATTCAGACACCTTGAATAACCAAATATTTGACCCAATTTTCTGTCCTCTTTGCAGAGATTGACATTAAAAGGATTCTCAATTATCAAACAAATATGACGACCAGAATACCACTTCTGCAATTGCAAAAGAGGCTCCAATAAGTCTACCTATACGTGCTTGGAGTCTTTCCGAACAGGCAGTAGAGTTAAAAATTAAATGAAATCTAAAATATGGCTTTTTTATTGTTTGTCTCTTTATGCCTTATAATAAATGCCTAAAATACTTTTTAAAGACAGTGTTCAAGAGTGCCTGGAACCAAAACTTTGGCTGAATCTCTTTATGGAGACAGCAGGAAACCGCAAACCTTAAATCCACACTGAACTTTCCCAAAGATGGAGCATTCAGACTGATGATTTTGATACAGATCCATGTGTAACCATAAGGTCAATGTTCGATTTTGGTGTGTGTGGTTTTTTAATTATATTTTTGTGAGCAACAGATAACTCAAATAACATTTGCCATATACTGAATGCATTTTATTGCATCTCAGTCACTGTTGACTATTATCAGATGTCTCTTTTTTCCATTTGATGTTAAGAAAGTTGTGTTCTTCTATCCATTTCTGGGTGTGAGTGCATAAGAAAAAAAGCCCCTAAACATATTTTCCTGTTTTCTGAGGAATTATAGACAAAGGGTTACTTTTGCCAATGAACTACATATTCCTTTTCACCTTCCACTTTCTATCCCTGGTCTTTAAACTCCTTCCACCTCCAACAACAAAGAAAATCAGCTGGAGAATTGATTAGGTATAAATTCTTCATGTTAACATGCAAATCTGGTTTTCTGCTGCCAGGCTAGATTCCAATCAGAGAAGATTTTTTACATCACCCAAGTTTTTATTCTTTTGCATTATTCAAGTCCTTATTTTGCAGACCAGTGTGCATTCTTACAGTTATGCTCAGTAGCATATGAAAAGCCAAGGGAATTTGAGATCATTCCTTCACATCGCTAATAATCTCAGCAGGCTAAGTAGTCACGGACCCAATTTTCCTGGGTCTAGTGTCTTTATTTTAAGAGAATTTGCAACAGTATCAAAACTTACGTGTGAGGATAATTGGAAATGTCATGATTATGAGACCACCAAGTAAAAACAGATATATAAATAGAAAAAAGAAAGTTCTTAATATCCAGCAGTGATGAGCTCATGCCTAGAACAAGAAAGGAGTCGTGTCTATTCCTAACGCTAAAGTCACTGTAGATTTTCTTAGCTTTTACATGAGCAAGGGTCTGAGTAGTGAGAAGTTATAAATCAGAAGAATGGCTTAGGTGAATACAACTGCTCATCTGAGGCTATGGAGAAAATCAGAGCATTAAAATATGACTCTGATTCAAGCCTTTTGTGTTTTATGTAGCACCCTGTGCTGAATGACAAAGAGACTTTGGGATGGGAAACTGAAATGAATGTATTGAATATATGCATCCTTTCCTCTAATTATAGGAAACCTCATCTTAAATCTGAGTGTTAATGGTATTTTTAAGAGATTTGGCTATTTATATAGGTGTCTGATCCTGCATGATGGTGAATTCCATTACAACACCTTGGTTTTTGTAGGAGTGCAGGAAAAGACATCACCTTTATGGAATTGAAGCCTGAAGGCATAGTGAGCCTATTTTTAAATCTTCTAGTCTGTAGAAATTTGTCAGTAACATCCAGTCTGAACAACATGAGAGAAACTGAAGCCTGGCTGACCTACATTGGAAGAAGCAGTTCCAAAAGGTTGCTCACTGGACAGAGAAAGATGCAAAAGCTGAACCATTCCCAGAGAAAAAAAAAATGAGTGCATGATAAAGATACCTGAAAACATTATTCGTTTAAAAAGGATGCAAAACCAAAGGAAAGACATTTAATATCAGAAGGGGACACAGAAGATTCAACAGAGCCTCAGTAAAACAAGATACAGTTGGCTAAGGAGGAAACATCAAGCAAGACCACAGAGGCTTTTGGTTTCCTGAAGAGAATCTCTTGGGTCATTCACCTTTTCATAGATTGGAGCTAGGTAATAGTAGTGCTGTCTTCAAAGAGGAGGGGAATGAAGGGTAATTAAAAGTGAGTTCTATTAGAACCATCTCAGACAATTAGGGATCTCTTTTTAAAAGGAAGTTTCTTTTTAATAAAAACCTCTTTCTTCGTGCTAAATGGGAACAGCAGTGTTATTCAGAGTGCTAAATTTCCTCCTAGGAATATTTCAAGTGAATAACAGTAATACATATCCAGTAAAACATCAATTGCACATATGGATGTATTTGAGGAAGCCTTGACTTTATATCTCTGACACAAGCGAAATACAGATGAGTACAAGTACTATAGTTTCTTTTAAAACTGTAATATACCATGACCTGTATATGTAAAAAAGGGACAACTACAGGATTCCACAAAAATACCTATTTCTTTTACCCCTAGAAAGTCAAATCCACGTCTCATCCAGAATCTGATTCAGATCTCTTATAAATGAACATCCTCATATATGTAAATCATATGACTATTTCTTTATTATACCCCAGTGTTAAATTTAATAACTTTGGAAGACATTTGAGAGCATGGTTTGCATTATTACCCTTTCTCTCTTTTTCTGTCCCTCTTCCAGTTTGAAAAACCAAAACATTACTTGAGATTTTTGGTTGTTTATACATAACATGTAAACCACTGCATAACTGAAGATAGTGCCTCCTCAGGCTTGCCATTTAGGCCTTCTGGTTTGTATTTGTGTCCAGTGGGTATTTGTGAGAAGTTCTTACAGACACAGGATGAGTCAATGAGCAGGGAAACTTTTTGTTTCATTTTGTGGTCAGTTTTCCAGTGAGTTGAAATGTGCAGAAATGTGAAGCCATAGCAATTTAAGAGCATAGTGTTGAAGAGGACTCTATCAGGTTCCGTTCCTGACTATTATTCCCCAGATGAGGGAATTTTTATACCTTTTGCCAGGCGCCGTGAAGAATGGCACTTTCAGTCTTCTTTAGCTTGCAGATAGTTGTTTATTAAGTCTTATCAGAGAGTTAAAACGCTAGCGTAGGACAGTACAGAGCAGAGAATGCCTGGAATGGCCTAATGGCTGCCTAATCTTGATTACAGGCCCTTTTAAAGGTAAATTGTCCAATTAAAACTTAAAACGAAAGATATTTTCTTTTTTCTACCAATGCTCAATAATTCACTTTACTACGTTGACCGGAATTGCAGGTTTTTCCATCCAATCATTCCAAATTATTTTTACTGCATGAAATGGAGGACAAGAAGAAGAAGAAGAAGAAGGGTCTAAAAGACAACTATTATCCTCCATTTTGAAGTTTTTTGCTTTTATCTATTTACTACATTAACTAACCTAAAAAGTCTAGATTTTTCACTGTGCAACAACCTTACACAATATCTCATCACCTAGTTTACACTCATGCAGATTCTAACTCCTCTTTCAGGGTATACAGCTTTCTCCACAGTGGAAGACCAGAAATGTTGGTGTACAGGGGGGTTTTATTCTTTAAAAGAGGCAGAGCAATATTCTCTGCATTCTGGACTCCAACAGACTCCTTAGGGCCCAAAGTCAGCCAAAGGGGCCTAGAGAAATGAAAAAAAAGCAGAAAACCCCAAACCAAACCCAAAAGATACTAAAAGGATAGAATCATAGTGTTGGTTGGAAGGGAGGTCATTTAGTCCCAACCCCTGCTCCAAGCAGGATTATTGCCAGCACTAGATCAAGTCAGCCATGGCTTTGTCTGGCTCTGAGGATGGAGACTTCACAGGATCCCAGTGTAACCTGTTCCATGGCAGCCCCACCCTTTCAGTGAGGAGGATTTTCCTAATGCTGATTTTGAACCTTCCAAGCTGGAATTTGTATTTTTCTGCTTCTTGTTCCATATTCTGCCACTACCAAAAAGAGTTTGATTTTTTCATTTTTGTAACTGCCTTTAAAGAAGCCAGTGACTGCTATTAACCACTACTAAGCCTTCTTTTTACCCCTCTGAAGAAGTGTGGTTCTGTCATCCTCTACTGTCAGGTGTTCCTGTCATAGCAAAGCTACCTCACAAACCCTGGATCATTATCTCCACTGGCAGGTGAAGAAGATGCCCAGCCAAGTAAGAGTTTTCCAGCAATACCGACCTTTTGAAATGTTTGGAAACCAAAATAAGTTGCCAAGGACCTGAGCAGAACAATCTAGGTCTAACTCCAGACAACCCTGAAGGCTAACAACGTGTATTGAGCTCAGACAGTGAGCTGCTAAAACTCCATTAGAACAGGAAGGGAAAATCACATATATGTTTGGACAATGTACTGATTATGAGATTCCCATGTGCAATACATAAAGAAATGCTTTTCTTCCTTTTTTCTTGCAATACTGATATGCTTTCCCATGTAAAATGCTATGCAAAATATTTTCCTGCAATTTTTCACTGCTATCAGAAGATTCTTGTGATTTTTTTTCAGATTATTCTACTTTGCACACTTGTTTCAGTTATTGATAAGCACTGTTTCTGAGCACAAGCAGGAAATGTTGTGGCTCATGTCTAGACTATTTCAGTTGGAGGGGACCTGCAACGATCATCTAGTCCAACTTCCTGACCAATTCAGAGAAGGGCAACAAGGCTGGTGAAGGGCTTAGAACACAAGCCCTATGAAGAACGGATGAGGGAACTGGGGTTGATTAGCCTGGAGAAAAGAAGACTCAGAGGTGAACTTATCACTCTCTACAACTACATGAAAGGTGGCTGTAGCCAGGTGGGGGTCGGTCTCTCCCAGGCAACCACTGACAGAGTGAGAGGACACAGTGTTAAGGGGAAGTTTAGGTTAGATGTTAGAAAAAAATTCTTCACTGAAAGAGTGATTGCGAGCTGGAATCGTCTGCCAGGGAGGTGATGGAGTCACTGTTGCTAAAGGTGTTTAAGAGAAGATTGGATGTGGCACTCAGTGCCATGGTTTAGTAGATGAGGAGGTGTTAGGTCATAGGTTGGACTGGATGACCTTAAAGGTCTTTTCCAGCCTACTTCATTCTGTGATTCTGTGAAATGTTCAAGCATCTTATTAAGGGCATTGCACAAATGCCTCTTAAGCAGTGACAGACTCAGGGCATTGACTTCTCCTAGAAACCCGTTCCAGGGTTTGACCCCCCTCTCAGCAAACAAAAGTTTCCCAATGTTTGGTCTAAAACTCATCAGGTGCATCTTTGAACTATTCCTATCTCTGGATCCTTTGGAGAAGAGCTGAGCACTTCCCTCTCCATTTCCCCTCCCCAGAAAGCAACGAAGTTGTCCGATTTTATTCAAACTATAAAAGTCCAAAGTCCTTAGCTGCTCTTCATGGGACATTCTGTACAGCTTTTGCACCAGCTTTGTTGTCCTCTGGATGCATTTTCAGAATCATGGCATCTCAGATTGCAAAACACCCTAAAGATCATCATGGTCCAACCTTTCTTGGCAAAGCCTGTCAGTCAAATGCTACAATCCTCTTACGCTGGGGAACCCCTCCTGGGAAGAGTATTTCAATGGCTGATTGTTCTCATTGTGGAAAAATTTCCTCTTTTGTCCAATCAGAATCTCTTAGGAGTAACTTGTACCATTACCCCTCATCATTTCCATGTGACTCCTCGTAAAAAGGGAGTCTCCCTCTTCTTTGTAGCCACCCTTTAAATACAGGAATATGATGATAAGGTCTTCCCTAAGCCTTCTTTTTTCAAGGCTGAACAAACCCAGTTCTCTCAGCCTTCCCTCATATGGCAGGAAAGGACTTTAACATTCTGCTTGAACTGTGGGGCCCAGACCTGAACACAGCACTTGAGGTGAGGCTGCACCAACACTGAACACAGTGGGATAATCCCCTCTTTTGACCATCTGGTTTGATGCCCCTCAGAATGGGGTTTACCCAGGCCTGCTCTGCTGTCTCAGACTGAGCCTGCTGCTGACCAGCACCACCAGATCCCTTTCTGCAGGGCTGTCCTCCAGCCATTCCTCTCCCAGTTTACACTGTGTCAGTCATTACTGGATCCTAGGTGCAGCCCAATCATCCAATCTATCAAGATCCCTCTGCAATGCATCTTGTCCCTCAGGAGAGCCAACAGCATCTCCCAGCTTGGTATCAAGAGCAAACCTGCTAATGGTACATTCAACTCCTGCACCAAGATCATTGATAAAGACATTGAGCAGAACTGGTCCTAAAATTGAACCCCAAGGAGCAGCACTGGACCAGTCTCCAGCCAGGTCTACCCCGATTCACTGCCACCCTGTTCACTGCCCTGCTGTTCAAACAGTTCCTCACCCAGGCCCCTCATCCCACAGCTGGACAACTTGTCCAAAAGAGTGCTGTGAGGGATAGTATCAAAACCCTAAATAAAATCCAGAAAAGCTCCGTTGACCAGCTTCCCTTCATCCGCTAGGCAAGTGACCCTATCACAGAAGGGTATTAAATTAGTTCAAATAAGCCTTTCCTTTTGAGAACCCATGTTGACTGTGCCTGATGATTGCATTATTCTTTAAATGCAAAGCATTTAAAAAATATGTATTCCTATTTGGCTATTATTATTATTATTATTATTATTATTATTATCTGTAACAGACACAACCTTATGTCATGTAGCAGAATTCTCATGGTGTTAGATGCTGTACAAAGAGAGAATAAAAGGCTGGTGGTGTTTGGGAACTGGTTTCTTGTGTCATGTGGTGTTTCAACTTATATCAGGAAAACTGACATAAGACAGAAACCAAATAAATTTCCTGGAGAGCTACAAAACTTGAAAGAATAAGCATTTCTTAGATATTTGCTTTCCGTGACCAAAATATGACTGCTGTGAATATTCTTGGAAAATGAACAAAAAGGGCCATGAATTTTTAATACATTTAAGGAAATGCACATGAATGCTTTTTTTTTCAATTCTGTCCAATAGCTTGTGCAGAGCTACGTTCACAATGGGTATAATTCCATTGAATTCAGTGGAGTTACACCAGGCATGAAAGCAGTCCACCCACTGACTTTACATTTTGAAAGCAATTCTGTTCAATTGTAACAGGCACCACATTATGTCTTTGCTAAATTCAGAGTCATTCCTCCACCCGAGGGCTGCCCCTTCTTTTTATGCACCTTGCTCCTTTCTTCACTTTTTATTACCACACTGCTCCCTCAACATGATTGCATCTGCATTTTATTAGGATTACTGCTACTGTTTAAGAAACACCATATCTCAGTACATCCTGCTGTGTTTTAATATTTCCTGGTTTATTCCAGTTCTATTTCCTTTAATAGATAAGTGTATATTTTCACATGCAACAAAATCAAACTGCTTTAGGGAATAAATTGATAAATTGGCATCTAGAACACTACTAAGCATCCTAACTCCGTGCCAGGCTCAGAGGAAATATCAGGGCTGCCAGTTACATTGGCTGAAGAGTCTGGCTGAAGACTATAGCCAGCCAGGAAGAGATTGTCTGTCTGCTGGAAATGATTACTGTCATTATTTAGACTTGAAGTGGTGCTTGCTGCTTCCTCTTCAAACATAGGCAAGGTACGAGAAACCCTGCCCCAAAAATCATACAATACAGCTTGAAGCAGGCAAGCCATCAGAGAGAGACAGTGATTTCTAAGGGGAGCAAGGGGAGGCCGGGGAAGGGAAGTAAATGCCCTAAGTAAGGCAAAAGCCTGCCAAAGTTCCTTTTGCAAAAGACATGTGCACATACATGTATGTCTGTGTATAAATATACACAGACTTATGTTTTAAAGACTCAGCCTCTCTGTCACGTGGAAAAACACCCTGATCATGCAGTGTTGCCCCCAGTTGTACTTGGTAACCATGCAGAAGCCCCTGGGCAGCTGAGGAAACCTGCAGGGAAGGTGCCATGCAGTGACAAGTGCAGTCTCAGGGCTCCACACCTACAAGAGCCTTACTAAAAAGGCAGCATTTTCAAACATGAGTACAGATGCTGCCCATGGGCTGAGACTAAGCTTCATCAGGGAGGGACTGCTATTGCTGCCAGTCAAGTGCTATTGCAAATTTAATGTGAGAATATTGTTGAGTAAATGTCTGAACACCATCCACACACATCCCATGCCTTCCTGTCCCAAAGTATGAAGCTTTGGAAGCAGAAAGAGAAGCCCCAGGAACATCTTGGAGGATAGCTGCTGAGATGCTGCAGTCAACTTTGTCATGAGGGTCCTGTAGGATCCACAGGTTTGCTCAGACTGTGTCCAAAGCCATGCTTGCAGACTTGCAATGTCAAAGGCTAGAAAATCCGTCCTTGAGGGCATTTTCTGAGCCATCTCTACTAGACAGTAGCCTGCCATTCCATCTTTCCTCCACCTTTTTTCTCTCTTCATCCTGAAATCCTGCACAATATAAATCCAGAGCTGCAAATTTCTCTCTGGAACATCTTCCTTTATTTAGCTGGGAGTTCCAATATTGCGTAACATGGAGAGAAAAAAAAATCAAGCAATTAAAGCAAAATAACAAAGCTAACTCCAAACAACAGCAATGACAACAAACAAAGAACAGGCAACCAAACCAACACCCCTGATCCTCTTTTCTGCCCCTGTCTGCCCAAGCTGTAACATGTTTTAGTCTGAGGAGAAGGAGGTTTGGTTGATGAAAAGAAGGTGTGGTACAAAATTGACAGATCCTCTGGAAAACCATTTACTTGATTGGTTGCATCTTCTAATTCTTCATGCATTTCAGACATTAAAAAATCCCCTACATATTCAGCCTACCAACCTCCTGGACAGAGAGGATCCAAAGGGTAAAGGAAAAGCAAAGAAATAAGGATGTACAGACAGAATAGGAGAGGAGTTGGATGACTGCCCTATAATGAAAACTGATATCACTGTAAGCCAATGTAATAATTCATCGCAGCTGATAGATCAGCTAACTGCTAATATATTGTGAATACAATAGACAGTCTGGGCTCTGTAAGATTAATGTTTTTCTGCATGCAAGCTGCAACTAAATAATGGTTATAATATTGCATATCTCTTGCCTTATCTCTGACAGTTTCTTCGTACTTAAATAGGAGATTGCTGCAGTATGCAACACAGTTTCTTGGTGTGTTCTGTGTGCAAGACAGAAAGGGAGTCATTCATGCTAGAAAATACCTGGCAGAATTTCAAAGCTGTTTCCCCTTTTTCCATTCGGTCTTGAATGCAGCTACAATGTGTTCCTGGAATTATAGGTACTGTTAGATATGTGTTTCTGTTTGCTGTTAGTGAGTTATTTCTTTTCTTTGCTGCACAGCTCCCAGGTGTTCACTGTGAGCAAGCCTATGGTGAGATTCAAATGGGAAGTAGGGTAAAGTCTAATTGCTGGGTTTTGGAGTGATTCTGTCAATCTGTAGGAGGAGTAATCTGTTGTGATATGTGACCTATGAAGCACCATGCAATGCATAGAATAGGACCAACTTACCTCTTGGTAGTCCTGACACAACAGGCAGGGTAAAATCAAATACAGTAGTTTCTAACACTTGCTTAAATCTATTTGACACTTATGTGAGAGTAGAAGGTTGAAAGAGACCTCTTTGGTCATTGAATTCTACTCCCTGCTATAACTGGCAACCATATCACACCATCCCCTTGGCACCCACCTTTCTCAATGCAAATTTCTTGTCCTCACCTAGCTCTGACTTCTGTGAAAACTCAGTGAATTTAACTAAACATCACCCAGTTCTGTGCACACACTGGCTTTTCACACATTATCAGAGGCTGGGACTTCTGTTGGGGAAATTTTTTGGTGTTAGCACCGTTTTCAGGTGTCTGGATCACAAATCCAGAGGGAAGTTGCTGTTAGGCTGAGAGGACTGAGAGCTGCAAGGTGCCCACTCTTGTGAGCTGCACCACACGTGTGAGATGCCCTTTGCTTCTGGGCATGGCTTGCTCAGAAACCATCTTAGTGTTCTCCCTGGAGAAAAGCACAATGTCTGTGAGGCGATTTTGGAGGGCAACAAGAGGAATATCTGTGTGTGGATTAATCCAGAAAAGTGCAGGGGAGCTTTCGTGATATTCCCCTTTGTGTCCCTGCAAGGACCTGCAAACTTGATTCCAGTCTAACACTGGTGGGGTAATGAAAGAAATTGTCCCCATGTTTTTGCTTTCTTTTGAAAGGCTGACACTGAGGCAATTCCTAGGAGCTGATGGACTTTAGATCCTCCCTCCCGTGTGGGGGAATGGCTTCCAAATGACAGCAGGTTTAGGTGAGGTATTAGGGAGAAATTCTTTCCTGTGAGGGTGGTGAGGCCCTGGCACAGGTTGCCACGGAAGCTGTGGATGCCCCATCCCTGGAAGTGTCCAGGACCAGGTTGGATGGGGCTCTGAGCCGCCTGGTCTGATGGAAGGTGTCTCTGCCCATGGCAGGGGGTTGAAACTGGATGATCTCTAATTTCCCTTCCAATTCAGACCATTCCATGGAGATTTGCAACCTTATGTAAAACTTTTAGGCTGAAAGAACCTGAAGGATATAATTATTGCATTCTTTTAATACATTCATTTCTTTTTTTTTTTTTTTTTTAAGTCCTTTCTTTACAGCATAAATTCCAGGTCAAATTATCTAGAATATAACCTAAATATAATTGGCTAAAATAACACCTTATCAGCATGAAAATGATAGAAGTGATCCACATAAATTGGCAGCATGTAGACAATGATGGATTCCCTTTTTTCTCAAACTGAGATGTAAAAAACACTTTTCCCTTGGTTTTTTTTTTCCTGTGCCTTTTTCCTATAAGGAAAATGGATACTTTAGCAGTGCCTGAATAAAAATATTGCACAATTTAATAATGATTTGTTTAAAAATGTTCAGACTCCACCTTTAATATGTTTACTTTTACCAGTTATCTCATAATTTTTGGTAACTGTTATAAGTTTTGTCAAAATGCTCTTTCCCCTCTCCTTAAAAAAACCCTATATATTATGTAGAAATTTGTAATTTGATAATTACTGCTGCCATAGTGATTAGAAAAGTTGTCTTTCACAGAAAGCAGCTATATTTCTGCATTTGTGGTTTTTTCATTTAATCATCTTATCTTGCTGGAAGTAGACAAGCAACTGATTGAATAAAAAAGAAGAAATATGTCCTGTATGCTTATTCTTTTAGTTCAGAAAAGGAATACTTTCCATACATGCATTCATGGCGCTCCAATTTTTCCAAAGGGAAAAAGCAATAAATTTGCTAAAACAGCCAAAAGAGCTTTCAGAGAAATGAAGGCAGGTAGACCTTTGATGGATAGAGGTCAACAGAAATGAGATCAGAGAGCAAATCTGATGGCACACATTTTCTGTGATTCAGATAGAATGTATTTATCTCAGTATAGAAATAAAAGATGCTAAGAAAAGGGGATGTTTACACTCAACAGAAAAGGAAGGAAAAGACAAGGCCACTGGAACCAGGTAGCAGAACAGTTCCTAGGAGACAGGAAGAAATTATTTTATGCTTTGTTTGTGAAACTAAAGCCAATTCAATTGACACTATGCCCCTGAAGAGTTAAATCTGTGTACAAATTATTGCAACAACTTATTGGAATGAAGGAGAAAAAAAATCCTGGAAGTGGAAATTTAATACCTTTGGTAGTCTATGGAGAAAATCAGATTGGGACAGTAAACTGAAGTGACATCATTCATTATCACAGTTGCAGGCAAAAAAAATGGTAGATGGCCAATAAAATACTTTGATGTTGAGGTTTCTCCATCTGTATCTAAAAGTGAATATACTTTTTATTATGTGATGGACAAGAAAGCTGTTTACCAGATTTGCAGTTCTGAGCACATTAAAATATCTTTAAATTTAGTTTCAAGCACTAAAATACCTGTTATTCTCCTTTCAGGCTGCCTCAGAAATGTAGAGTTTATTTGCAGCTGTTGAAACCAAAGAAAATGGGTTGTTCTAGTTATTTTCATAACTAGTACCAAAGTGTATTCCCATGCTAACACTTCTGGAGATCATTATGTGTAGCTTGTAATTTACTGGGTTCAAACACAAGTATTCTCTATGAAACAGACACTGTTGATTCATAGTAGGTTTTGCTCGTATTTGAGATATATAGGTGTTTGACTTCTTCATTTGGAGAAAGGAAAGGAGGCTCAAGAGACTTAAAGACTGAAGTTGTTTATCCCTGCTTCAAGGAATAGTTTGTGTCTCCTCAGTGACTGCAGGACTTCTAAACAAATGCAACTTTCCAGTACTGAATTTGGATTTTAGTGTATTCCGCTACAAATTTGCAAACCTCACGTAGTAAGAAAACCATTCTTTGACATATCTATGTGCAGGTAATATCAATATATCTCACCTAGTTGGTGCAGCTGGGTGGCCAGAAAAATAATTTTTTCTTCAGATTACATTGGTATTTTTTCTGGAAAGTAAATGGTCTTTATAGGTCCCCCAAGGACCCATAAATATTTGAAAACACTTTTAAAAAGATCATCTGGGGCTTCTGGCAACTATGTTGAGGTATCCATTTCACAAAGTGTATTCTCCCAGCACGTCACAATGGCTTGCTAATCACACATTCCCTGGCTCACTCACACACATAAAAGTACTGCTGTACATTTGATGCATTTATAGCACATACACAGAATGGATATTATTTGTTACATATGGGCAAAGGAAGCCATTTCAGTATGAAGAGGTAATGCCCACTCAAACCTTGAGACATTTTTGCTGTTGCTGGAATCTGAAAAACTTATTTTTCTGCACTTTAATAGAATGAAACTGATTTATACTCTGTGTAGAACAAAATAGATTTCATACAAATAAGTACTATAACAGTCTTATAAAGAGCACCTTTACCGCATCAGATAAAAAAATATAGTGTTTGGATTTGTTCAAAATTTGGTGGCTGTATCTCATTAGACAAAGTTAATTGTACATGTATTTGCAGTAAACTTGGGACCATCTAATTTAGAAATGAATCCCTCAGTCCTGTAATCACTGGATCTGCAAATGTAAATACTAGCAGTTCAGTAATAAAGGGACTTTAAAATACTTCACTAAAGTAAAAAAGGGACACTATGCAAGCTATTACAAAGTTAATGTATCAGCCAACTCTAGCTATTAAAAAAAAAAAGAAAAAAAAAAGGAAAAAAAAAGCAATAGAGTTTTGTGACTCAAATGAGTGAAAGACATTGTGTCTCTGTGTATTGCCAAGCCCCAAAGTTGAGAATCTGCCCAAAAACCTTGGGGTTATACAGCTTTTAACAATCATGGTTTTTGAGTATTTCCTGATTTTGAAACCCTCTTTTCTAGTGCGTGCATGACTATGGGTTTTATCAGCTCTAGAAACATTACCATGAGTAAATGATTTCAGTCCCAGCTGCAGCAGGGAGGCTCTCTCCTTCCTGCCAGTATAATCTTGTGAATGCTGCAGCTTCACACACCACAACAAAACTGCCTGCAGGGGAGACCAGGTTTGGAGCCTCCTTGCAAAAATGGACTGTGCTTATCAAGCAATTGCTCTGCTTTCAGTTGTAGGAGTATTAACACCAAAAGGTAAAGACTGATACATTTCGTGGTTGCAGTCTTTGTAATAAAAATCTAGGAGGGAAGAGGAAAGGAAGGATGACCTTAGAGTCAAGGAACTGAATTTAGAGGTTTGAGATGAGTTGTGTTCAGTTCTTTCCTTTCCCTGAAAGCTCGTAAAGACTATGGTGAAAATTATTTGATCACCTCATTTCCTAATCCGTTAAACCAGGATAAAAGACCGCCTTTGCAGTCTTTGCTAAAAGACTCCTCTATTTGGCAGCTAACTGCTTGAGGAGGCGATAACATCTCATTACCAGTACATTTAGCACAGAGATTTCGGAGATCCTAATCTCAACTGAGTACCCTTCTGACATAAAAATATTGGGAAATCTTCTTTTGCAAACCATGCTGAAGGCCGGGTGTCATCTGTTTGCAGATTTCTGCCCATTAGCTTTTACAGACGCAGAGTTGAATCCTGAGCTTTAGCCAAGTACAGCTTGGTGACACCGCCTTCCCCTGTGCCGCCCTCGGCTGCCTGCTTGGCTCTCTGACAAGTTAGTGCCCTCCCAATTTCTGCATGAAGATATAGCTGAAGTGCTCTTCTATCAGAGACAATTGGTGATTCTTCCTTTCTGACTAGTTCTCATGCACACACAAACTCAAGGAACCAGCCGGCAAATCTACAAAGCAAACAGATGTTGCCTTCCCTGGTGCCAGCTTTGACAAACTTCAGCTGCAGCAGCAGATCTTGAAGCCACCTCAGTGTCTGTTCTGCAGTGGCAATCCCTGCGTGTCAGCCAGAGGGCTTGCAGCAGTCAGAGTCAGCAAGAAGGGAGGCCAAGTTCTCTTTTCTGTCTGTCTGCCCTCCAGTGAGGGCTTTGCGGTAGGTGTGATGAGAGCTGGGGTCTTGCAGGCTTTGGCTGGCAAAACAGTTCAAAGCCATCTCAGCTGAGAAGCAAGATGCTGCTCTGAGCCATGGGCTGCCCTGTCAGATGCAGCACTGGGACACCATTCACTTCTGAGTCATTCTAAACCCAAGAAATTCTCTCCTGATGTGCCCTCCTTTGTTTATATGTGTCTATATAATCCCTGTGGTAGCAACAGGTCTGGAACAGTTCATGTAGAGAGTGCACCAGACCGACAAACTGCTATTGTGTACCAGAGAGAAAGGAAAGGAAAAAGGAAAAGGAGAAGAGGAAGAGGAAGGGGAAGGGGAAGGGGAAGGGGAAGAGGAAGAGGAAGAGGAAAGAGGAAGAGGAAGAGGAAAAGATGCTTTGGTATAACACTTCCTAAATACATCCATAGAAGTGTTTAACAGATTGTTACCCAGGTTACTTGCTGAGTAGGTTTTTCTCGCCACATTTCTTTTATCTAGTCACCTGAAAATAAGAATCACTGTGGAGGAGTCTGACTAAAAATTTGGCCTGCTTGACCTAAACACCAAAAGTAAATTCTGTCAGTAAAATTATTTTCATAATGAACTAAACAATGACAAAGTGTTAAATACAATAAGCCAGAAACTTTTTCCTAATACTGCAGTAGGTGTGGAGGAACAAAACTGTGATACACTTTGGGTACTTTTTGCTACCTGACTGTAGTAACTTGGTCTTATTAGATGGAGAAGTTTCCATGGTTTCAGCTGGCACAACTTACTCACTAAGGTGACAAAAGCCTCTTTAGCAATAATTTCTTCTGTTTTATAAGCAAGGACAAGAGAATGCCCTAGGAGCAAATCCTGTCCATAATTCCATAGCAAGTTCTCATAGCTGTTATCATCCTGCTAATTAAAAACTCTAATATAGCCTTGGTTTTGTTGATCTGGAGTATTGAGTCTTCATTAAATTCCTAAGTATTAGAAAGAGATATGATGGAAAGATTGTTCCTGCTCCTAAAGTACTGATCAACTTTTACATGAATACCAATATGGGTTTACATATATGATACATACATATATACACACACACACGTATATATAAACATTACTAGAACATGTTTGATTAACATTGTATTATCTTTTCTCCCCAGACATTCTGGGTGAACAATGAGAAATAAGTCCCTTTTCATACAGATCTGCTTTGACTTTATACCTGGTCTGGATGTGAAAAATATGCTTTGTTTCAAAAGAGTCATTTAAGATTAGAATGCCACATTTTAGTATTTTCACTTCTTACAGCCACTACCAAATTAACACAGGTCTGACCTCCTATTACAGTCAGTGTATGTTTAACCTCAAAAACTATCAGGTTGCTGCAAAATGTGATTTAGATTACTGGTGTTTTATGGTGGCAAAGTAACCCAGTTCATAATTTTTGCATGAATAATAGTAACAATTAGAACAGGCTTGACTGAAAACATCTATAATAAACACTTCTAAAGCTTTGGGTGATTTGTTACAGATGAGATGAGATATACTAATCTGAAAATGTAATGCATTTGGAAAGGAAGCATAACCCTTCCACCAGCAACTTTTTCTTCCTATTAAAATTTTCTCCAGTCATTCATTCTTCACACACGCCCAGGCAGGATCTGTATTAGTTTGACAGCAAAAGGGAATGGTCATTCTTGAAATTTACAGCAAATAAATTTAAGCAAATCGAAGAGGTTAATTAAAAACTATTGTCACTAAATACCAGGGAACCAGCCCTGTTATAAATGTGCCATGCACATGCTCAGTGGCACTGCTTTTCTGAGCAGCACCCTCTATGGGCACAATCGATGGGTAAGATGAAAAAAGAGACACTACAAACATTTCTTCACCCAACCCAGGAAAGAAAAGCACAGGAATTCACCTCATATTATCCCCGTGGGTAGCACTAATCAGTACCCAGTATGGATAATCCAGCAGCTGGCAATGTGCTTGTACATTTTTATTACCCAGACCACATGCTCCTGGGACCTGAAAATGTCTTGGTAAAAGAAGTGGGTAAAGGGCACAACGGGGCCTCTGCTAAGCACGTGCCTTGATGGAGCAGCAACATATGCCACAGTGATACTTTTCATAATTACATCTTCATAATGTATAATCAGGTGCAGAATCTTCCATGATACTCTCTTTATCCAGAGTTGGATTCTTATTGCTTTTATTTTTCTGGAGTTCACAAACACATATAAAAATATGACATTTCTATGCCTACATACCTGACAACCTAGATGTACTCAGAAGGAAAAAAACACTCCCAAAAAGTAGTTTTGCTCTGTGGAGAACCCTGAAACAAGAAGTTTTTCTCAAGTTCTGAAATAGCATCCCATCACAAAAATAAGGCCACAAAAATTTACCGTTCCATCCAGCTTTTTCTTTCTTGCAGGTTCAGAGAATAACCAGAAAGTGTGGTTTGCAGGGTATTCCAGTACTGTGTGTCCCAGGCTCTTAATTTTTTTTTACACTAAATGGTCTATGAATCATGCCAAAAAGTTTACAGGAGGAAAATATTTCTGATCTGATTTTCTTTCCAGGTGGCTCCAATCCCCATCTACAGACCTTTTCAAAAATCAAAAGGTAAGGTTTGATGTAGGTGTCAGGGTGTCCCCACTTGCAGTGATCCTTGCTAAGGAAAATTAAATGCTGTAGTTTGAATTTTATGACATGCTCAATGATTTCATGTGTAGCTATATCACCCACAGTTATATTTCCTGCTGTAGGGGATAGAAGATCATGAGGAAATAATCTGACAGGCACAGCATTAAACAACTGACCCTGCTTACATTTTGGGGTGCAGAAACAGGGAGTACTCATATGCTCCTTTCAGGTTCGGGAGAAAATCTGTTCTGAACCGGCAAAGCCGATGTGCTGTAATGTGACTAATTTATGGTCTGAAATAGACAGAGGCCAAGAGAACATGGAGTAGTAAATGGATACCAAATCAAGTGCTAAATTTATTGTGATGGACTGTAAATGTACACCTGTTATACCTTCACTCGACGTGTCCAATTGCAAACTTGCCAGATTCAAATCTGTTGCAGTAGTCAAGAGAAAATATAAAGATGTGTAAAATTATGTGAAGTATCTAGTATCCTGCTAAGTTTTCAGCTACAGAGATTCAGTTGGTGAAGTACAACTGCTTTTGAATTCCCACATGCACTCTGTTGTTCAAAATCTAATTTGGAATGAGCTTTAGGTGTAGCTGAGAGACACACGAAAGATACAGCAGTTATAATACTGGATTATCCCATCATATTGTCCCCTGACCACGTAAGCAAAGAAAGTTAAAGTATCATCCCTGATGGAAAACTAACCTGTCTCTTGTGTCTTCCTAGGGTGAATTGAAGAAATGTGGAACAGATCTTTCAGTGATGGACAGGTGGCAAACAGAAATAGGCTTATTTTATAATGGAGTGTTTGGAGAAACATCCATATAAGTGTAGAAAATAGTTTTCTCTATTCACAGGGATTAGAGAGCTTTGTATCACTCAGACTCTAATATCTAATCTGGCTTTCAGGAGGCCTTTTGCTTCACGCTTCATATTTTTCTGATCAGTTTCCTGCTATAGATAAGGTAAGGTCTGAGTCCAGGTGAGTCAAAGTGGCAGAATTTTTTTTTTTGTTTTGTGAAGGTTCAAGTCAGAGAAAAGTAAGAGCTCAAAGGAAAAACTGAAGAAAAATAGAAATGCCTTTTCACAGTTTTTCGACTGTGTTCAGAGGAGACAAAGACTGAAAGGGGCAGTCCAAATGCCAAATGAGATCTTCTGCTTGAGGAGAGGAGGGAAACCTGTAGCCTTTCCAGAGCAGATATTCCCCTTGGCTTGGTGTTCCCCCTCCCTTCAGCTACAGCTGCTTCCTGGAGATGAGCATGGAGAGAGTCTACCCCAAGCGAGGAGACCAAGAATGGGAACCAAGCAAACAAATCGTGGGCCCTGGTAAACATCTGGTGTGTGAGAAAGGATGAATGGATGGTTCCCCATGGAATTTAATTAATAAAGTGGTGGCCTGCTGCTTAAATACCTGTCTGCCACTCCTGCATGTCCTGATCTAGCTACGTACAGGCCATGATTTGGCTTCTACCTGTGACTGGCTTAATTGGAAATGTGTCATTTTCTATGGCCCCTTACCCAGGATAGTGATCACAATGAAGATTTAAGAACATATATCTTAATTAAATTTAACAGGGTGTGCTTGCCCAAACAAAACTTGCTTTCCATCTTCATAGGTCAAAATAAAGATCCAGTCTATTTTTAGTGACTCATTTTGATTTCCACTTTTAAAGAAACCTTGCCAATAGGACTGGAACATGAATCACTTGCAAAAATATTTTTCCCAGTCAGTTCTAAAAATTTTTGAATGAACTATTTTGTAGTTTATTATACATATTTGCCACTTCCTCAGGGAACAAGAAAAATTGTCTGATTTTCATTGTTTTTAGTAGTCTTTGTATGTGTTCTGAAATATGAAGACTTCTTTTTTGTATTTCAATACCAAAGGGCAGTTTTCAAATCACTGTGCTTAATTAGCATTTAAATATTAATCAGAACTTCACTATTTACAGCTCTCCATGTCGTGAACTGCAATGTAACCAGCATGATCAACTATTCTCTGATTTGTTTTTCCACTTTATTTGAAGGCTTACAATATAAACCAGAGAAACAAAGTATACAATATAGAGTAAATTAAGTTTCAAAGCATAACATATTGAAGGCAAACTTGAAGAGTCATTAGTCACAGATAAATCAGACTTAATGGATGAAGTGTATTGGGATTTTTTCCTAGTTCCTTTTGTAGTCACATGAAGATTTACCAAAGAATCTTACTTGAGTTTCCCCAGAGAATATTTATATTTTCTCCACACATGTGAATGCTTGACCACAGGTTCAATTCTGTTTCTGCTGAAAAAAATTCCCATCAACTTAAAAGAAAGTGAAATAGTATCCAATAGAAAGGAGTTATGGGTATCTAGGAACTGGTGGTATTTTATCTTTAAGGACTATTTCTCACAAATAAAAAGATTCTCTGCGCTTCCCATTTCCAACACACAGAGCCGGGTAAAAGTCTGTACTAAATCAAAGTGGCCATTTCTAAGAGTTAGCATTAATGCACTGACAGAGATGCTGTAGTACCTGAAGATTGGTCACTCACTTTCTTTTAGTACTGTAATACTCCTTAAAACACTATTTTGTAACATTTGTAACTGTCCAATCTGGAGTTAAGGTTACCAATGATATTCTGAACAAAAGTGTAGAACCTCCATAGGTTTTGTCTAATAGCTGCCCAAGGGGTCTGTTTATCATTTATCCTGGAGCTTAGAGAGGAAATTGCTTTCAGAATCTTTACTTGTTCCTTAATCCACTAGCATTTTTTTATTTCATGTTTAGCAGTAATATGTGGAGCTCTGCTGATCCAATCACATCCCTGTTCTCAGACTAGTGATATGAATTTTTTATGATGCAGTGACATTGCAATGAGACACTGTGGCTAAAAGTAACAACCCTGTAATGCTGAAATGTGATTATCAAGACCATTAATGTTATGTATGACATGCATTTGCAAGAGAATAATGCAAAGTGGAACAGGTAGAGTGAAAGGGATACTAGAAAAATTGGGGAATTGAGATCTTTCCTTAGGAGAGGTGTCTGAAAATGCTAGAGATTATGTCTGAACATACACATGTGTGCACCACACTTTTACCTGTCTTTCATAGGTAGCCCCAAGCCACCTCTGCCCTCACCAAGATGACTGGATGCACACCAAATTTTATCCAAAAGCCACAGGAGTGCAGCTCCATGTCAGAGCCTTCACAGCAAACCCTGTCAATGCTTAGCTGCCTCTCTGGCAAGGCTGGGAAGGTCAATGAGTGCTGATTATTCTGTAGGCAAGTCTCAGGGTGTTTGAAGTATGTCAGAATGATCAGAAAGAGACAGAGTTATTCAAGCCAAAGCAGAAAATCAGGATAAAAAAAGTCTTCCCAAATCAAGTTAGTCTGGAAATTAGAAGATTCCTGACATACAAAAGAAGAAGGATTTCAGATGGCCTTTCAAACAGAATAGTGATGAGCAATGAGATAACTGCTTCTAACAAGTGCCTTCTGAGGGAGTTTATGGAAGCTCACTGTACATGACTAAAGGAACTGCATTAAATAATCCACGTAGTTCTTCCCAGGCACTTGCTCCTAATAATTACACAAAGCAGCAATAAATTATGCAAAGTCTGTAGCACAAGTAATGGGAAATATCTTCACCTTTTGCTGAGAGAACCTCCTGCTCGAGGTTCGAAATGCTTAATGGTGCGAGCGTCCCATAAATAGAAATGCAGAGTAGACAACATTTGATGCATTCAGGGCTTTGCTTCAGGGAAGTGTTCACACTAATGAATGTCTCTTTGTATCTTCAGAAGCTCTTTGGTCTCAGAAACTGATCTTGTAGTTTTCCGAGAATACATCCTGAAAATGTTTAGTGCATTCATTTCAGATCAGATTAATGTTTGTGTTGATACAGTTTTCATTTGAATTAGACTTGGGAAATTTCCAACAGATGATTAGAAATAGTATGAGTTTCTGGACTATTTCTCCCCAGGTTTAATTTGACTAAGATTTACAGAGTTATCAATTATTTCTTATGTTAAAATCTAATTTTAAAAATATCAGCAAGTGTGTTTCCAAAAAAAAATCCAAAACAACCCAATGCAAAATGTATTTTAACTTACATTTTCAAAATGCTCCGAATTCTGGGTGGAAAAAAGAGTGTCTTCTTTTCACCAGAACAAAATATTTCCAACAGCTCAATGATTCACCACATAAAATACACACTTGTCCATAAGCACGGGCAGCAGCTTTGAGGTATTGACTTCTGCATTATACTGATTCCAGGGTATGGATTTTGTAGAATTAATTGCTTACTCAATAGTTAGGGAAATACTTATTTGATTCTTACATTTTAGTTCTGAAAAGAACTTTTTCAAAAGTTTTGAGATTAACTCAGTGGAATGGTTTTAATTTGTGGAGATGTTATAGGCTCTAAAGCAACAAGTCCTGCATCCCATACAAGGATGATTTTGAAAAATGCTGCCATTCCTCTGGTTTTGCATTTGTATGTTCTTCACTCCAGCACTTGAAATTTCATTAATAGCTTAAACCTGGAAAAATAGTGAAAAAAGTTATGCAAATTCAACAGGGACTTGAGAACCGAATATAATTTCTGTTAGCTTGTGTTTCACTTTGAAAAAATTGCATTTTCCAGATAATGCTCTTAAGTGTAAAGAATCCCAAGTAACTCTGCAGGTTCTTATGTAGGTAATATTGTAAACCTTTTTAAGTGTTACATAAGGGGATAAAAGGACTACTTGTGATTCTGTTTTTAATATGTGTTAAATCCACAGCACAACTGAGACTGTAAAGTTTCAGCATTCCAAGCAGTTAAAATAACATGCATTTAAAATCCCATATTAAAAGAAAAAGTTAAATAGGAATGTCACAACAAAGGCTTGTTGGCTTCCTTACAGGCTCCTTCGCTCTGTGTTTGTTCCACTGCTGTGGTCGAGATAAATGGAGGCAGGTTTTATCAGTAATACCTGGAATTCTTTCTCTCCTTTTTTTGCAAAAGAAACAAAGATTTTGACATTCACATAATGGCAAAGTGTATAGATATTTATTGAGTTTCTTGGAGAGAGATATTTCTTTAAAAGTTAATAATAATGAATGATCAAAATAGCCTTTGATGTTACTATAAGAAGATCTCGAAATTGTTGGCTGTTTTTGAGATGTGATTAGATCGGGATTTAAAAGTCAAAACAAAAAGTAAAAACTCTGAAAATTATACTAACTACATTTTGGTCTAAGTTTTAGGTTGAATATCTATTTTTCTTCCATTCTGGTTTTCAAAGACTCTTAGACTTGCCTGGGTTGGCAAGGACCTTAAAGATCATCTTGTTCAGGGACACCTTCCATTAGATCAGGTGGCTCAAAGCCCCATCCAACCTGGCCTTGATCACCTCCAGGGATGGGACATCCACAGCTTCCCTGGGCAGCTTGTGCCAGTGCCTCACCACCCTGACAGTCAAGAATTTTTTCCTAATCTCTAATCTTAACCTACTTTCTGTCAGTTTATAGCCATTCCTCCTTGTCCTGTCACTCCAGGCCCTTGGAAATAGTCTCTCCCCATTTTGCAGGCTGNATCTCAAGTGCAGCATCAGCACTTTGTCTTGTTAAACCACATGACATTCCTCATGGACTTATCAAGCTTGTCTGGTTTTGACAATGTGCAATGTAATGTACATACTACAGAGCAATTATCTGTGTTCCACTGAAGCTTCAAACTTTCATCTAGACAGGGAAGAGCTTTTCTTCAAATAAGGAGACTCTGTAACCTTTTGATGCACTCTTGAGAGGAACAATAAAATGTTCATAAGGAAGAATTCCCTATTATTAATTGTGTTGCTGCTGCTAAGACAGTAAACCCCAGATGATAGAAAGCCCCAGATTTCAGCTCTTGGAGAAGCTGTCTTGTCAGCAGTGTGGAAAACTGCTTTGCTTTATAACTTTCTCCAGTATGGCCTAGTGTCACCTACAATTACTTGTGGACCGTTGTACAGGAGTTGTCAACCACTGTTTGCAGCACAGTCTGTCATCAGATCCTAAATGATGCAAGCCAGGTAATCACTTCTGTGGGTGAAATTCCAGCTTCTCCAAAGATGGTGGGAATGGGACGTTCTTTCCACATGTGCCCCCACCTCCTTCCTGAAAGATTCCTGCTGTTGGATACCAAAAGTGCAGCGTGGGTTTATGTAGTTATGGTGACAACACCATACCCCTCTTCCAAGTTCAGTTTGAGCAGGGAAACAGGAAGTGCTCCAGTTTTTGCCATTTGTTTTGTGGAATTTGCCTAGGTGTCTATACCAGCAGGAGTTGTGCACAGTGGAAAAATCACAGTCTGCTTTTCCTTCAGATGACTGAAAATAGAGAAAAATCTTTCTCAGTGGTGGACAGTACAGATGAGGTAATTCTCATAGATTGCAGTGAAGAAAGCTGTAGCTGGAAATAAGCAAAAAATATTACTACAGGGGTGGAAAATTCTGCAGAGGTTCCCAGAGTGATGGCTCCATCCTCAGAGATTCCTTCACAGAAACCAGAAGGACAAAGACTGGAGCTTACTTGGATGCTGGCCCTGCTTTTGGCATGAAGTGACTCCAGTATGAATTTTTTGTGAATCTGTCATTCTTGAGCTGCCACAAGCCACTTTGTGCTACCTCAGAAGCCACAACAGGATTCTTCACTGGTTCCACTTTACTGTCTGGATCTGTCCAGAATAACAGAATGATTTCTCATTTCTAATTAATGTTAGGCTTAGACAACTAATCTTTTCTTGCCACCTGGTATTTCCTGCTAGGTAGATACCTACAGACAAAAGTTCACTTGTGAACAGATGTGGCCTCCTATTTTGCTCCAGATCCTCAGCTCACTGCCAACGGTGAGCAGGCAGGTGTCACTGCCATCTTTCCAGGATTTCCCTCACTCCCCACACCAAAGCACAGTGTAGATAAAGCCCCCCGTGTGCTGGGCTGCACCCAAAGCCCCGTGGGCAGCAGGGCAGGGAGGGGATTCTGCCCCTCTGCCCCGCTCTGCTGAGACCCCACCTGCAGTGCTGCATCCAGCTCTGGGCTCCCAGCACAGCAAGGACAGGGACCTGCTGGAGCCACGCCAGAGGAGGCCAGCAAGGTGATCAGAGGGGTGGGGCAGCTCTGCTGTGAGGAAATGGTGGGATAATTTGGATTGTTCAAGCTGGAAAAGAGAAGGCTCTGGGGTGACCTAATTGTGGTTTGCCAGTAACTGCAGGCAGCCTGCAACAGAGCTGGAGAGGAACTTTTTACAAGGGCATGTAGTCACAGGACAAGGGGGAATGGCTATAAACTGACAGAAAGTAGGTTTAAATTAGAGATTAGAAAAAATTCTTTTCTGTGAGGACGGTGAGGCCCTGGCACAGGTTGCCAAGGGAAGCTGTGGATGCCCCATCCCTGGAAGTGTTCAAGGCCAGGTTGGATGGAGCTGTGAGCAACCTGGTCTAGTGGAAGGTGTCCAAACCCATGGCACAGGGGTAGGAACGAGATAATCTTTAAGGTCCTTTCCAACCCCGCCCATTCTATGATTTTATGATTCCATATGAGGCAATGGATTACCTTCATTTCCTATGGTTGTTCAGCTATCAGGTGGATGGGTTTCTTCAGTTTCCCTTCTGGAGTACTACCCATCAGCTCAAGTATTTAACAAGCAAGAGCAAGGCTTGAGAGTATTTATGCCTTCAAAAAGCCCCAGTGTACTCACAGAAGATAAGGTACTATTAAAAGGCCTTATATTACCTTGTAGGGGTTCATTGTATTTATACACTGAATGAAGCTCATCTCTGTCAGAATTTTTGTCCAGGATTGAACTTTGAATGAGCAAGCAAGACAAATTAAAGATATGCCCTTAGTGAAAGAACTGAGCAGTTAAAAGTCTCATCCACATTGTTATCAAAATGCATAAAATTACCAGAAAAAGTTTAATTATCTTAATGATCTGCATTTTTAAACCAGAAAGTTCAAAAAAGGAAGACAGAAATAAGTTAGATTAGTTTCAATCAGTAATATCAATGTTTTATTTGAAGAATAATTTAATAGCTTTCATTTGCCCTGCCAAATTTGCACAGTTAACTATGAAATTATTACAGAATTTGGTACTAAAGCTGCACAAAAAAAAAAATTCTTAGAAAAAGAGAAAGGCATAAAAAACTTCTAATTGATTTAAAAATGAAGAATCCGTCTTAAAGTTTTAGGTGGGTATACCCCCCAAATTCCTAGGAGTTGGTTAACTTTTGGAATCTCACACCTCTGCAAGTGAACCCCAAAGAATGGAAAATAAACTGTTGAGCAAAAGAAGCCACCTGCTCCACAGAAAATAAACTTTAGTGCTAGTGGAAAGCTGGACAGGTGACCTCCAGAAGTTGTTTCCAACCAAAACTATGCCGTGATTCACTCAGCCCTCATGATAACCCCCTCTGGGCAGTCCCTGCCTTGTCAGAGGCTGTAAGGCAGTGCAAACATGTGGAATGAGCTGTGCTACCTGATGTGCTTTATTCCAGACCCAGCTGTGATCACACACCACTGGCACAGAGGAAAACAGCAGCATCCCAAGCCAGAGGCACTCTCTGTAAGGCCAGTAGAGAACCCCCTGGCAGAAGATGAATAAGAATCTACTTTATAATTATAAAAGTAAATGAGACGACTAGTAAGTAGGACTGGCTGCATCAGTTCCGAAATCAACAAAATTAACGTGAAAGGAAGAAGTACATGACTAAAACTCAGAGCTATAAGGTTATCCATATTGAGGGAATATAAGATTTACTGCATCAGTAAATAAATCGCAAAAAAAATATTTAAGAAGAAGACTGATACCTCTTTTTAAAAAATTATGATGGTTCTGAAAGGTGTGCCGTGAAAAAACAAGGACGTGCATCTCCCTTCACATTCAAGGTATACAAAGGCAAAGTAAATAATATTTGGGAAGCTATAAGATGGAAGAGCTGTTACATCTGTAACAACTAGTATCAGAGGCTACAAACAGCTTTTGGAGGGCCATAATTGGCCTAGGCCTACACCTTGGAAAATATTAACCGTACCTTATAGCATGTCTCAGGCCATCAACAGTATGCTGCCTACACCCATGAACCCAAATTCTTGGAAATGGTGAACTAGGTATGAACCCAGTGCAGTGCAGCTGCAAGTGGCCTTCAGCCTGCGGGAGCAGAGTACCCTGGAAGGCCTTTTCCCACACAGGGAGAGCGATTGTGCGGGGATGTCGTGTCCTCAGCACTGACAAGCAGACGCACCCTTGTTGCTCTGCACTGCTCAGTAATGCAGACACATCCCTGGTGTGTCTGAGAAGGGTCCCAGCACAGCTGCTCTTCACCCACAGAGCTCTGACTTGTAAGCTGTGGACACAAATGAAACTGGATGTCAGCGTGCCCGAGTACAGAAAAGCTCTTTGTGTTCACTCTTCGCAGACTTTTTTTTGGTCATGAACCTATCAGTGCTACTGACAATAGGAGGATAACAAATATCTGCCAGTCAGGAACACAGAGATTACATTTTCGTTTAAAAATGATGTGGATACTGGGGAACACAGTATAGATGGATTATACATATATAGATATAAAAATATCAATAAAAAGCAGAAAAACTGGTCGTAGCTTGCAGAGTTACTGCTGCTCTGTGGAGATGTGGAGAAAGAAAGAAAGAAAGAAA
>VXAD01007962.1:9656-49753 GCA_013399195.1 Dicrurus megarhynchus | reverse complement strand
AATTGGCCCGTTTGTGTGGAGTTTCTTCCCCCCGAAACACCGAACGTTCCGGTGCCGGTAACGGCAAGGTAAGGAGGAATTCGGCACACGGGGAGGGAGAGCGGGGAAACCTCCCGCTATCTCGGGGTGCTCGGCCGCTGCCTGCTCCGCTTTGGGGGTGACCGGGACCCTCCCTCCATCCCGGTTTGAGTGTGGTCAGGACCCTCCCGCCATGCCGGTGCGGGTTCAGAACCTCCCGCCATCCTTTTTGGGGTTTGGGGGTGACTGGGACCCTCCCGCCATTCCGGTTTGGGGTGGCTGATAGCTGCGTGTGTTGCAGCTGGGGCAGGAGATAAGCGGCATCTCCAACGGCTCCCTTGGGTGCTGTGACACCGGCGCTGCCCCGGGACAGCGGGGGGCACGCGGGGCACTCACAAACGGGGGGTTCGGGCCCCCCAAGACCCTCCCCGAGCAGGTGCTGCCCTGTCCCACCACTGTCACCGCCCCCGCGGGGTGTGGTGAGACCCCCAGTGCTCGGAGCACGGCTGGGCTGGATCAGGGCCGTGAGGAGGCTGTGCTGAGGGTTCCCTTCACACTGCTGGGGTGCAGTGGAGGGATGGAAATTATTCCACAGAGTGGGAATGCCACAGGTCAGTGAACTGGGTGACACTTTTCATCCTGCCCCGCTATTCTGGGTCAGGAGCTGCACGTCCCTAGCTGCTGCCCCACTCCAGGGCGCTACTAGGGAGCTAAGGAATGGGACAGCCAGCACTGGGGCAGCCAAGGGACGCAATGCCAGCTGTAAATACTTGGGAGATAAACACTGGGGAAGGGGAAGAACTGCTGACACCAAGGGATGGCATTGGCAGAGCCCTGGGAACACCACAGCAGAGAGGAGGCTCCGCCACTGGGACAGTGGGGCCAGAAAGGCTGATTTTGGGTCAGCTGGTGTCAGAAGGGTCTTTTCCTGCCTGGATTTTCCGTGCTTTGCTGAAGGCAGGGCTATGGAGGCAGCTGGGATGAAGGGAAAGGGAGCACCTTTGGGTGTATCAGTGCCATCCCTCAGCAGCCGCATTCGATCCTCCTCGGCAGGAATCGGCAGAGCCCTGAGCACCGGCTACTGCCGCCTGTGCCACGGGAAGTTCTCCTCGCGGAGCCTGCGCAATGCCTTCGGGAAGGTGCCCGTGCTGGGGGAGAACTCGGAGAAGCAGCGGCGCGTGGACCAGGTGTTCTTCGCCGACTTCCAGCGGCTGGTGGGCGTGGCGGTGCGGCAGGACCCTGCGCTGCCACAGTTCGTCTGCAAGAAATGCCATGCCCAGTTCTACAAGTGCCGCAGCGTCCTCCGGACCTTCATCCAGAGGGTGAATGCCTCGCCCACGGGCCACGCCAAGTCCAAAGGAAAGTACGTGGCCTTTCTTGCCTCCCTGGAGCAGCGTGGTGCCGCGTGTTGCTGTGTGTTGCCGTGCGTTGCCGCGTGGTCCCTCCATGACCCCCAAATCCCACTGTGCCTCTCTGGTTTTTGCAGGAGCAGCGGGGTCGAGGCGCAGCCGGGTATGGAAGGAGGTGCCTCCTGCCTGGGTGAGTGCTCGCTCCCCTTTTCCTTCTGCCACGCCACCAGTGGAGGGCTGGGGTTGATGGGTGGTGAGAAGTGACCCCATCCAGGAGGGTTCTGGTGTCCTTCAATATGGCTGGTTATGGTTCTCCTTCTTCCCTCTGGCTTCCCAGGAGAATCTTCACCTTCCTGAGCTGGGCCAAATAGGCACAGGCTCACCTCGGGGTGGGAAGAGCAGGCAGAGCAGATTTGGGTGGCAGTGCCAGGCCTGTCCCAGCTGCTGTCAGGCACTGGGGACAGCTGGAAATACCCTTTCAGCTGTGAAGCGAATGATGGAGGGAGGTGGTGGAGTCACTGTCCCTGGAGGTGTTTAAGGAAAGACTGGATGTGACACTCAGTGCTCTGGTTGGCTGGCAGGGTGGTGTTTGGTCACAGGTTGGACTCGGTGATCTCAGAGAACTTTCACAACCTCAGTGATAGGCACTGGGGCTGCCCCGCTCCAGCCCTCTGGGTGCAGCCCCTTGGGGTGGCTCCCACCTGCCTTTCTGGGGCAGCCCTGGGGGGAGCAGATCCACATCCCCGTCCCCTCCGTGTCCCCCCCGTGCCCAGGCCTGACTGTGCTGCCTCTCCCCTGGCCAGTTGACCTGATCACGTCCAGCCCGCAGTGCCTGCACAGCCTGGTGACGTGGACGCACACGCACGCCGGGAACTGCGACTCGGTGCCCGGGCTGCGGAGCGTGCTCTCCTCCGAGTACTGCGGCATCATCCGCGCCGTCTGGGGCTGCGGGGACGGCCACGACTACGTCATGGACACGGACTCGGACTGCAGCTCCGTGCTGCTGGACAACGCCCTGTCCGTCAAACGGGAGTGGAGCAAGGGCACGGCACAGCAGCGCTTGACTGACAACGGGGCCGGGGCAGACAATGCCGAGGCTGTTCCTGCTCCCAAAGCCCAGCATGCTCCAGTAAGGACAGCTCCTTGCCAGCAGCCCGCCAACAAAGGGACCACGGCGGTGCCACTGAATGTGGAGAACGAGCCGCCGCAGGACAGGGACCCGTCTCCCTCGCAGCTGGACAGTGCGGCCTCCGTCCGGGAACAGGCCCTGCCGCAGCCCGTCTCCCCGCTGAGCACTGCCACAGGTAAGGGGTTTGCTTCCTGATCTCCCTCCTGGCCTCAGGGGAAGGACAGGGAGCTGGAGAGGTGGCCCAGGGAGCGACAAGGGGCTGGGCCCTCTCCCTGGAGACTGCTGTTCCTCAAGGAGGGCGCAGATCCTTCTGGGAAGTGCTCAGAGGTTGGCCTCTGATCAGGGAAGAGGATGCTGAGCTGTGCAAAAGGGACAGGGGAACACGGGGTCACACTGCTGGCCCTGTGTGCTGTTCCCCCTCGGATAGAGGGGAGGCCCTGCTGCCGTGCTCTTCCCGAGGGTACAGAATGGTCACTGGTTCCCCAGCACTATGTGTGCCAGATGTTTCTTTCGGCTTGACCCCCAAGTTGGGTTTCCCTGCTCCACAGCAGCTGAAGCTTAATCCCAGGAGCCCCTTCTGTCCCTAAAGGAAAACTGCTGGGTGGGGTTGGGCTGGATGAACTGCCCCAAGCGCCATTTCCAGAAGTGAGGAATTAACACCCATTTCGAGTACCAGAAGTGGGGCTGTGTTTAGCTCCAGCACCCATGGGAGATGTCCACTGCTGGACACAGGGATGGCAGCTGGGACTTGCCTGGCGACAAGTCTGTTAGTTATGGGCGTCACAGGAGAAACCAAAAGCTGCTCCTGGGAGCTGCAGGGTCGAGGTGGAGCACAGGGAGAGCCGTTTCTGGGCAGAGGGGACAGTTTGGTTTAAACAATCATTGATTGCCACGGAGCACGTGTTCCCCACGGTGTGACCACGCGAGCGCACCCGGAGCAGTCGGCTCCTCCTCGGCCGACGTGGGTCTGCTGCTTTTCCTTGTAACGCACCGTGTTCTCCTTCATTCCCTAGGACAGTTGAGTGGGAAGCAGGTTCTTTCTGCAACGTCGGATGAGCGGGTAAAAGACGAGTTCAGTGACCTTTCTGAGGGGTGAGAGAAGAGTGGGTTTAAAATAGCCTAAATGTCTTCTTTGCCAGTGTGAACTCCCCAACCCAGAGCTCTTTCTCCACCAGCGCGGGGGCTCGGAGCGGTGGCTCTGCCGCAGCCGTCACGGAGCTCGTGGCACTGAGGCTCTGAGCTCCCTCCTCTGCTCTGGGGGGTTTGCACACACGTGTGCTCTGTGCTTGTTGGTTGCTTCCAGAAATCCCGGCCCTGTTTTGTCCCCTCTCCGTGCTGGGGAGGGAGCCGTGCTGGGAGCTGCTGCTCCAGCCCCTCAACCCCCGGGCGGTTCCCTCTGCAGCTGGGGCTGCGGGAGAGCAGTGGGAGCGGGAATGCAGGCACGGGGTGGCACGAGGAGAAACCACCCCGTTTGCTCCCGGGGAGAGCCATTAACTGGGAAGCGGGAGCGGGAGGGACCTGGCAGCTCCACAGGCCGTTGTGAGCAAGGATTTGGCTCAGTCCAACACAGGTGTTTGGAATGGGGCTGTAAATACACGAGTGCAGGCATTCCGAGTCGAAAGGGGAAAGTGCAGAGTGACTCCAGTGTCAGCTGAGCCTGTCAGCTGTCACATTAAAAGGGCCGCAACAATTTATTGCCTATTTCCTGTCTTCAGGAATTAATTGCTTCTTGCATGGCTTAAGGCCTAAAAGGAGGAAAAAGAAAACTCCAAGTGTGGCTGTTACATTTGAGGGAACACAGAATGACCTGCAGCTTCATTAACCTGCGCCAGACAATTACGTGACTTTCTTGCTCCACAAAATTCCTTTTCCCAGTAGAGGAAGCGGCAACCACATCCCTAACCCATGAATAGATCCTTTCAGTAACAGCCGTTTTTTTGTTCTCCTGACAGTAGTTTGATTATTCTTGCAGAGATTTAGCCCTAAAAGGACCTGATTTGGGTCTTTGCTGTGTTCACCGGCGCTGTGTTTGCTGGGGAGAGGACGGGGAGGAGAACACGTGGAGCGGCCGCCGTGGGGGAGATGGATGTGCTGGGAATGGGGAACTCCTGGTGCCGGGGGTCAGCCCGAGGTCACGTTGGTAAAGGGCAACTTCTCTCTCTCAGGGACTTCTTGAGCGACGATGAAAGCGAGAAGAGAAACGTGCAATCCTCAGATGACTCCTTCGAGCCTTACCCCGAGAAGAAGTAAGGGGCTCTCGGGGTGGGTGGGGTCGGGTGCCCGCCCCCGTGGGGCCAGCTTCTTTCCTTATGCCTGTGTTCCCTACACATTCCTGCCTGGGGGCACGGAGATGCCCCCAAGCTCCCCATTGGGTTAAAGCTGGGCCTCATCCCCAGCCTGGCACGTGTGTCTGGGGCTGTGTGTGCTCCTGCTCTGCCAGGTCACTGTCAGCCGTAACAACTGGGGACACTTAGGTGGGTCTAAAACCAAGATCAAATCTTAAACCACTGTCCTGGTTCTTTCTTGGAGGGTTTCTGGCAAGAAAAGCGACAGTAAAGAAGCAAAGAAAGCGGAAGAGCCCAAAATAAGGAAGAAGCCAGGGCCTAAGCCAGGCTGGAAAAAAAAAATCAAATGTGAACGGTAAGGAGGGTCTGGCAGGGCTGGGCGGGGCTGGGCCCCACGCCCACAACACCTCACACACCTCTGCTTGCAGGGAGGAGCTGCCCACCATCTACAAGTGTCCTTACCAGGGCTGCACCGCTGTCTACAGAGGGGCTGATGGCATGAAGGTGAGCTCGGGCTCTGCTCCTGTCCCACACCGGTGGCTCCCAGCACTCCGGAGCCACTTCATGTGAGCAGAGGATCCCTGATGGGTTTAATTCCCCACCCTGATCTAAAAGCAGCCTGCTGGGAGTCCTGGCCTTTTCCGGTCTGCTCTGGCTCTCCCTGTTCCTCCTGTCCTGGAAGCCTGCCACTGGCTCACTGGCTCCACTACGTCTGGCTAAAGCCCCTGCTGCCAGGGGGAGATTGGGATGCAAATCCTGGTTTTTCACATGGTGGTCTCGGTGTTTGGGGATCCAGTTGGTTCCCTGACAGAAGCTCTGTCCTTGCTTTGCAGAAACACATCAAAGAGCACCACGAGGAGGTGCGGGAGAGGCCCTGCCCTCACCCTGGCTGCAACAAGGTGTTCATGATCGACCGGTACCTGCAGCGGCACGTGAAACTCATCCACACAGGTGTGTGCCAGGTCACAGACACCCAGCGCCTCGAGGCACGGCCGCGGGAGGTGCTGGGGCGCTGGGAGGGGGCGGCTCTCCCTGTGGGCCTGTGAATGGAACCAGGGGGACACGGGGGAGCGCGAGGCAGGGGAGGGGTTCAGACTGCCGCAGGGAGCGTGGGCAGCTGCGTGTGCGGGGCACGTTCCAGGAATTGAGCAGCATCCATGACTCTCTCCTGTTGCCCGTGGCAGAGGTACGGAACTATATCTGTGATGAGTGTGGGCAGACCTTCAAGCAACGCAAACACCTCTCGGTCCATCAGATGCGGCACTCGGGAGCGAAGCCCCTGCAGTAAGTGATTCCAAGGGGGATCAAAGGGATCAGTCACTGACCCTGGCACAGTAATTCTGGGATACAAACCCCGCCTGGAGCTGGCAGCATCCTGGCTGGATTGCTTTAAACAGAATGAATGAGGAGAGGGTCATGGAGCACCTCTGCTATGAGGAAAGGCTGAGAGTGCTGGGTGTGTTCAGCCTGGAGAAGATTCCAGGGAGACCTCAGAGCTGCTTCCAGGGCCTAAAGGGGCTCCAGGAGAGCTGGAGAGGGACTTGGGACAAGGTGGAGGTGGCTTCCCACTGCCAGGGGGCAAGGTTAGATGGGATGTTGGAAAGATACTCTTTCCTGTGAGGATGGTGAGGCCCTGGCACAAGCTGTGAACTCCCCATCCCTGGAAGCATCCAAGGCCAGGTTGGACAGGGCTTGGAGCAATGTGGGATAGTGGAAGGTGTCCCTGCCCATGGCAGGGGGTGGGATGGGATGAGCTTTAAAGTCCCTTCCAACCCAAACCATTGCAGGATTCTGTGATTCAATGAAATGTCCATCCCCACCACCTGCTCCAGCCCCAGCGCTCTCCCCTGGGCTGAGCGGGGCAGCACCAGGCTGGTGCTGAGCCCCCTTTGCCTTGGCAGGTGTGAGATCTGTGGGTTCCAGTGCCGCCAGCGCGCGTCCCTCAAGTACCACATGACCAAACACAAAGCCGAGGCGGAGCTGGAGTTCGCCTGCGACCAGTGCGGGAAGCGCTTCGAGAAGGCCCACAACCTCAACGTCCACATGTCCATGGTGCACCCTCTGACCCAGACTCAGGACAAAGCCAAGCCGCTGGAGCCAGAGCCCGTCCTCCTCCTCACTACTTCAGGGACTGCGGAAGGCCAGGCAGTGAAGCCAGAAGTGACTGCACAGCCCGAGCCCACCTGAGGGGCCGGGGACGCGTTCCCAGCCCAGCCCCGTAGAAGCCGTATGGCAGTGGAGATTTTTAATCTACGTTTTAGTCTCCCAAAGAACTCCGTGGAATTAGCTTCAGCTTGCTCAGAAAAGGCTTGTTCTCATGCAGTGATTTCCATGCTCACGTCTGATTCAGCAGTGTTGTACTAAGAGTGTCTAATCCCAGGGGAGGGGACGTTGGCAGCGCCCCTTCGCGTCCCCAGCCCCACGCACACGTTGTAGAAACCAAGTTGCCCACAACTGTTCCCTGCCTGCACAGAGGTGCCCTCAGGGGCTCGAGGGGGACAGAGGACAGTGGGACAACTTTCAGGAGACATTTTGTTTTGGAAAAAAAAAAAGAAGAAAAAAAAAAACCAACATAATTATGATTCCCAAAGCAAGTCTAAACTGAAAATTTGTAACCTACTTTTTATTGTAACAAGAGCTTCATGGTTATGCTTGTAATAAATTATTTACAAAGTAATTTGAAAAAAATGGCCCAGGCGAGAAAGGTGGCTCCTTGTGTGAGGAGTAATTGAGGTGTTGGGCTGAGTCCATTCCTCAGAACAGTTCCAGCTCTTCCTCCAGCTCCACGTCCACAGCAGGCCCTGAGAAGTGCCGGAGGGCGGCTCCCAGCTCCGGGTCGAGTTCTTCACAGGTGCTCAGGAGCTGGGAAGAGGGCAGGGAGCCAGTTTAGATCTGCTTGTGCTTCCTCAAAGCCAGTTCCAGCTACACTGGGGCATTTTGCTGCCTCTCAGCCAAGCACAGGCAGAGGAGGGGGAAACTTCCACTCATGCCCTTGGCTGTGCCTGACAGTTCCCTCAGACCGAGCGGGAATGACCACACGAGGGCAGGGTTTGATGGGCTGGGAACGGTGGAGGATGGGGCCATGGCACCGGCTGAGCACCAGGTGTCCCCTGCTCCCAGGTGAGTGAGGGAAGCAGGGAGCAGGGCACAGGTACGGGATCAGTGCCCGAGGGAGCCGCAGCAGCACTCCCAGCTCGCACACTGGGAGAAAAGGGAGAACACCTGCACGTACCGGCTGTGCATTCCCAAAGCTCCGGGCAGGGCAGTGTGGGATGGCTCCCAGCAGGAACCGCCGGGCTGCAGAGATCAGCTCCAAGGGATCCTGCACGACACGGGAGAGACACGGCCATGGATGGCAAAACGTCACCCACAGCGCAGTCCCTACTTCAGAAAAGCAGCAGGAGCCACAACCCCACACCTGAGGCTGCCACAGCTCAGAGGGCAGGGGGTGTTCGGGGTTTGGGAGCACCCCAGGGCCTGCTGCCAGCAAAGGCACCTGCACCAGCTCCCTCTGCTCTGCACGGGAAGGTGGGAACAAGAGGGATGCTGCAAGGCTGCTGCAGGGGAAGAGCTAAAGAATAGGATCAGTTACAAGAGGTTTTAAGCTGAAAAGGGGTAGATTTAGACTGGATATTAGGAAGACATTTTTCCCTGTGAGGGTGGGGAGGCCCTGGCACAGGGTGCCCAGAGCAGCTGTGGCCGCCCCTGGATCCCTGGGAGTGTCCAAGGCCAGGTTGGACGGGGCTTGGAGCAACCTGGGCTAGTGGAAGGTGTCCCTGCCCCTGGCAGGGGGTGGAATGGGATAAGCTTTAAGGTCCCTTCCAACCCAAACCATTCTGGGTCTATGATAGGAGAAAAAAAAGAGTCCAGGCTTTGCTTACGTGCTCTGTGGGGTCTTGATCAGACTGTGGCAGGACTTGCCCTTCCACAAAGAGCTGGAGCAGCTGGATGTACAGCTGGAGTGCCACGCCGAGGAAGGTCGGATCTCGCTGGAGCAGCTCCCGGTGGAAGCAGGGCGTGAGGCTGGAGGAGGTCACACAGGGGCTCTGTCAGCTCTGGGGCCGTGGCACACACACAGGCACAAGGCAAACACAGCTGCTGCTCTGCCCGCTCTGATCTGAGTCCCATCGTGTGCAGGGCCACCCCAGGCAGCGAAGGTGGCTCCAAAATCTTGTGTTTGGAGCACCAGGCTGAAGGACAACTTCTAGCTAAGTTCTTTAGCAAAGACAGAGGGCTCCTGAAACAGCATCGTGCCCTGATGAGGCATTCTGTCCTGCACAGCTCAGCTAAGAGGTAACTGTGCTCAGCTACAGGCCAGCAGTGCTGTTACCTCCATGCCAGCTGCTCTGGGTGCCAACCATCCCCCAGAGCCCCCTCACTGCTCCTTCCCAGCCCAGCAGGACGTCACCTGTAGAATGCCAGGGGCAGGAGCCGGCTGTGGCGGTCCGAGGCCGCGCTGCGCAGGACACGGCACTTCCCAGGGCCTGCGAGGACAGGGAGGGACACTGAGCACCTTCAGAGGGCCTCATGGCACCTTTCACACTTCTGGAGCAGCACAGGGGCTGCAGAGTTTCCTTCCAGCCCCCAGTAAATACGGGGGCTTGGGTGTGCTGCCCAGCAGGAGAAGCAAGTTGTCCCCTCAGGCTTTCTCTACCAGCAGGAACAAAACTGAGTTCAGTCATTCCTGATCATCACTTGGGTCTGCCAAACTCTGGGGTAGAAGCAGGATGTTCTCAGCTTTCACACAAGTATTTTTTGTGTTGCTTCCAAAGGCCCAGCAGCCCCTTCCCACAGGGACACTCCAGCCCAAGGGATGGGTCACCCGTCCTTCCACCCCTTGGGGACAGGACTCACCTCTCTCAGCCGAATGGAAGAGCAGTGGCCAGGATGTGCCCCTCTCTTCCAGGCACTGCAAGATCTCCAGGGACCAGTCCAGAGACGTCTGAAAATCCACTCCTTCCTGGGTGTCAGAAAGGAGAGGTCTGGTCTGTCTTGGGCTGTAGTCAGACCAAAGCAGAAAGGAACCCCCACAGGAGACTGCACATGAAGCACTCTGCTAAAGGACCTTGAGAATTTAGCCCAAGTCCTTCCCCTCACCTGGCAGCCTGGATTCCCCCAGGGAATTGGGCACCAGAGCAAGGCAGTGTCCTCCTCACCAAACCAGGCCACCACAGGGCTCAGCTGAGAGAGGGGAAAGCTGCATTGTGGTTTGGGTTGGAGGGGACCTTAAAGATCATCCAGTCCCACCCCCTGCCATGGGCAGGGACACCTTCCACTGCCCCAGGTTGCTCCAAGCCCCCTTCCAACCTGGATTACTCAACAGACCACTGCACATCCTACACCCACCCCACTGGAGCAGCTTTTGTCCTCTCTACCCTTTCTAGTGACAACACATCTTGGGATTATTGTGGGGTTTCTTTTTTCATTCCTCGTTTTACATGGATTTACCTCCCAGCTCTGTCTGCTCAAGATGTTTCTCTCCTCCCTGGCTCTTCCCCCAGACTCTCCCACAGGCAGACTGAGACCAAATGGTTATTTTTGCCTTGAATCTGCTCCCTGATCCCATCTGTGAGGTGACTCCCCAAACGGCTGCACTTCAAAGCTGAGGTGACAGCAAAGGGACAGAAACAAGCCTTCACAGGCAGCAGGATGCTCAGGGCAGGCAGCTGCTGGAAGCTCCTGTCATCTTTGCTCCTTCGCTTAATAGCATTAAACCATTTGGAAACTAATGTTCCTCCTTGCTGGGCAGCCCTTCTCCCATGAAGTACCACATTCCAGCCTGAGGAAAAACATCATCTGTGAGATGCTACACAAAAGCTGAGCAAGACATGTGGTTCCTGAACTACCTGGGAGGTGTAAAGTCTGAACAGGAAACTGAAAACAGTAAATCATCCAGGAGGAGAAATAAAGGCAGTGAAAGGGGAGATAACGTCAGTGAGAGGAAAACACAGGTTTAATCTGATGGGAACAGAAGGGCTTTCAGCAGGCTTGTCTGGGGTGTTGCTGATCCCTTCCTCCTGGCAGAACAAGCTCCCAGCCTTCGCAGTGCTGCTACAAAGCATTTTTGGGCAGCAAACCAACCTGATCAGACACATCCACTGCCATGAGAATTCCCTCGGGGCTGAACTCACCTTTGGTGCTATTCTGGCTGAGATGAGATCCAGGAGTGAGAAGAACAGCAGAGCAACAAGGAGCTGCAGGGGAGAGAGGCTGCCTGTCAGTTGTACCTGCAGTGGTGACTCGGAACTTGCCCTTCCCAACCAGGGAATACAAACATCTCACCAGGTACCCGCCCAGACTGGGCCTGGATGAACTGCAGAGTGTTTCACCCGCTGGGACCCCAGTTCCCCTCAGCCCTCCCACGGTTCTCACTGCCCCTGGCACCCTGCAGGAATGCTGAGGTGAAAGCTGCAGTTGTGCCCTGTGTACCAAGTGTGCTCAGTGACACCAGTTTCTGACTGGCAGCTCCTGGCTCCAGACCAGGACAAACAGTGGAGGAGTCAATCCCACAGGAAGAGGAGCTGCTGCCTGGAGCAATAAAACCTCCACAGCAAACACGAGGCCCAGGTTCTGCTTCTGCACTGGCACCTGGGAGCCTCTGGCACAGGGACACTTCCTGTGCTGAGCTCTGATCCTGGCTCTTCCCTGGAAAACCCACAGCCAGAACTGCCGGGCAGCAGCCCGGCTTCCTCCTCAGCAGAGCCCTCCAGAGAATTCCCCTTGCACTGAGGTGACAGGCATAGCCATTTCCTGGACCAGACTTGGGAAAACCCTCAGCAAATCTGTCTCTGGGAACCCCAGCACAAGTTACCAGAGCCCTTAAGATGCCTGCACTGCTGTCTCACGGACTTCCTGCATCTCCTTAACTTTCCAGCCAAGTTGCCTGAGCTAAAACCCACAAGGATTGCTGTTGTTGGAAGGAGAGGGAATCCTGGCACGCCATGGATTGAGCTCTCCATCACTGCAGGGCCCTCTCCAGCTTCAGTTTTTAAAGCAGCTGTTGAAAAGCCCTCCCTGACTTCACAGGAGCCAGAGTCTGAGTTAAAACTTTAAGCTTAGAACAACTTTGCCTTTAGGATAAGAATTTAGCAACTGGCAATTTACAGCCACCTTTTATCAACTAGCCACCAGCAAGATTTCCCAACAGGGATTACCAGGGACGCAGCACTATCTCAGGACAACTTCTCTCAGTTAAAGACCTCCTACTTCTAGTTTTCAGGTGTAGGGAAGAGCAGACACATAAAATGCACCCAGCCTTGCCTGCTCTGCATCAGTCCCCAGCCTCTCCAGTGCCTCCTTGCCCCGTCCTCGTGGTGACTGCTGCAGGATGGCACCGTGGAGGAAGGCAGCTGAGAGCCAAGGGGGGTCAGAGAGAGGGAAAACTGCTCCTGAACAAAAGAACCTGGGAAACAGAACAAACATGTCATGGGTTTGGACATAAAAAAGGGGGAAAAGTACAGCTGTGAATGAGGAGGAAATCGGGGATTTGGGCAAAGGTGCAAGATTGTGACTGGGACAAAAAAATAAATCATTCTCTCCATTTTGTTTTCTCTGTAGTTGGGTGCTACCAGGAGACAGCTGTGAAAAAGCCAAAGTCGAGAAGCAGACAGAAGCATTCCCAAATCTCTTTTATCAGCAGTTGGACAGGCAGTAACTCTACACTACAGAAGCATGTGATTATCACCTGCCATAACCTGCAAGGAGATTCTTACATAAACTCCCAGCTTTTGGAGAAAAGCTGCAGGGCACTGACAGACCGTGTAAGGAGAGCTAAAGAAGGAAGCAAGCAGCCAGTGAGCAGCTCCAGGAGCCCAGCTGCCCCAAATCCAGGGAGTGAAGGGTGCAGCAGCTCCCAGGGGTGACTCCATGCTGAGGCTGTGCCTAACCAGGACTCTGCCTCCCAGCCTCCTCTGCAGAGATCCCCTTTTCCCTGTGGGGAAGCACGCTGACCCACATTGCACACAGGGCCAGACTAAATAATTAGAATGACCCATTTTGAGTTTAAGCCCTGCAGAGGAGTCTGCCTAGAGCTGTCCTGCCAGCCTCAGCCCACGTGAGCATCCCATCCTGCCTGGCCTCCGGGGCTGGTCCCTCCAGGACAGCAGCTCCACGCTCCATCCCTCACACACACCTGGTACCTGAGCCATGCCAGCCCCTCAGTCTGTCCAGTTCTTCTGCAAGTGGAGCCCCAAAGAGTCTCTTCCACTGAGAGCAAAGTACTGGCTCCAGCCTCGGCCACCAAAGCTGGGGACAAAGATGGAAACCAGCAGCATTAGTGGTGGGGTGCTCAGTGGTTGCTTGCAGTCAGGTACAGCCAGGGACTCAGGGAAAGGTTTTTCCCCTCTCCGTAGTGAAAAAGCCCAAGCTGTACATGCACACATCAGAAACGGGGTAAGTGTCACACCCTGGAAATGCAGAGGCTCAGCTGTGACCGTGCTCACACCAGGGTGCCCTGGGACTCCTCTGGCAGGACCAGTCAGAATGAAAGAACTGCCCCACAGAGGTGATGGCCACGCTCAACACATGCACCAAAACCTGTGTAAAACTGCACATGAGGAGTTACACACAGGAGAGAGGGAAAAAAAAAAGGATTTTTGGGCATTTTGGTTGCTTGTGATGTAACAACCAGCCCACACAGTGCATCAGAGACCAGGACAAGCCTCCAGCTCCCCTCTCTGGAACAGCCCCCGTGGCAGCACCCCAAGGAGCCCAGAGCTGGGGTCAGTGATACCAAGTGCTCAAAAACACCCTGCAAATTTCCAAAGGCTTTAAGAGTTTCTGCTGGATGTTACACACTTAGAGAGTGTTTAACACAAGCTCTCTGAACTGGTGCTGCATTTCTCCCAAAATCAGAGAGCCTAAACGAGATCAGTTACCGCTGCAGAGAGGAGCAGCACGGGACACTTGGTTTGACACCTCCTTAGAGCCTCGTTGACCCCTTCTGCTGCATCCTCACAGTCCAAGCTGGCATTAAGCAGGCCCTGGAAGAGGACAAATGACAGGGTGACTGCACACATCCCTCTCTGCTGCTCCAAGTCCCTCACTGAGCGTGTGTAAACTGATCTGAGATAACTGTAGGGGTCAGCACGGCTCAGCAAAAGAAACGTGTACCAACAGCTCCTTCCCCCACCAGCTTTGCTGCATTGTATTAAAATTCACCTCCACCACTACTTCCTCCTGCTGCTTCCCCTCATTTTCCTGGATTACTGCTCTTCTCGGAATTTCATCAAGGGTTCTCAGAAGGAGGGTACAAAGGGGACATCGTGCATCGGGAGGGAAGCTCTGAGCAGGGACAGTGAGGCAGTGACAAAAGCAGCATTACCCTGAAGAAGTGAGCTGTGATGTCGTAGGAGAGCGCGTACCCTCTGGAACAGACGTTCTTCTGCAGGAAGACATGGAGAGGGAAAAGAAAATCATCGTTCCTTCCCTCTGGACTATGATTTCCTTAGAGCCTTTCGGGTGTCCGGCACAGCAGGGCTCAGACAGCACAGAGTGCTGCACACCAGCTTCCAGGGCAGCAACGTGGGTTGCACACAAAGCACTCCCACTGCCCCGAGCCCAGGGCAGCAGCAGGTGGATGAACAGCCTTGGGGTGAACAGAGGTTTCTGGCCGTGCCTAATATCACAGGGCAGGAGGGCCTGGAAAGGCCAGTCAGGATGAATAAATAGAAATCAGCTCTCCTTGGAGCACAAAGCAGTGTCCTGAGGGATCTGCAAGGCAAATGACCTTCCAGAAGGCTGCAGGGATGTCCCTGGGTGTTTCTCAGGAGGATGAGGAGGATCTCACTCTACAGCAAAACAGTTCAAGGCCCTGGCATGGCAGAGGGGTTGGAGAAGGGCTCATGCTCAGCCCCTTCCAGGCCTCCATGGAAACTCTGGAGGTTTGTCTGTAACCCCCTTCACCAAACAAAGTGACTCCCAAGGATTGGCTCTCAAGAGTGTAAAAGGCACAATTCCAAATGAATGAACCCAAAAGCCATAGAATCACGGAATGCTTTGGGTTGGAAGGGACCATGGGCAGGAACACCTTCCACAGACCAGGTTGCTCCAGCCTGGCCTTGAACACTTCCAGGGAGGGGGCAGCCACAGCTTTTCTGGGTAGTTTGGATGCGACCTCCTTCCCTAAATTCAAATGTAAGGTCTTTATCTAGAGCATTTACCAATCACCACTTGGCTCACGTCACCTACCAGCTCCGAGTTCACAAAACAAAAGAAATCATCACAGTCCAGCACTGTTTTGTTCCCTTTCCAGCACGTGGTGATCAGGGTGGATGCAGGGAGCCCGACCAGAATCCTTCATTGGGGAAGAACAAAATATTGAATGAAATATCACTGTCAGGGAGAGAACCAGCCTCCCCACGAAGATGTGTGACATCCAGCCTGCTGCAGGGGCGACTGGTAGCCCAAGATGGCACATGGAAACACAGCTAATTCCAGTGGGTGCCAGGGAATAAGTGTCCCCTGCACAGCTGTCCCCATGACACCCAGTGCCACTGTCACTGTGGAGCCAGCGGGGAGGACACTGCACACACCACCCTGCCCCGAGCAGCAGTGTTGCTGGGGGCATTCCCAGCTGCTCAGGCCTGCACTTACCTTCTGTGCAGCAGCAGCTCCTGCTGCCTCCACAGCTGCTCTCCCAGAGCAGATCCCTGCTGGCTGGCTGCCAGTCTTCCCCGGAGAATCTCCAACAGGAAGTGTCTCTGGGCAGCCGAGCAGCCGGGAAGCAGCTTTGGCCTGCACCTCAGCTCCAGCACCAGCTCCTGAACAGGGTGGTGGGGAAAGCAGTGAGGGCCACACAGCAGCCTGCTCTCCAACCCTCTTTGATTCTCTGAAGCAACCAGAGACCAACAAGAAGAACCTCTCTCAACCCCCACAGCACTGCTCACACGTGAGAGCCGAATGGAGCCTCGCCAACAGCGAGGAATGAGGGAATACTTTGGTCAAGTTCAAGGACTGAACATCCAGGTCACACCTCAGAGTCTGAAATCACCTGCAGCCTGCAGAGAATCTCGGGGCTGACCGACATCTTCGACTGGCCACAGCCACCCAGGTCCAGCCTGAAATGGGGGGACACACGAGGTAATTCACCCTGCCAGCCCAGGGGAAAGCACAGTTCAAATAGAGTCAGACGCTTCAGATGAGCACAGAGCTCAAACATTGTGCCTTAAATAAGCTGTAGCTGAGACAGCAGCTCTGCTCTAACCTCCCTCCTCATTTTCCAGCTCCAGCCACTCCCCCAGGGCATTGCTGTTTGTCTGGCCGAACAAATCTGAGTACAAAGTCAACTTAGAAAAGACAGCCAGACGAGGGCCTCTCTGTGGCTGCAGCCCCAGACCTCTGCCACCCAAAGCAAGAGCTTCTGCTCAGACTGGTGAGTCACACGGGGCCACCTCCCAGCTCCCCCTTCCAGCCAGACCAGAAGGGAATGGCTTCCCCAGCCCCACGGAAGGGACGAGCCCCCAGTGCACAGCCTCAAGGCCATTACCAGAAGGAGAAGTCATGGCACAGGATACCTCTGTGAGGAGTCCAGGAGGGCATTGATGATGACTCCACACGCCTTCTCCAGGTCTCCATCGCAGCCACCAGCAGCAGAAGGTGCAGGAAGGTACCGCTGATAGATAGCCCAGTAATGGAAATCCTGTCTGCAGCATGGAAAAGGAGGACATGGGAAATCTACTGGAATGGTGCCCTTCCCTTGATGTAGAAGGAAGCTCAACATCAGTTGTGATGAGTGATGTGTGCTCAGATAAAAGCACCATGTAAGTACAGACACGAAGAGTCCTCCAGCAGACCCCACCCAGCTCTGGCTTCCAGAACAGGGAGGGTTTGTGACAAGTTATTTGGAAGGGCTGCACATGCAGGCTGTGTGGGTGAGCCTCAGAGAACCATGGAATGACTTGGGGTTGGAAAGGACCTTACAGCCCACCCAGTTCCACCCCCTGCCATGGTTCCACCAGACCAGGTTGCTCCAAGCCCCGTCCAGCCTGGCCTTCCTCAAGTGAAAACACACACAGAGCTCATTGCAGCGGTGCCTGAACTCAGGACAAACCACAGCAGGCAACAGGCATTTGTATCCTGCAGCAACTCTTCATTTACTTCCTGACCTTCAGTGCTTTTCCCAAATTTTGATGGGAGACTCTTGGACTATTCCCTTTCCAACAGAGCCCCTTGGCCCTTACCTTTCTGAAGCAGAGAGGATGTCCTTTTCAGGGCACACTTCCAGCTCCATCAGCAGCCACTCTCTGAAAGATAGCTGGGAAAAGCAAGGATTTAGGAGCAGGGAAGAACAGCAGGGGAAATAACTTGTGCAGAACAGGCACCTGCTGCCCAGCATAAACCCCACCTTCACTTCCTCTCCAGACACAGTCCCATGTGGATTTAGAGATACAAAACAAGAGACATCGACCCAAAGAAGTTCCTGTCCTGTTTCTCTTAAAAAAAAATTCAAGCTAAACCCTCACTGGCCTTCAAAAATTCATGGAAATCCCATAAAGCCTGTCTCACACACAACTATCCCTTTGACATTTCCAAACACACTCATCACCTCCGAGCCCAGGTACCAGGATGAACACGTGTTATTAGAAATAAATAAAGTAAAATGAGCGAAGCACCTCAGTCAGACAGGCTGTGTGAGCATCAAAGAGAGGTTCTAACACCCAGGGGTGTTCCAGCCCTGGACACTGAACCAGCCAAACACAAGGACTCATTCTAGGAACACCACAAACTGCTCTGCACAAAAGACAAACTGGTTTTGGAGGAAGTGGGTTAAAAAAAAAGAGAGTCTGTCAAACCAGAGACGTTGCGAGGGTGGTACAAAGAGAATAGCTGAGATGGTTTGAGCAAGGCTGAGCCAGGCAAGGTGCACAGGTGGCTCAGGGGAACACTGGCATTTAGACAAAGCACCAGAAAAGCAAGGATTTCCAGTTATTTGCCTCTCTGTCGCTTCACAGAGAGCACAGCAGGGAGCCAGGGTGATGGACAGGCCTTTGCTCTGCAGTGCCTGAGCTTCTGCAGCTTGCCAAGCTTCCTGCTTCTCCAAGAAGTAGGACACAAAAGCTTTACCTCTGGTTTTCTCTTTCTACCTTATCATCCCCATCAAATAACACCAAGCACACATCCCAGCCCACATGACTCAGCTGCCAGACAACTTTTCAGGTATTTCCTTCTTACTTTCAGGCATTAAGTTCTTACAAGAAGCTTTTGGTCCCCAATAAGGAAATTGCAAAGGGAAGATCTGAAAAGGTGAGAATTAGAGGGTGAATTTGGGTGATGGAAAAGATTGGTACCTGGAATGCCTTTTCCTTCAAGAGCTCTTGGAAGCGTGCTTGCTTCCACAAACACAGGCTGGCTCTGCTGTAGTTCAGAGAGGGGCAGGACAGGGAACTCCAGCTGAGGGCAGCTCTGGCCTCCTCACACAGGACTCCCCGAGCTCCCAAGCTCAGCCGTGGCACGAGGTACTGCAGCTGGAATGGAAACATCACCCCCTGCTTGTGGCAGGCCCAGAGCCACCTCTGCTTGTGTGGAACTGCCAAACAAGCAGAGGCACCAAGAGCTAGGAGGGGAGGGCACAAAGATGTATTTTTATGTTGTTTTCTTGGTGTAAGTGCTGTTTGCACAGGGACCTGCAGCAGGAAAGTGGGCTGAGACCTAACCTTTTTGTACATAACAGCAAAACTTTTTCCCTTTTACCTTTTTAATCAGGCCAGGGGGAATCAAGGCACAAAAATCTTCGTAAGAGCAGGATGAAAACTTGCACATCAGATAAGTGGCTGCTGCAGTGCAAAACCTGAGAGAGAAAAGGAAAGAACTCCGTTGTCTGGTTGGTTCAACGACCTCCACAGGCTCTGGAAATCCTCCACAGGAGCCTTCCCAGCATCCCAAAAACCTGGGGGAGCAAGGATGTGGAGGATGCCCCATCTCACCTCAGGCAGAAGGCAAAGGACTCTTCTGTCCTGCACACGAGCAAGGAGCTCCAGAACTCTGAAACAGAAAGGGCCTCTCCAGGAACAGGCTGAGAAACCCCAAAACTGGCTTCCACTGCAGGAATTAAAGCTCTGCATTCACTTAAGTGGATCACAAAAGCTGCTAGTCCTAAAATATGAGCAGCACTGAGGGAAGGACCCTGAAAGGTAAAATAAGTAAAGAACAGGAGAGATATTTTTGGTAACTTTGTAACGTTTCATTTGTAATGATTTTACATTCATTGTCTCACTGTAACAGTTTAATATTTCATTTTTAATACTGTAATTCTTCACTTGTATTATTGTAACATGTACCAAACAATGTTTCTCAGGGAAAAATCTCAGACTTAGTGAAGGAGCAGAGCATTGTTTCTGCCCACCGGTAGTACAGCAAGAACTGAGCAGATGAGAGACAACCCACAGCAGAATGGGAGGTTTCTGTAATACAGCAACCTGAAATAACTCACTGTGAATTCAGATTTTGGGATTCTCAAGGCTTTTTAGCTTCTCTGACAGCTAATTTAGTCTATCAGCCTGTTATTTTCACCCTTGCAACATCACAGGGTAGAGGAAATAAACCAAGCAATTCTTTAATAACAAAACCATGCACTGCTGCAGCCCAGACAGGAGTACCTTAATTTTACTTTTGAATTTTTACAACTGAATTATTCAACGTGGAAGCTTAGGAATGAAGCATTCTGCCATTCTTCTTTTGTCTCTTTCCTAAACTTGCCTATTTTAGCTTCTGTTAAAATGTCTCAGATTGCATTAACCTTCCACAGGTAGTATTTCTGTAGGGAAAAATTCTCCTCACATTCCTGAGGGCAACTCCATACTCTTTGACCAAAATAGGGTGTTTTTTGGAGGCCTGGAGGCTGGTGAAGTCCCTCCACAGTGCAGCCCAGACAGGTCCATGCCCCCCAGCTCAGGAAATGGAGTAGGATGGCCTTTAGCACCGTAGGATTCCTGGCTGGAAAGCTGACCTGATGATAAATAAGCTGGCAGAGCCTGCCCAGGAGAGCAGGCAGCAGATTCCTGTGTCCACACATCATCTTCACCACCAAGGAGAGGCACGGGCCCTGCCTGCAGAGGGTGAAACCACAGGCTCATTAAATTTATCCCAAACGCAGGAATATGTAATTAAAAATGCTTAAACACCCTGAAGCTGATCCAGGCTTGTCTGTAAACACAGCACAATTATCATTGCACTCACAGGCTCAAAGGAAGGGGCACTTCTGGGGGTCCTGAGCAGAGAACCCCTACAGACATGCCCCCCACCAGTGCCCTGCCTCACACAGTGGATGGCATCTCAAATACTTGTTGGCATCCCAGCAGGCCAAAGTGGCCTCTGAGGTGACAATCAGGACAGGAGGAGCTGCCTGGGGCACAGTCAGAGGCAGAGCAAGAAATGGGATCACAAAACAAAGCAGAAAGGAATTGCTGTGCCAAGGCCCTGCTGCAAAGCAGGGGCAGGGAGGGAAGGAGGGAGGGATTTTCCCACCCAGGTAACAGAAAAGCCCATCCTCAGAGGAGATCGGTGGCAGTTGTGCTCAGTCCCCATTTCCTGGGACTCTGGTTTGTCACAGCGACTTTTCCATCAGGGTTTCAACAGTGATTCATCTGCTCCGGGGCAAAGCAGTGCAAGAGAGGGAAGGATGCCCGGGCTGCCAAAGCACGCTGCCCTCGGGAGAGCACGGCGGCAGCTGGGATCCCAGCCAGCTCCTCAGCACGTCCCTGTTGCCCAACAAAGTGATTTTCCACTGACATGTTGCCCATAATGTTTACAGGCTCTGCTACACCGAGGAGGAGCTGACTCCCAGCAGTGCTTCCAGGGGCAGGGGTGCTGCCTCTCCCTCCTCAGCCGGGCCAGAACCACCCGGAGTCCTTGGCAGAGGGAAGGGATTCCAGGACAAAAGGGATTGGCTTCACTGCCATCCCCCACCACCGGGCTGAAACAGCAGCCCGGGCACTGTTTGGGGGGTGTTTAATCCCTGTCAGAGCACAAAGCAGAGCCAAAGGCCACTTTGCTGAAGGGATCTGCAAGCACAGAGGAGACACATGTTTTATTTACTCATGTGCCTCAGGGTGAGGTTCTTGGAGTGCAGAAGCTCTGGGGGAAGCAGCCTGCAGCTGCCAGCCTGGCACGGGGGTATGAACACCCAAAGTCCCTCCTCAGCCCTGCACAAATGCTGGAATTCTGGTTATCACCCAGTTTGGGTTCTCCTACTCTTTGACTCGCATCTTACCTGTCAGGAGGGTTAAAAGAGGAAGCAGCTAGTAGGGTTTGGCAGAATGATGTCAGCAGAAGATCAACAACCTGAAATAAAAACCACCAGGAACAAACCTGGAATAAAACCCACACTGCTGATTCCTGCTTGTCAGGCTGGACACCTACACCTAGTTTTCTGCTCTGCATATATTACGTTTCCTGACACTAAAACAAGGAGACACGCTGGTTAATGATACTCACTGTAAGTTGTACAGGTCCACTGCCACTAAGGATGGAAAATTAAGCCCCTAACAGCCCAGGAATGACCCCAGAACACAACAAACACCTAGACAAGGCTCTTGGGGAAAGCCTTGCTCATCACAGGACTGCTCCTGTAGAAAATATCTCCAGATCCCCCGTGATCCAGCAACTTCCAGGTGGTTAAAACACCGGAATAGTCTGTGCAGGGCAGGAGAAGGGAGACAAAAGGAGAAGTGTACTTCCTGCTGTCGGCAGACAAAGCAGCCTTTCACACCTACCATCCAGATGCATTTTTCCCTGCCCAGCCCCACTGCTCCTCACCCCAGCCAGATGGTACTCACGCTCTGGTGGCAGGCTGCCAGCCTGGGGGCAGGAAGGGCCACTCGGACAGGGGAATCCAAAGGAGCAGCTCCATTCTCCTCGCTGCTGTCACCCAGGACGCCGCGGAGTCTGTCCGAAATCACGGCAATCCGAGCTGGCACCTCTGCGGGGAGGGGACAGGGCAGCAGGCAGGAAACATTCACAACCCCCCACAGCAGCAAGAACAAACAGAATATAAGCTTTAATCAGTCAGAGTCAAAAGTATGTGAGGAAAAGCTTTAATAAGCGGAAAATGTGGATCAGCATCCACAGCATTATTTTTTTATCACACCAGAGAGGAAGATGCTTTCCAAAGGGGGCCTGAGTCACCAGGTGAGCCCCAGGAGTGGGGCAGCAGAGACTGGCGGGATTATCACAAAGATAAGTCCCAAATTAAGCAGGGGAATACATCAGACATTAAAATGTACATATTCATAGCTGGAAGGATTACCAGCTCTGAAGGATTACCAGCTCCAGGTACCAGTGGCAGGAACTCCTGCTGGGCCTTTGGCCAGCACCAGCCACACTTCACTCAGGCAGCTTTTGGGACAGCCAGTGAGAAGCAGCTCCCTCCCTCATACCTTCCCACTGAGCCTGGTCCACCACCAGCGACCTGAGCTCAGCCAGTTCAGCCTTCAGATGCTCAAAAGGCTCTTTGGAGGGGCTGGGCTCTGCTTTGGAGTCATCTAGACAAGGAAGAGAGGAAATGCATTCAGCAATCTCTGTGTGCACTTTCTGTAGAAGCAGAATTTACTTTTCCTGAAGCTCTAACAAAACCCCAAACTGTCAGCCTGCCACACATAGAGCTTTGTTTTTACATTCAGAATGTCCTATTTAATTAATAATTTATGGGTTTATGCCTAGTTGCAAAAAGGAATTCAGCTTTTAAAGAGGAGAGGCAAAAAAGTTCTGTTTTCAGAGTTTTCTTCCCACTTCCTTTAGCTCTGCCCCTCACAGAAACGTTTGCTGTCCTCAGAAGACTGGAGCCAGGCTCAAAATGCAGAGACAGACATTACAGCACGGGTACATTGTCAGCTTCTCCAGATGTTCCATGCTACTCTGGCTTTTTGTTTAAAAGAAGGAATAAAAGGCAATTCCTTTTACCACTAGAAAGAGATGCCACCAGCGACTGCCACAGCCCCAAATCCCCCCAGAGTTCTTTAGACAGGAACAGCTTCTTGTACGAGGCCCAGGAATAAATCACCCAGGAGCCAGAACAGCAAACAACAAAGGTGGAAATTGATCCTGGCTGTAAATACGCTGCAAAATAAGGTGTTAGGAGCCCACTGAGTCACCTGCGTGTGCAGGAGTGAGCACTGCCAAAAGGGTTTGGGGCTGCCCAGTGCTCCATCCCGCCCTAAATCCCGGCTGTGTGCAGAGCCCGGCGATGGGGCAGGGCACAGGGAACAGGATCAGAGCGCAGGGGACAGCAGGGGACGCGGCTGAGGCTGCCCAGGAGGGCGGCAGGCGGCCCAGGCAGAGCCACTAGAGGTCAGTGGCAGCGCAGGGAGCCCTGCGGAGCTGCCGGGATGCTGCGGATCCCGGCCCGGCCCCCAGGGACCCCATCCCCATCCCGCGGTTGCCAGGCCAACCCCGCAGCCAGGCCAGCCTGCTGCACATCTGCGGTGCCCGGGGACGCCTCTGTCACGCCTCTCCAGCCACGGCATCTCCAGAAAGCTTCAAAGGCCCTGAGCAGGGCTTGGCTACAGATTTATCTCCGTAGTCTGAGTATGAATCTGAAACTTATCCCCACCACGCTCTGGGAACCATCTCTGCTCACCAGCCTGACCTCTTCACTGTGTGTAAACCATTGGAAGGTGTGTTTGAAACACCCACGTGCTGACAGAGACAGCAGAGCTCATTAAATACCCTCATTAAATATCCATTATCCTGCCCCAGTGAAGCTGCAGCGATGGGACCCGAACCCAGCGGGGGCCCTCCCACCCCAACACCCACAAACCAGGAGCTGCAATCCCTTTCCCAGCCCCTCCTGCCCCCCCAGATCTCCCTAATCCTCTCTTAAAAGAGGATGCCAGGCGTTCAGACAGCACAAGTGTCACTGCACAAGGGATCAGCACAGCAGGTTCCCAGCGCAGCAGATTCCCAGCACGGGCTGAGCAGCTCAGGCTGCAAACGCTGATTCATGGAAAGGTCTTGGAGGTGGAATTCAGCCAGCTCAGGCTTAGGCATCATCTGCAGCCTCAGCACAGCACAGAGCTCCCAGGGACTGCAGAAATCCCACCCGAGCAGGGCTGGCAGAAAAAGTCATCACAGGAGTAAGTATTTAACACCTCAATACAACATTAAGAACATAACACTTATTTATATGGATTAAATACCTATTCAGCCATAAATCTTTGAAAATTTTCAATTCAGGAGGGCATCAGTGGAAAAATTAACACTTCATATTGATCCATAAGTAAATGTTGTATTTTTTACCTTGTAACACCTTTTCTTTCATGGCATGACAGGCTTGCAGGTATGTGGAATACAGGTTTGAAGGTATTTTATCAGCTCTGTGAAAAAGAAGAGATTTATTATCCTGCATAACCACAAACTGCAGCTTTATTAAATAAGCACAAACAGCAGCCCTTCTATGAAATGTAATTAGAGGGACTCTGAAGCATAAAGAGCATCTGAAGCATTTTTTAATCATCTGACATGAGGGGCAGAGATTTCTACCCAAGGCTTTCACAGCAAGTACTGCACACGTGTAGCACACACAAACCCAACACTGCATACGTTATTAATTAATGTTTTAATGATTATTTCATACCTAGTTCGTGTCTAAGACCTCATAAGAGTGTGCGCTGTGAGATGCAGCACTCACACATGTAAAACACGAACGTGCTGAGAACAAGGTGTGACCTCCTCTCTGCAGGGCAGGCACTCGCTGCTAAAAACACATCCCACGAGGCTGCCCAGAACGCAGCTGCTTCTCTTACAACTTTGATTTCACTAAATGATCCAGTCTTTAATTTTAGAGCCAGACTGGAATGACAAGGCAGGAGCAAGCACCTCATTTGCAGGCAGTGTTGCAAACATTCTTCCTTCATGAGAGGTTACAGAGGAACTACTGGATGTAAAATAAAGCTGTGCCTGCAGTGCAGAAAAGCACTTTTAAACATGCATGCAGGGCCAGCTCGAGTCCTGAGAGGAGCTGTGTCCTCCTGGGACATCATCCTGGTGTTCCTTGAGCATTAGCAGACATTTAACTCTCATCTTTCACTCCTCCCTTATCCCCTCCCAAAGAGCCTTTCACAGAGGGGGCTGATATTCCTGGGGAAATTCTATATTCAGCTGTATCCTCCAAGATTTGCATAGAAATGTACCTGGCCTGGAGCCAGAGGGACTCCTAAATAATGATTTCGCAGTGGCCAGAGGACTAATTACAGACCTGAAGACTTCACAGATAAGCTCCTCCATGCACAACCTGCAAGCCACAGACCTGGGCCACCAAGCCCTGCCAAGAGGTTGGTTGTAACCAAGGTGTCAAAGCCTCTGATAATCTGATATCAAATGTCCCAAAACGAAAGCCCAGCAGCACAGAAAACAACGCTGGGAAGTCTGAATACCTCTTCAAGGAGTCTATAAAAGCCATGAGTCCATCTGGGGTTTTAGGGAGCTTCAAGAGAGGAAAAGGCAGGTTAGAGGCAAATTATCTGTGTACAAACACACAGCTAACAGGAGGGGCAAAGAAAAAGCCAAATACTGACCACACGGGGCCTGAGCAAAGCTGGAAGGAACCAGGAAGTGTAATATGGTCGTCTGAAAATGCTGAGAAAATAAACAGAGCAAAGTATTAACAATGCCAAAGGTCCAAAGTGCCACCTCCACACCTCAGGAGTTAATTTGGCTCCTGCAAATACAAAACGTTCATGGTAACATGAATAACCACAGGTTCAGATTAGCCAATGGTTTTTAATTTCTTTAATTTTGCTTTTTATTGTAATAATTTTGGACTTCTTTTGCACAGGGGAGTGCGCCTTTTCACTCTCCCCACAAATACCCTCTATTAAGATGACTCCTCAGGAAGTGGGAAGAACTTCCCCAAACCTTCCTTGCTCACATCCTCAATTTTTCTTGTTTCCTTACTTCGAGCCAGACTTGGCTTCTACAATTATTGTCATTACTATTATTCTAGCTAAGCCCAGGAGGAGCTGAAAAGCACACAGTACCTGGCTTCTATCACAGAGGTTGGGATCTTCCTTGTGTTTTCAAATATCTGAAGGGCCTTTTCAACATCACGGAGTGCCTGGGCCTGGGGCTGCCTCACACCAGGAACGAGAGAAAGATGTGAGAAATAGAGGGTGATGATAAGCTTACCTTTTCTGTTCTGAATTTGGATTATTGTGATTCTACTTTAGTTGTTCATGTGGAATTAAGACACATCATCTCCACTTCCAGCCCGTGCCTGCAGGCAGAGGCGCTGACACCCCGGGTTTCTCTTGTTTGAGTTGTAAGACACCTCAAACTGCAACAAGTTTCTCAACTGACAACCAGATCAGACTTGGAAAAATTAAATTAAGTCTTCACTTACGCCCATGAGTTTATCACAGGACTGGGTTTCTTGTAGCAATTCAGCTACCCTGCCTCCTGCCTGTATTTCATGTAATCATGGACTGTGTAAATGAGGCCCCTTCCCCTGATCAAAATGTAGGAAGGGATAATAAAGCCAAACGCTTCCTTATAAATTACTGTTGTTACCCAACATTTATCATGAACCACAGTGTGAAACTGCAGAGTGTAGGTTCTATCCCCAAATCTCCTTTGAATACTCATGCTTTGGTCCCACACCACAGAGGTGAAGTGCTCCACTGAAAAGAATCAAGATACCTATAAAATGTTACTCCAGTTTTCATGAAAACTGGGGAAATCCTGCATTTATGGCCACTAAAACCCTCTGGCTTAAAGCTGGAGACTTGGCAGCACACCCAGCTTTGGAATGGCAGGGAGGTTGATAAACCTAAGTGCTTTTCCAGAGGAAAAGAGACATGGCTGATGAGAAAACTGGGAGATGGAGCAGCAGTACCTGCACGGCCTCATCGGTGGAAGAGAGGTCTTCATAGAGCCCCATGTCTTCTATGGCCACCTGCGTGAGGTGAGAGGTGCAGGTGGTCACACACGGCAGGGTTTGACAGATGCAGAAAGAATTCTTCTCAAAAGAGACCATTTTTCCTGACCTTGAGGTCGGCCAGTCGGGTTTTAGCCAGGGTGATGTACTCCAAGAGCAGGGACCGGTGTTTCGTGGGCACAAAAGGTGGGTACATGATATGCACCTGAAACGTGAAAATCACAGTGAGATTTGCCATTTTGACAGGAAATCTGTGTAAAATTCTAACTAACTCTGACTGATGTTTACAGTCATTTACCTCAAATATTCCCCAAAGAAGGCATTACTGCTTGGTTAAGGATCAATCATTTTCATGGCAACTGGCACAATTTTTCCCAACAACAAACAAACAAAATCAGTGAAGTGCTTAAACTTAACTCCATGAAAGGAATTCTCCTCGTCAATAAAAGAATCTTGTCCTTCCTTATTTCAGGAAGAAAAGGGTTTGAATAATGAACCAGAAGTAATGCAATTACTATAACAACATTTACAATAAGCTGAACCTACTGAAAGGCACAAAGACAGCCACTTTGGGGCAGTTCTGGCCCCGAAAACCATCTCTGTCAGCTCCTTCTCACCTTCAGGTACGGCGCGGCTTCAAAGGGCACCAGCTCCGACAGGAACTCGAAGAGGAAGACCAGAGCTTTCTTACTGCTCCCATGCTGGCCACCAGCATTCCCAAAGGAAGCCTGGAACAGGGAAAAACGACAAGACAGCCTTTCAGCGTGGAGAGAATCCTCATCCAAGCAGTGCCGTGGCCGAGCACACAAATCCCAAACACCCCATTTCTGTCAGGAGAATCTTTCTGGAGAAAAGTCGCCAAAGAAAGTTTATAGAATCATGGAATGGTTTGGGTGGGAGGGACCTTAAAGACCATCTAGATCCAATCCCCTGCTATGGGCAGGGACACCTTCCACTGGCCCAGGCTGCTCCAAGCCCCGTCCAACCTGGCCTTGGACACTGCCAGGGATCCAGGGGCAGCCACAGCTTCTCTGGGCACCCTGTGCCAGGGCCTCCCCACCCTCACAGGGAGGGATTCCTTCCCAATATCCCATCTAATCCTGCCCGCTGGCAGTGGGAAGCCATTCCCTGTGTCCTGTCCCTCCACCCCTTGGCCCCAGTCCCTCTCCAGCTCTCCTGGAGCCCCTTTAGGCCCTGCAAGGGGCTCTGAGCTCTCCCTGGAGCCTTCCCTTCTCCAGGTGAGCACCCCCAGCTCTCCCAGCCTGGCTCCAGAGCAGAGGGGCTCCCTTGGGTCATGGTGACTTACTGAAGTCTCTGTGGAAGTTTGCTGCCGTGAGAACTCTTAAACAAGGCAACTTTGAGATGCACCGAAAGATTGAGATTCATGAGGGAACCCCAAATCTGCAGGTTTCTACACAGGTTTATCTGGGCATTCTAAGGAAAATAACCAGTCTGAGACTACAGAGAACACAACCAGTTTGCCTTTTGATACCTCCTGGACGTTCTATCAGCCAAAGCCGAGGTGAGATTTGCAAACTCACACAAAGGAATTTCCAGGTTGAATTGACGTGGAGATTTGCATCCCTAAAATACCCACCTGTTTACAGCTAAAAGCAACAACCAATTATCTGTAAGGTCAAACACAGCAATTACAGCTGCATGCAAACCTCCAGGAAACAGGAGAGCTTCCTCTGCCATAACCCCCAACTTATGCAACAACAACAGCGCTGCTTATCAAGATACTGAAATCCATCCAAGATGATGATTATAACAGGAATTACATGTCTGCATTCCTAGCAAATAACTAGAACAGGCAAGGTGGACTTAAAAGATGAAAGGAGGGAAAACTGGGGAAAGCCAAATAAATGTATTCTTTGCAGACACAAAGGCAGTAATAAATATTCAATCATTCCTGATATCAATACAATCACTTGTACTTTTTTTTTGTTCTTCCCCTTTCTCATTCCTGGTTATCCTGTCTGGAACAAGGCTTTCTCCATGCAGCAGAACATTCCTTATGCACAGGTTTCCTCACACAATTAAAACAGAGCTCACCAGTCAGGCCTCACTCAGTCTCACCTTAAACCACTCCGAGTAAGGCATGAAGACAGCAGGGCCCTCCAGAGCAGCCTGACGAGCGATCAGGAAGGCAGTGATCATATTTTCCATGTCATAATTCCCAAAGGCCTTCAGCAGGAGATGGCTCAGGAGATCTAGGAACATAAAACAATAACCTCACACTTTGCTCCTGACAACAGTGCTGTATTTTCCACAGTAAATGAAGACAAATATCTGCGATAAAACATCGGGCAGGACATGTATTGCAGCCTGGAGAACCTCTGGGGTCTGACTTTATTTTTTTATGCACTTTCAACAGTCAAACGCACTTGGATTCCCTGCAGGGAGTCCAGCGCTGGGATAATTAGTGAGGAATTCTCACAAACAAGCTCTGCTAGCAAAGGTGAGCTAGAACTAAGCTTAAGTAATCACTATCCCAAATAATAATGAAGGTAATTATCAAACAACCACCCTGAGCTGGACGCAAAGTTTGAGAAGCGGCAGGCACAAGGCCTGGCATTCACATCACCACGGCCGTGGAATGTCTGAGAGGAAAAGTAGGTGTTCTGCTGTTCTTTTCCATGCAGGAATCCCAGACAGCCCCCGTGGATGACTCCCCTGTTCCCCACCCCAGCAGCACAGGCACACACCAGGGTGGCAGTGCCCACCTACCCTTGAAGAGCTGCTCAGCCTCAGCCTGGCACACCACCAGCGTGGACACGCAGGACAGGACGTGCTGCCAGTTCACCTCGTGGGTCTCCAGGACTTGCTGCAGCTGGCAGATGGACTCCTTCACACTGAATGCCACCAGCAGCTGGAGGAGTGATGGCAGTTCCTGTTAGCTAGCACATACAGCCACAAGAAAGAGGGGAACGCAGACAAGACTAACAGGCAGATGGCTTTTCTGTGACTTTTTCAAGCTATCCTGCAGCTTTTGATCAGCTTCCCAGGCCCAAATATCAGCCTGGATTGGAACCAGCACGAGCTACATTAAATAGTAAAATTCCCATTCTTTCAGAACTCATTCTTATTCTGTACCAATGAAAATTCACATCTCCAAACAGCATCTTTGTTCTCATTAAGAGCTTTGCACTAGCAAAAACCGCTGTAGTTCTTTTCCTTCATGCTTCCTCCTCCCAGAGTTTCTGGCAAGTGGTTTGGATTCTGCAACTGGATAACGTTGCACTAATTTCCAATAATCTGATTTCAGGTACTTCAGTGGATATAAAGCCAACATAATAAAGTTCTCTGTGTGACACCAGGCAGACGTACTTTGCGATACAGAGCCGTGAGCAGCGGAGAGGTCCTGGCAAAGCTCCACTCCTTCTGCATCTGGATGGCATCAGACACTGCACCCAGAAGGAGAAAACTTCAGCAACAGGCTTTAAAATACACCCAGACCGCCTAAGTTCCCCTTGTGCAGCCAGACACATGAAAACTGCCCAGTGGAATTCTGTCTCCCATGTGCCTTTGGAACATGGGCTGTGGCACAAGGACTGGGCCCTTCCATTATGGCACTGTCATCCCAGAGCTGTTCTCGTGATCACACGTGCGTGGGCTGACATGGCACAGGCACAGAGAACCAGCAAGGAATCAGCTTTTCCCTCATTAACCTCTTTCATCTGGAAGCCAGCAACGACACAGCTCTCCCACACAACAGACAAGCAGCTCCAGATCACAGCTCACGGGGATTTTACCAGAGATTTTATAGCTCAAACATATTTCTTCCTGAAAACATCAAGCTTCACAGTTACTGACCCAGGATTAGAACACTCCTGCCCAAAATCTTCTCCTGAACTATGACCCTCAGATGACTCGTTTTGCCTGATTTGGCACCCTGCTTATACAGACTGCAGGAAGGGGCTGCTCTGGCTGGGCCCTGCTCAGTGTGGGACAGAGGTCTGCACACACCTGGAGACGCCTGTCCCTGCCCGTTCCCACCTTTCAGCACGGGGTTGTAGGTGAGAACCTCGGTCAGGGTGTGTCTGAAAAACTGCCGCAAGGAATCCGGGTGAGCCACGCTTCCATAAAGCGACACGTTGAACACATTCAGCCTGCAAAGGACAAGGAAATGCCAGAAACGATGTCAGCCAGGTCACCAGCCAGGTACTGATTAAATATGATCAGCCAGGTACTGATTAAATAGAACCAACCAGGTACTGATTAATTATGATCAGCCAGGTACTGATAATATATGATCCACCAGCTGCTGATGAAATATGAACAACCAGGTGCAGCTTAGGGTGAATGACTTATTTTTATTCTACATCCATCTTCTCAAATTGCCACAAATATATACTTTTTTGTATGTATTTAAAAAAAAAAAAAAACAACTCGTGGTAACTCAACACCATGCAGCCATCAGATTTACAAATGTGAGTCTAAGGTGTGTATCCCTGCACGGGGCTGAAGGTGACATGTACAAAGCAGTTAAATAAAACAAGTTTGGAAGCAGGAATTGGAGATGATTGCACCTTCCAGGTGATTCTGCTCAGAAGCAGTGAGAAAACTAGATAGGGAATTTTTTTGGCATGACAAGAGGGAGGTCCAGGGCTGGTTCCAGCACTGCCAGAACCCACTTTCCTACCCGGCCCTTATCTTTTTTACAAGCACTTTTGTCTGCACATATTTTATTAGAGGAGAATACCAAGCACAAGTAGCACTGGGAGGGGTGTGTAGATAAGTAAAAAACATCGCACAACATTCCTCCTATTTCAGTAAGTGCAATAGTGGATGAAAACCCCCTCCTGACACTGTTTGGAACGTTTCTTACCAGAACCTCACAGCTTGCACCATGGAAACATCTTCCTGCTTCTCTTTACCAACAGCATCAAGCACCCCTGTACCCCAAAACACACAAAAACCCAATGAGAAAGGAACTGTGACACCAAAGCCCACACAGGAACTAACAGGAATGAGCAATCTGTGCCCCTTTACAGAGGTGACCCTGCTAGGGAAATGTGCAGAAGCCACTCAGCAGCGCTAAACTCTTACCAGATTTTCTCCAAAGCGACACAGAGACTCAGAAACTATTACCGCTGACCTTGAACCAATTTAAAAGCATTCCCAAGAACATGCTAATAATGAAGCCGTCTAAAAATGCACATAAATTAGTATTTCATTTCCAAACCCAACCCTAATGGTGCCGTGCATCTGCGGGCGTGAGCGCTGTGAAGCCTGTCTGCAGGCAGGGATTTGCACGGGCTGAATCGAGCACCCCGCAAACCCCGGTCCGAGCAAGGAGCAGGCTGGGGGAGGGCCACGCGTTTGTAACGAGCCGTTTGCATAGGAGGAGTTCCTTTAAAAGCTCGATCTGCCCCAAAACGACGGGCAGAGATCAAACAGGTTGGCAGCTTGCGCAGCGCGTTGTCTTGACGATCAGCCCACACCACTCCGAGCCCACAGACTGGGAGAGCCTTTGCTTTGCAGTCTGCTGCAGCAGCACTTCTGCTTTGTGCCACCCTGCCTTGAAAACCCTCCTCTTTCAACTGTTAAAGGAGCTTGGTTTGTGTACTAAAATAATTTAGTTAAGAAAAAAAACAACTTAAAAAAACATTTACTGAGCAGGGGCAGCAAAGCAGAGTCCCTCACATGCCAGCACGGCATCAGGATGTAACACTCTGCTCTCCTGCTGAGGAATACTTTAAGGTTAAGTAGGGAGAATAAAGCAAAGGAGATAAACTCAGCTTATCTTCAGGCACAGCAGTTCAACACTGCCAGATCATCACAGTGAACACACTGCTCCCATGCTACTCCCAGCCTGTCCTTCTCCTCCTGTGAAGGTCTTCAGTAACGGGGAATTCTTTTACATTAAAAATCCTAATGTTCTCCAAAGATTAATGAAGTGAGACCCCTCAAAGGTGACCCAGAAGTATGGACTAATAAAATATCTTATATAAACCTCGTGCAAAGCATTTTGCAGGCACGCAGACGGCGAGTGTGGCGGCGCAGGCTGCGCAAACGGGAAGGGCAAATGAAGAGCAGGATGCAGACTCCTGTCTGCCTGTCAACAGCCTGCTCCTCCTCCTCCAAAATCCCCACTCTTCTGTTGAGAAGGGTTGGTTTTCAACTGTTAAAGGGCCACCTGAGATGGGATTCATGCACATTAAACAATAAAGCACTTCTCTTGCAGCTTTCCCTTTTTAAAAGAACTCACAAGGTCTGCGAGGCATCTCTGCGTACAGACAGTGCTCCCTGCGAGACCTGGGGCAAGGCATGGGGCTGGCAGTGCCCACAGGGGTGGAGGGCAGGTGGCATGTCCTGGGATGGGGTCACCTTACAGCAGAGAAAAAGCAGCAGCCTCTGCAGCAGCAGTGAGCAGGACACACGCCAGCAAGGAAAGTGGGGAAGCGCTGTCACTAAGGAGACAGGAGTGACAGCAGCTGCACAGTCAGGTGACAGCACCAGGGCTGTGGGACACGTAAGGAACGTGACAACAGCAGGTACAGCATCTCCCCGAGAGGATCAGCTGTGACACAGGACCAAAATAACCCCCGTGTGTGTGTGTTTAGTCTTTCTGCATCAGGATTTGCTGGTAAATCAGGCACTGCTGCGTTGAGCCCTCGGCAGTGGCACCAGGGCAGCTCAGGCCAAGGCAGGCACGTTGCAGTTCATGAACACTGGTGTTTAAAGACTGCACACCTGCATTAGATGTCTTTGCTCAGCATCAAAATAGGGGTTTCAGAAAACATTAGCCTGCAAATCCAAAGGGTGAGTCAGCAAAAGCACTCATAACGCTGTAAATTCAACGTTCAATTTACTAGGCAGAAAAAATAAATCTAAGCAGCAAAACTGATCCTGGCCTAACTTCTGTGTTCCACCTGCTTCCAAGCAAACCTGCTAAAAATCAGGAAATCAGATCAGGTATCTATATGATGTTGCAGCTGGGAGCAGAAAAAAAAAGTAGCATTAAAGGCAAGAAATTACTGCAGTGTCTGCAGACACTTTAGGAGAACGACAGGGAAAGCAGAGGCAAATAAAATCAGTGACATAAATATTATGCACAACAGCACAGACAAAGCAGCCAGGCAAAGGATTTCTCCTCAGGGATTCAGCAGTGAGCAAGGAATAGAAGTCTTGGAAACAGCAGTGGCTGCACAAAGCTGGGATCACAGCAATACTTACATGCCAGCATCCTCTGTAAGACAGCACGGCAGATCTGTTCAAAATTGACAAATTAAGGGATTTAAAGAGCTGCAGTTCAATGCAAAAAAAGTAAATTGACTCAAAGAAAGAGTTTTGTCCCTCTTAAAGCTTCACTTTGACCTCAGGCTCTGCAGTAGAACAGATAAAATAGACAGAAGGGCAGCATTTTCCAACCTCACCAGCATTCCGTGTCTCTTATTCAAATGGAACACCCAAGCAATCCAGGCGAAAAGAGGTTTAAAAACCCCTTGATGTGCCTGCCACCTTGGAGCAATTCTCCATACAAAAAGTCTCACTCCTGGTTTCACCATTTCCCCCACTCCAGCACCTGTACCACCACGCTCTCCTTGCTGCTCCAAGCTCCGAATTATTTGTACTCAGCAAGAGCCAGGGATTAATGGAATTCCTTTATTAAAGCACCATTTGTAACCAGGTTCATTTTGTGCTTACGTAGGCAACCTTCTGGAATTCCACCTTCCTTCCCAGCTCCGAAGCCTGCTCAAAGCCATTCTGAAGAAACACGATGGCAAAGTCTGCAAATCAAGAAGGAATCGGTGTTCCAGCATCCCCCTTGCACACAGGTCACCTGCTCCTTCCCCTCCCACCTGTCCCAACAGTCTCTGAAAAGCCTCCACTCAGCAGGAATCATTTACTGTCTTGGAGTAAAATCACTCCCAGGAAAAAGAACCCAGAACTTCAAGGATGATAAAGTCTAAAGAATTTGCAGCTATTCTCCACAACCTCTGCAGAACTCAGAGGGGCTCTACCTGACCAGCTGCACTGGTCCACAGTCAGACACTGTAGGGATTTTTTCCTAAATAAACTACAAAAATAAATAATAGAAATTGACAGGGAGGAAGTGGAACTGTGAAATATTTCTGGTCCAAAATCTCTCTGAGACTTTGCAGAGTGTCACAGTGCCAGTGTATCACCACTGAACCACGCCCCTCACAACTACAATTTCTTGAGTTACCACAACTCCAAGGGATGGAAAAATTCAAACCAGCTATTTTTTAAAGGGAGAAAATTTGCTAAATTTGCCAAATATATAAAAAATATATTCCCCAGAGAAATGAGGCAAGGAAACCCAAAGTGAGGCCGCTGTTGTTACACCTCTGAGGTTCTGCCCTGCACCCAGCCCAGGGCCTTGCCTGAGAGAAGTCGCTGTGCCAGCTCCGTGTCCCCACAGGGGATGTCCCCAGCCTGCTCACAGAGGCCACAGAGGCTGCTGCAGAGCCACTCCACTGCTGCTGGGCCTGCTGGGCTCCTGGAACACACAAAAGCACCTTCAGTTCAATCCCTCCTGCTTTCTGTAAGGCTTGGCTGTCTCCACCACCATCCTCTGGGCCCAGGGAAGAGCCACCTGTGCACTCTGCCCTAAATGTGCCACTTCATTTATTTAACTTGGACCAGCACGTTTGCTTTGCAAACAGTTGCTTTTTATATTATTTGCTTTATAAAAAGATCCCACAACACACACATGCAAAGGAAAAAATGTGTGTGAAATTGTGCATCCAAGTATTTCCTCATCTCTGACATGAAAGTGTTTCCATTGAGAAGCCTCTGCTAGAAGAATTTCAGTTCCAATTTCTAAGACACTTGGGTAAAAATGCTTGAAAAAAGAAATTAAATTCTTAATCTATGCCTTTGGTTCCCTTAAACTGGAAGCACAGTGGGCACTGAAGGCTTTCATTGTGAACAGACAAGTAAACCAACATCAAAAGCCTAAAAGATCACTGGGACACTCCTTTGACACAATAAGGAGACAACCTGAACTTCACAAATGGGCGAGCTGTTAGCTCTGTATCATGCAATAATGGAATGGGTTGGGTTGGAAGGGACCTTAATGTTCGTCTTGTTTCACTCCCTGCACGGGCAGGGACACCTTCCACTAGCCCAGGTTGCTCCAAGCCCCATCCAACCTGGCCTTGGACACTCGTCGGGGGACAAAGAACAAAAAATAAAATTCTTAGACTAACTGCTCTCTGGAGATTAACTCTGCCAGACCAAAAAATGTAAGATTTTGTGAAGATGGAAGCACCCAACCTCTGCAGAGCAAGATTTCTTCTCGAGTCCAGTTGGTGGACGCCGAGGAGCCACCGCACCTAAACTGGGCTAATTACCCCAGAGTAACCCCCCAAACCCGCAGCAGCTCCTTAATCCTGCTAATCTGATCCCTTGCCAGCACCTGACTATATCCTCAGTCCAGAATACTCATGACTAATCCCTGATTACATTTCGGGAGGCTTTAGGAGATTAGCTACATCTGCAACCCCACAGAGCCCCGCTCACCTCTCCAGCAGCTCTGCCAGGCCAGCGATGCCACGGCTGTGCAGGTGCCACACAGCCTCCAGCACCGGGGGCTCCTGAGGAGATGTCACCATTAGCTCACAGGCTGCACTGGGCACTTAACATTTGGCTATTGCAAATGATACACGAAAAGTAAAGCTGAATTCTCTTTATTCCAACTATCCGGAAGCTGTTAAAATTTAAAGTTGACCGCACAGAAAATACCTGGTGATGAAAGATCGTATTTCCTACAAATTTTGGGTGGTTTAGGGTTGTGGACGCATCACCGTTTTAAATTTTCATGGACAAGTAGTGAATATATCCATCTTTTCCCTCTGAAATAATGCTGCAGATTCTAAGGAGCAGGGATATCCCAGGAAGCAGGTAACACAACTGAGTTTCAGGTCTTGTTAATTCAGACCCAGATCCAGAATAGAGAATTGTCTTTTAGTCTGTTAACCGTTCATTATGTTCTCTGTGGAACAAGGCTGCCACTCTCAAATCCACATCCCAATAGAGTTGGGATTGCAGGAGACTGCAGGAAGAGCCACTGCAATCATCCAGGCAGAAAGGCTGATGGACACAAAGGAAAAATGAACAACCTTTGGCAAAAATCTGCACCAGGCATCGCTCCTGTGTGGATCAAATTGCTGCCCTGTAACATCCCTTCCAGCTCCTGCCCAGAACAGCACGCCCAGGAGAATCCTGAGCCAGCAAAACAGCACTGCAGGGTGCACCTGGCAGGGGAAAGGTGCAGCAGCAGCTTCTGATCATTCCAGGCAGAACCAACACCTTCACAAAACCTTCCTACCTCGGGAAGGAAGAGGCATTTGGGAGCCTCGGGCACAGGGAAAAGCCAAAGCCCCAGGAGCTTTCTGCGGTGACCAGCAGCTGTCTCATACCCTGACCCCAAACTCGCCCACATACTTTGTCTTCACAACCTAATTCTTACTCAGTTACAGAGTTATCTCTCACTTATCCCCATGTCTGCCCCAGGACCAGGAGATCTTAATCAGCCTGTGAAACACACAGGTTCTATTTTCAGCTCAGGAGCGGATATTTGAGACTAGAGCACGGCCCTTTATCTGGGCAGATCAGCCTTCTCCTCCTTTCCCACGAGAGCAGTGAGGAATCAGACCTGCCCCACTCATAAAAAGCCCTTAACTCCACTCACAGCACCACTTGTCTCCACAAAACACACCCAAATGAAATCAAGACATCCCATTTGTGAGGCAGCACAAGCTGTTATCTGCTATCAGGTTTCTTTCTCTGTGACCTCACTTTGTCTTATCACCCTTCCCAGGTAAACAAAGCAGAGAACCAGGATGCCAAAGACACTCGGAATATTGCTGGCAAAGCACATGAAGGGCTCTGGGACTGTGCCACCCCACAGTCAGCTGGGAGTTCCTGCACTGGACCTGGAGAGCACCCCAAAACCAGCACTTGATCACCAATGTGCTGTCAATGACCTTTTGTGACAGTTTCCAATAATTCAAATAACTCCAAACCTCTGCTGAGTTGAAAAAGCAAATCCCACTGCAGACACAAGGAAGTTGCCACTGAACTTGCTCTAAAATAAACAAAACAACCAAAACCCCCCACTATTTATAATTCAGCTCATGCTTTTGGATGGTCAGGAAGACCAGTCATTCTCAGGAATTCAGAGATGCCACATCCCATGGATGAAATCTCACGGTCTGTAATGTTTCTCCATGAGTTCTCACCTTCATTTTCCACATTTCCTGGCAGAAGAGGGAGCGACAGAACATGTTGTTTGCCAGCAAATCCTTCACAGTCTGAAGCAAGCAGGACAACCTCTTCTGGCATCACCCCAGAAATGAAGCAGAAATAATTCCCTTTGTGAATAACACATTCTCTGAAAAACAATTTGTTGCTTTGCCCTGTTTGCTGCTTTTTAAAGGGTTAAATGGTGGAGAGAATTCGGGGGAAAGGCCTAAACTTCTCTTCTTATATATCTTGTACTTCTGCAAGCAAATCAAACACCTCAGTGAATAATCGTCCGCTCATGTTTGGGGCTTTATCACAGCAGATGAACTGGGCTTAAAGTCAAACCTAACACTGTTGTTTTGTTGATAAATTAAAGATAAAGCTTTCCCCTTACTCTCTGGTCAGAGTTCAGCAGCGGGACTCGTGAGGGGCTGGCAGAATCCTGGCAGATCCGCTCCACATTGGCAACAGCATTTTTGGCTGCCAAGGTTGCTGTGGGCACACCCAGTTTTGAGGCCTGTTCCTGCAGAACAGAGACTAAACAAAACAGCAAAGCAGAAAACTGTCATCACCAGGCAAGTAAGAAACAAGACCAGAACAATGAAAAGAAAGTAAGACTGGGGTTGCATTTAAAGGCAAAATTTCAGTATTGAGGAAGAGTTCTTCCCCACATCTGGCCTGGTAGATGCTCACCTATAAATGGCTCTGATGACACTCCCCGGTGCTCAGCCCCATCCTGCACACCTGGCTTGGCTGAATCTCCCACCTGGAAACCAAATAAAACCATAAAACTCTTAGATGTCTGGCACACACATTTACAAACCTATCCCTGCACTGCTGGAGCAACTGAAGTGAAATTAACACGGAGCTCCCACATGGGAGTGGAAAAGCACAGATTTCATGGCACCCTACAAGAGATGTATGTTTAGCCGTTGTCAGTTTATGCAGAAAAAAGGAGATACAGGTGGAAGTTCCTCATCCCCAGGGACCAAACAGCTCAGCAGCAGCACCAGGAGCAGAATTTCTATAATCTCTGTCTTTCAAGTCCTTTCTGTGAAGCCACGTGGCCATAAATATTTGATGAAACATGTCCAAACGTTGGATCATTTTCTAGTTAAATCCCCTTTTTCTTTTTATAAAGGGAAATATTCTCTAGAGAAAGAAAGATCCTGAACTATGGGAGATATTTGCATTATCTGTTGTAGCTGTAAAATTGGTGTGTGAGGAGAGGGAGAACGTGGCCAAATCACAACAGTGGCTCAAGATAAGCTTGTCATGAAGACAGTCATGTCAGTCTGAAGTGGTTGGTAATTCAGAGAAAAGCCAAGTCTCTCCTGATTTGTTTTCCCTACATTCACAAGAAGCCAGTTCTGACTCAAAGGAAAAGGTACTGGATTTCCCCTTGTCCCAAATCCAAACTATGCTTAACCATTTTTAGTCTGTAAAAGTGAAACATTGATGAAAAAGGGATAACATAATCTCATTTCTGCAACACATACCTTTCAACTTCATCGTACTCCTACAGTGTTGGTTTTTCTTTCCACGTACCGTGGAAAACTCTGTTCCTGGGACATTGACTCCACAGCTGGTGGCACCCACCTCCAGCTGGGATCTCCCGCTACCCCACCCTGAACTGTCCCGTTCCTACCTCCAGGAGGAGGTCGCTCAGGTTCTGGTGGTGCTCCAGCAGCCGCAGAGCCGCTTCCTGGAGCTCCGCTTGGCTCCCAAAGGGGCTTTTCCTCTTCCTGGCTCTCCCTGCTGAGAAGTTCGGGTTTATGACCAGCGTGTTCCCAGGGCACCCCGACATCACCTCCCGCTCCCTGCTGCTGGTGCATGAGGGCAGAGCGGGGGCGTGAGGAAAACAGACGGGGGACATGAGGGCAGGGAGAGGGGGGTGTACGAGGGCAGGTGGCGTGTACCAGGGCTCGGGGGCTTTGAGGAAGGCAGAGGGGGGTGTATGGAGCGGGACATGGGGGCAGAGGGAGGTGTGCGCAGGTAGAGAGAAGGGCTGTAAGAGGGCAGAGGGGGGACATTCACGCCCCCCGTCCCCTCCGCTGTCCCCGCGGGGAGCACCCGGCGCGGAGCTCGCCCCGGGGCCGCCTCAGCCCGCACGTACCGAGCAGGTCCCGCCAGCTCCTCCCGCCCGCGCCCGCCATCGCGGGCCGCCGCTTCCCGCCACGCCAGCCCGCGCCGCCATTGGCTCCCGCCGGCCGAGCCCGCCTTGCCCATTG
>VXAD01007937.1:0-166326 GCA_013399195.1 Dicrurus megarhynchus | reverse complement strand
TGATTCTGTGATTCTGTGAATACGTGTGCTTAAAAATCTGTAATCAGAGCAATGAAAAGAAATTATTTTCCACATAAAAACTTTGCTTACAGCATAAAGTAATTTATATAGTTGCCCAAAACATATATACATACATGTTCATTTTTCAAAAATGTGATTCCTTTTAGTAAGTAAATTTTTAAGTGATTTAAAAATGCAGGGACATAAGTTACAAGAAAATTTGAATTCAAATCAGTAAATAACTCCCATACTAGAAGTTACACCATCGATTTTCAAGCTTATAGAGTACAAAACTGAGTAAGTATTTATATCCCTGCAGGAAAAATAATCTGATTACACCACAAAATACTGTTCTCAGTTTAGCAACAAAAACAAGAATTTGCTGAAAGTAACATTGTTTGTTTCTTCAGAATGTTATTTTAAAGGCATAAATAACTCACATACAGAGAAATGTAGTTTTCACTCAAATTAATATTGACTAGATTACACTCAATTTGATATTTTTAGATACATTTATAATTTTTTTTATTTTTAAAAATTCATACTTGGGGTAGACTGAGGAGGGACTCTGGGCACTTTTGGAATTTCTCTTCCTGTTCTTTTCCTTCTTTGAATGATTTTGTGTCTCTTACCTACTGATCACATACCTTAATTTATTCAGGGGGAAAAAACCCTAATTTTTTGCTCAAAACAATCCTAAGTAGCATTGCAAATATTTTACACTTTAAAGGCAGATAATTTACGTCAGTGTTTCTGCTGAGATTGAAAACAATGGTGCAATGAAAAACTCTAAAATCCCTAGCGATGGATGAAAAATCAAATGCACATCAGACTTGTGTGCACATGCAGAAAGCATTCATGTGTAACAAAATAAACACCATTTTTAGTCCTTTCTATTGCTATATTATTATATTTTCTAAACGTAAGTCAAGGGATTAAACAACTGAATACAGACATGTTGATTATAATGTCAGGTTTACTGACATTGTAGTATAGAAAATACAGAAAGTTCTCTCTATAGAAACAGCCACTACATAGTGTAGTAAAGGTTTTTCATAGTTTCTGGCCCTTTATAATAAAAGAAATATATCAGTGAGCAGTGAAAGCCTCAGCATTAAAACTTCGCATAGTTCACTGGATTCAATTATTTGGCCCCACTAACCATAAGGATTTCTTTTTTTCCCACTCTTTTTGCCCACAGGATCATGGATTTCTGGACTTAAGTCCCATTTATTTTTTATACACATACATGAATATGTACAAACGTATATGTGTTGTCTTTAAGACTCCAAATAACATGTAGATGGGGACCCATTTCTTTGCCTTCTTTTGTCTTATTTACCATGTTGTGATTGACCTGACATTTTGCATTGATGGTGTGGATTAAGATCCGCAAGACCAATATTAGGATAGTGAATATCAAAAAAGCTTATAAAGGAGGTGAGACTTATAGGGAAAAATATTTTGTTAGAAAAAGCAATATAACCAGTAAAAGTAGAGACTTTCAGGCCTACAAGCCCTTTCCAAGTCTGAAACAGAAACATTGAAATCATTATTGCCGCAGTGGCTTCTGCTACTGTCACACAAAATACTACTACTGCTTCTTGGAAGTTGTTGAACTGCACTATGTATAATGTTTCAAAATATTATGTCTGAGGTGATGGTTGTAGTACAAAGCAGAGCTTGTGTTTCTTTGGGTTTGTTAGTAAGAAAAGTCAATTTTCACTGAATAATCAGATCTGTTTCATTAAGCAGGCCCTTAGTTACCATGCATTAACAATTTTTTTTACTGGGAAGGTGAAGAGAGAATGTTGGTGTGTTATACACGGGCAGCATAGCTATCAAATCAAAGCTAAACATTTTTAATGTTATTTTAATTGGACTTTTATATTATGATTGCTGTTATGTGCTCAAGTCAGAATTGTCATCATGCTGAGCCAGCTACCAGTCAAAGAGAGCACCCTGCTCTCCTAAGATTAGAAATGTAACAGTAACTAGATATTCTGAAATAACAGTGGGTCGAACAGAGTCCAGGTTTCAGTAACTATATGAGAATGGCTTCCTTTCTGCACCAGCATCTTCCTTGCTTCTGGTAGCCTGGAGAAAACCCAGAGCCTGCTGAAGTAAAAATATTGGTTGGCTGATTACTTGGTTTTATTCTATTCTACTTAATGAACTGCTTAGGTTGAAGGTGAATAATGCTGGATACAGCTTTTCTGGAAGACTCAAGTATGCCATTTTGCCACAAATTAAACATGTGTTAGTACCAGAAGAACTGATCATTACAAGGAATGCTGTGTGCCCTCTGCCTTTGGAACTGACTAGAATAGACCCAGTAGTGTTTTGTAAATGATTGAAAGCCTTTGCTAGAGGGAGCATGGTGACTCAGACAGAGCTCTCCAAGAAGCAGGAGCTTCCCAGGTCTGTGGCTGCAGGGAGTGTTCGAGCCTGGTGCTAGCACTGGAAGACAATGGAAAAGACACTTCTGTGTAGTGTGAACAGCAGATGATCTGCTCTGCCCCATGATACAGCTTGAAGTGGAGGTGGAGAGACTGAGAAGTGTCAGGGAGTGCGAAATAGAGTGGTGAAGTCGCACCCTTCCATCCCTAAGAGAAAGGCAGTGGATGCAAACTCAGCATGGATTGGAGGAGCCCCAACCCCCTTGCCATCAGACTGAAGGAGAAGACATGAAAGATGGTGGGGAATGGAGACAGGTCCCTACTCAGGGATGTAGAAGAATCCCTTTCCAGTCTCCCTTGCCTTCCCAGGAGCCCTTGGAAAATAAGTATGAGGGCCTGGAACTTGAGGGTCAGGCAGATGACAGTGGAGAAAAAGGTCCGTCTGAGGGGTGTTGCAGTCCAGCACAGGCAACCAGACAGATTGTTACTACAGGTAAGAGGGGAAAAAGGTTGTAATGGGTGATTCCCTTCTGAGGGGAACTGAGGGCCCTCTGTGCTGACCAGACCCAGTCAGCAGTGCTCCCTCCCTGGGGTAAGGGATATTACCAGGAGACTCCCTGGAATAATCCAGCCCATTGATTACTACCCACTGCTGGTTGTGCAGGTCATCACTGATGACAACCATGAGAGAAATGCCAGGGTAAAAACAAGCCCAGGCCACACCAACCCCTACAGCATTACAGGCTGGAGCAAAGTGGCTGGAAAGCTCCCTGGTGGAAAAGGACCGGGGGGTGCTGGTCAGCCGTGTCTGAAAACAAGCCAGCTGTGCTCAGGTGGTCAAGAAGGCCAAGGTCATCCTGGCCTGTGTCAGCAACAGTGGGGCAGCGGGACCAGGGAAGGGATTCTTTCTCTGTACCGAACACCAGTGTGGCTACACCTTGAATCCTGTGTCCAGTTCTGGGCCCCTCAATTCTGGAAGGATGTTGAGGGCTGGAGAGGGTCCAGAGAAGGGAACAGAGCTGGAGAAGGGTCTGGAGCACCAGTCTGTTGAGGCGCAGCTGAGGGAGAAAAGGAGGGTCAGGGGTGACCTTATGGTTCCGCATATCTACCTGGCAGTAGATGGTAGCCAGGTCAGTGCTGATTTCTTCTCCCAGGCATCTAGAGAGAGGATGAGAGGACATAATCTCAAACTGGGCCAGGTAAGCTTTACGTCAGGCATTAGGAGAAATTTCTTCCTGGACAGGGTAGACATTGGAATGGGCTGCTCAGGAAGTGGGGAAGTCACTGTCCCCTAAGGTGTTTAAGGGAAGAGTGGATGTGGCACTCGATGCCCTGGTCCAGTTGACATGGAGGTATTTTATCATAGGTTGGACTTGATGACCTCAGAGGTTGTTTCCAACATAATAGATTCTGTGATTCTAATAAAGCATTATAGGTTTATGTTCTGAAATGTCCAGAACAGCGTCATTTCTCATTAGTTTTATTTATGTCCTTAATTATTCTGATAATAAATTTAGAAGCTCCATTCCAACATTTCAAAGCAGTTAACAGCAATAAACTAGTTGCTGTGAAAGAGATTCACACACTGCTGTTGCTTTGTTTGTCATGTATAACTGCCTGGGAAAAGAGGAATGAAATTAATAAGTGCTCCTTCTGTTGAAAATTACACTTCCCTGAAGTCATGGGGTGTATCCACTCTTCCTCCTTTCAGGCTACTTAAAAGGTGAGTATGAAGTTAGTGGGAAATTGTGACAGAATCACACTGATCCACTTAGCAAGGTTTGGTAAATAAGAAGCAGCATTATTTTTCCTGTTGCCATTAGCATGAGCACTACTGACACAGTGTTCCAAATGTTCTCTATTTACTGAGAGTCCTTGCTCTTGCAATGTTGCCAAACAGTTGCAAAGACCAATACATTGGATATTTACTGCAAATGAGTAACTGATCTGTAGAGACATCTCCATTCGTTATGCTAGCTCCAACAAAACCCAGCCTCTGAGTCCACTGAGATCTACTCTTCTGGCTAACAGCTTGGTCTCTGCTTTGCCTCTTCAGATCTTTCAGGTAGCATTATGCTGTAGGCAGCATGGATTAAAAAAAAAGAAGAATTTGAAAAAAAACTAATTAGAGAAAAAACATTTCCAGTTTACTTTTGTAAAGTTGAAACTGCCAAGAAAAGTTGTATATTAATTAAAATAAAAACCCAGAAAACAGACAGATTAGGGTTTTTTGAAATGCAACAGTTTTTTGTACCCCTAGGTGTTTCATTGATTTGTAGATCTGTTCCAAACATTCACTCTGTGAAACAAACAACAAAGGTGTTAGAAGTACAGTGAACAAGTAGAGAATCTAAAAGGACAGAAGACATTTCAAAGAGAACCATTAGAGCCTGCCCACCTTCTCAAGAGGGAAACTGTCTAAACCTGTGATCTGTGTTTCTTGAAGTTTAATTTTCAGTTTCAAGGGGGATTCAGAAGAGAAGAATTAGACATTCACCTTAGTGAACAACAACAACAACAAAAATTTACAGTCATATTTTTTTGTTTCTAGTATAATGACACCTAGATGTGAGAATCAGATTGGAATCCCTTGTAGTTGCTGGGCATATGTATCACTAAAGCAAACCTTAGAGTTGTGAAGCACTTAATGTCTCAGCAAAAGTAATGATAGCATTATACCTAAACTGCTAGCCAGGGAAGACAAATCGAACAGTGTTTTATCATAGGCATAATTTTCAGCTAAAATTTTCACTTACCTTAATTCTACTTTTATTAGTAACAGTAAGCAACAATTCAAAAATCGCAGGCAAAAAGAAAAGCAACTGGCTGCAGTCAAATTGAGGGCCCATCCTGCAATTCATCCTGTTTCAGAGAGTAGCCAGTCACTTATAAATGGGGAAAAGTATAAGGAATAAGTGTAAAAATGCTTACCCAGTATTTTTCTGAAGACCAGAGTATTTTTCTGGTCTTCAGCAATTCAACTCAGCGATTTCCTAATGTGGTGCCATGGTGTTAACAGACTGTGTGGATTATTCTTTCATAAAATTGTCAGGGGTTTTTTTCTGACACGCATAAGCTTGTAGCATTCAAACCATTCTGAAGCAAGGACTTCCACAGAGAGAGACATTACCTGTCCTGCGTAGCAAAAGGAACTGTTCTTACAAAGAGACTTGAAAGAGAGTAAGGTGGTGTGTTGGAGAGAGATGTGAAGCAGGCAAATAAGGGGGAAGACTGGCCACAGTCTTTAACAGCACAGCAGCTTCCGGGATAATCAGACTGTGAGGAGGTGGTAACAAAACAAACACTTGCACTGACTGACTGCAAAGCTTTTAGACCTCTCCATTTTTACAGTGGGGTTAAACTCGAGCTTTTTGTGTTGCTTCTGTATATGGCATTGCTGCAAAATGAGGAGAAAGCATAGAAAGTGTACTGCAGCTCCAGTGATTGCCCCTGGTGTTGTCTTGTCTATAGCATGCCCCTCTCTGGAGTTTGTAATTTCAGATTTAGTTCGGCTGACTCAGTCACTTTGTAACATGGCAACTCTCAGGCAGAAAGAATCTGTGGAGAAACTTGTGAGAGGACAATCTCCCTCTGGCAAATACAAACTTCTACTTCTGTCATCCCCGCTGGTTTTGTTGTAGCTGACAAAAATTTTTTCTAGGCTTCGAGGGCAGAAGGGCAAGAGGAAATACCTCTAAGGGTCAGACTCCTTTCTCTTTACACTCTTCACCAAGCTGGAGTGTACATGTGTGGTTTTTTTCCACAGGTCTGTTTAAAGCGTGCAGAATGTTTAGAATGGGTACACAATGATTTAGTGCTACAAAAATTAAAGTCAGTAAAAAACAGAAGCAAGAACAAGATAGCAACATGGGGGTCTTTCTTGACAGCTGTAGAAACAACCAGTACTCTCTCTTTGTTCTGCTTTACAGCACTATTCAATATTGTCAGCATCATTGTCATGGCTGGGATGTGACAACCTTTTCCTCCTAAAGGACTTAATTTGTGATCTAAAACATTCCTAGCAAGCTTCATGCACACTCCAAGGGCATGGGAGGCAGCAGGCGTAATGCTGTGTGGTGCTTCTCACACACTGCAGGAATTGAAAGCTTTCAGCACGGTTTATGATCAAGGTCAGTGAATGCAAGTAAACTCATTAAAGCATTTATGGGGGGCCTGGATAGATTAGATGACCTTACTGACCTCTGCAGTATACTTTCATTTCTCTGAAGATAAATAAATAAAAAGGCGTCATTGGAACCAGATATTTTCAGAGCAAGTATGGTTATTAACATAATTATTACAAAGCTGCATACCTTAGTTCTTATATTTTATATTCTTTCTGTCTTGTTTAGAAAACACACATTTACTGCTTTTGAAAATGTATCTGCAGAATGTATACACAGTCTTGTCTTTCATTAATCCAGTGACATCTATGTGATACCTCAAAGCTCATTTTAAATGTGTCTAGCAGACACACTTTTATCCATTTTTCTTGAATAAACCCATGTGATGGCAGGGGAAAAGGCTTTGGTTGAGGGTTGGTGGTTGTTTTTCTTTTTTAAAATTTTGTCTTCTTTATGTTAATTTTAACTTCATTATTAAGATGAATTGTAATGATGTTTAAAACCCTAGAGGCAAACTGGTTTAATTTGATTTCTTCTGATAGATGAGAAAAAAAGATGTTAGGAGTTGCAATCTTGTATTCCATACTCTTGGGCTTACATTTTTAATGTGTCTTTCAAACTAAAATTGACTTTTCTCTTTCTTTTAAAATAAAAAAAATGCATATTTTATGAGAAAATGAATACCTTTGATATTTTTTGAATTGATTGATAAGCACTCTCATCTAGGATGATGAGAGGAGCCGTTGTTTTCTTAACTATTGATAAAAATCTACAGTATTGCACACTTACTTTTATTTCTTTTAAAAAGAAGATAAAATGCACAAACATCCGTGTAGAAACTTTCAGAGCTAATTATTATTATAAGGGTTACATTTCTAAGTTGCTGTCTGCTTTATGTAATGTAAACTATAATTTCTAGCATAGTCCAAGGTACAAGTTTGGACTTTTTAAAGTTTGCTGAAATAAATGCAAAAAGCTCACTTGCAGGTGATGGTGACAAGCAGAGATCTTCAGATCTAACTTTATACAGTTTGAGTTAAAAATATTTTATGACTATCTCAATCATAGAATCATAAAATGTGCTGATCCATCAGGATCATTGAGTCCAGTTTCTGGCCCTGCACAAGACACCCCAAGAATCCCACCACGTTCCTGAGAGCATTGTCCAAACGCTTCCTGCACTCTGTCAGGTTGTGACCACTGCCCTGGGGAGCCTGTTCCAGTGCCCAAACACCTTCTGGAGGAAGAACCTTTTCCTGGTATCCAACCTAAACCTCTCATGACTCATCTTCAGGCCATTCCCTTGGGTCCTGTCACTGGGCACCACAGAGAAGAGATCAGTGTCTGCCCCTCCTCTTCCCTTCATGAGGAGGTTGCAGACCCAATGATGTGTCCCCTCCAGTCCCCTCCTGAACAGCAGACCAGCCCTCAGCCACTCCTCATATGGCTTTACCTCAAGGCCCTTCACCATCTTCATGGCCTCCTTTGGACACTCTCTGACAGCTTAATGTTTTTTTTATATTGTGGCACCCAAAACTGCCCCGAGGCCTTGAGGTGAGGCCACCCCAGTGCAGAGCAGAGTGGGACAATCTCCTCCCTGGTCCAGCCGGCAATGCCTTGCTTGATGCCCCCAGGAAAAGGCTGGCCCTCCTGGCTGCCAAGGCACATTGTTGACTCAAACAATATTGCTGTCTATAATCTCTTTTCTGAGTATCTGTATGAATGTATAAATACTGGAACTTCTGGCTTTCTGTGACAATTTCATATAGCGACTAGTGTAGTTGTGTGTATTTTGCTGTAAGGAGGGATATAGGCTGAGAGAATTGGGATTGCTCAGCCTGGAACAGAGAAAGCTTTGTTGTGACCTAATTGTGGCCTTCCAGTACCTGAAGGGATTCTGCATGAAAGATGGAGAGAGACTATTTACAAAGGCATGTAGTGAAAGGACAAGGGAGAATGGCTTCACTCTGAAAGAGAGCAGGTTTAGATTAGATATTAGGAAGAAATCCTTCCCTCTGAGGGTGGTGAGGCACTGGCACAGGCTGCCCAGAGAAGCTGTGGATGTCCCATCCCTAGAGGTGTTCAAGGCTAGGCTGGATGGGGCTTTGAGCAACCTGGTCTAATGGAGGTGTCACTGCCCATGGCAGGGGTGTTGGAACTGGATGATCTTTATAGTCCCTTTCAACCCAAACCTTTCCATGATATGAATTGTTCCTTTTTCATCTGTATTAAACTGGAACTTGTGAAGCTTGAACATCTACTTCTCCCCCACTTCTGTTTAAAACCCCAGTTCTTCTCTTGCTAGTCTAATTATTAGCAAATTGCTAATAATAATTGTGGAATAAGTAGAAAAAGGGGCTAAGGCAGTTGAAGTCTGAAAGCTTGCTGGTCAAACACACGCTTTAACCAACAAAGAATGCTGGAGAAGCCAAAATAAATGCTTGTTTAATATAGTAAGCTAACTTGGGACAGCCCTGATCATGTTAGGAAAAGGCAGTGTGGTACTTTTTACAGACCACAGCTCTTCCCTCAGCAACAAAAATTACCAAAACTATTGTCTGAGTTGGAAGGGGGGTGGAGAAACTGAGCAGTCTTCCCCAGCTGAGCCAAAACCTTAAGATTAGTACCCCTGATTCCAGAAGGAGAGTACTTTTCAAATGGCAAAAGAAGGTAGAACTCTGAATTATTTTTCTAGAGGTTTCAAGATACTGTCTCCAGATATGCTGTTGTCTTGGCCTTCTTTGTTTTATATATTTACTGTGAAAAAGAAGTCACTATTCAGCAGTGACATTTTGTGTTTACGTCAGCTGCAATGCATATTGCCAAACACAACTAGCAGTGTTAATTCATAGTGACCAAAAAACCCACATGCATTACAGCAGTGTGCAGTAAAAGTCACAGATGTATTCGTAGATATCAGTTTACATCACAGGTCCCTAGCCTCTGAAAGCACAGAATTTGAACTGGAAAGTTTGGCCCATTTCAAGCAGTTCCAAGTACTTTTGCAATAATGGGTCAATGTCAAAGACTGAAAGGTATTTTTTGACTGCTTTTTCTGGGCCTGCTGAAAGCCTGACTTTATAGAAGTCAGGCTATAAAAGCCTGAAAGTTTTCAAAAGGCTTTGCAGAGACAACCTGAATAAACAAATGTTTATAAACATGTGTCTCTATGACATCATCGTTACCATGCTGTTCTCATTAATGCCACCTGTAAACCTGGTTTCATTTTTTTTCCTCCTCTATAAACCATGTTTTCAGTATGCCTTCCAAGTAGGCATTTAACAAGAAGAATTGTGTACTAAATATTTTTGTATTTCCTTAAGGTTGTCTATAAATGATAAAGGAAAACCCGATAACGGAAATCCAGATTTGTATCTTGCCAACGCAATTTTATCTCCCTCTTCCGCTGAAATATGTCTTTGGCTAACGAGGCACATATTTTGCAATCTACACTAATTACAGGTTCTTAAATTAATTGAAACATCAAAAATTCCTATTTCTGAAATTAGATTCTGATTTGGATAAAATTTAACAAGAAAATGACATCACTATAACACCATTGTCATGAACTGGTAATTTGTTGATCACACAGTAAAAAGAAACTTCTTCAATTCTTCATTTAGAATAATACTGACTTACTGTTATGCCATCCTTAGAGATAAAATTCTTCACATATCAGTCACAACAACTGTGAATGTAACAGCTACTGGCCAATAAATGTCATCAGTTAATAGTTTTCAGATGTAGTCTCTGTACTCTTTAGCATACAGAAGAGTAAGTATTCATTGTTAATGCATTACAAGTCATCTAATTCACACTGGTTTTCCTTGGTAGACTTGGTAGCTGGTTTAGGTATTCAGATGAATACTTAACTGTGCCAGGACCCAGGTACTTTCATGTTTGTCTCGACTTCCACAAATAAAGAATAACATCAATCAACAAATAAAATAATTTTACTCTAAGACCTATTATTGCTCAGAGAAATCTTGACAGATTTATTTTTAATCCATGTATTGGAAAGTATAGAAAGTAAGGAGATCTCTATGAATTTGTTTGAGAACAGAAAAATGAATGGCTCCTAATGCCAAATTTCTAACAGGAAGACACAGTTACCTCCTAAGCTCACATGTGCATGCAGGCTGTGCTTTGAACCTGTCTTACAATTCCCCTTCCTGTGCTTCAATTCTGTGCAAATGCAATTAGGTTGTGGAGGCTAAAATGGAGCTTCAGTGAGGCTTGTCAAACTCACGACCCTGGCTGCACGCTCAAGACTGTTCAGTATCACCTCCTGCAGCTTGGACTGAGGCAGTTCACTTCCTTAAATCACCTCTTTAGTGCACACATGCAGAGGACATTGTGTGGAGGCACATTTGCCTCACATGACCACTCACATGACTTCTGTTTTGTCATCAGCATGACTAGCAAAGGGAAATTTGCTTTTTCACCTGTGGCATACTTTTGGAAGTTACCACAACTGAATGCGAAATCATAGCTGCCTGGAGGTTTAGACTTCAGCCAAGAAGATATCCCTAACTTTAAGAATCCTGTTCCATGCTAGCTTTACCTCTATCAAACAATGTAAAATTGAGGATTTTTCAGCAGGATATGATCTGTGGGACATTGTACTGAGGCTGCAAAGAAAAACTACTAAGACAAATAAATGTAGGCAAGGGTCACTGTGTTCAGACACCTTTTAAAATTCCTTTACTACATTTAGAGCAATTAATACAGCCCTGAAAAAAAATGTGTAGGACTTGTGAATTGGAGAGAAGCCTGGTTCTGAGGCACTTCAGATTTTGCTGCATAGGAAACCAAACTGGGATGAGTTTTGAAGGCATAAAAAACCCCAACATTTCCAGGCTGCTTGTTTGCACTGGCATGTTGAGAACTGAGTTAAACAAGAGAAACCAGTGTTACTGTGGAGGTGCTGATCTCTTCTCCCAGGGATCCAGCGACAGGACATGAAGGAACAGTTCAAAGCTGCTCTAAGGAAGGTTCGGACTTGACATTGGGAAGCATGTCTTTACCCATAAGGTGGTGAATCACTGGAACAGTCTTCCTAGGGAGGTGGGCAATGTCCAGTGTCTGTCAGTGTCTAAGAAGCATTTGGACAATGTCCTTAATAACATACCTTAAATTTTGATGAGTCCTGAATCATTCAGGTGGTTGTAACAGATGATTGTTGTAGGTCACTTTAAATTGAAGTATTCTAGTCTATCGTAATCTAGTCTATTTCTTTCCATTCTTTTTTATCTATAGTCAAAAAGACGGTCTTTTTTCCCATTGAGAATATCATTTTTGCCCAGTTACAGACATCCAGTCTAATAAAGAAGTGTTGACATTTTTCATTTTTTAAAATAATTTACCAAACATGATCTTCACATGTACAGCAACTCTTACTAGTATATTTATCATGTGTGCGCTTTGCCTGCACTTCCGAGTGTCTGACGTTATAAAACTCTTACTTTACTTTTCTTTTAGCTAAGAGCCTCTGGCTGAAGATAATATTTTATATTTTGGATGGCAATCTACTGTGTCCATGTGTGTGTCATGTGTGCTGCTTTTGTCATAATCCTGTAATCAACACACTTACACAAGTGTTTTATTAAATCCTCTCATGGTTGTTGTCATATTAGTAGTGTACAAATATAAATATGCTGATGAAAAGTAGTTAATTTCATAACTAAATTAGCCCATATGTGCAAGAAAAACGTGGTTTGTTTAATTTGGACTCCACAGATACCTAAGTGCTCAAGAATTACAATAAATGAGAGATTGTTCTCTATTTAATATTACAGGCAAAAAATTCTTTAATTGTTCTTTATCAGAATTAAATCCTAGTTCATTCAGAGGCTGAATTCAGAGAAAGTGAAATGTATTAGAAACAAAACTGTTTAGAAGGATACACCCTGCAGCAGCTCCTTGATCTGCCCATGGCTAGTTACGGCCCTGGCTCACTGGACACAGAAACAATTGACACTGATGAGCTGATCAGGAGTTGTAGCCCTTTCTTTGGATTCTCTAAATGCTGTAGATCTTTCCTACATCGAGGCACCCAATACAGCCCCCAAGACTCACGTGAGGCTGCCCGAGTGCAGAGGAGGGCAGGACAATTCTCTCCCTGGCCTGGCTGGCGATGCTCTGCCTGATGCTGCCCAGGACAGGGTTGGCCCTCCTGGCTGCCAGGACACTGCTGACTCATGTTGAGTTTGCCACTGCCCAGGACCCCCAGGTCCCTTTCTGTGGCATTGCTTGCCAACATCTCATTCCCCAGTCTGTCCATACATCCTGGGTTGCCCCATCCACGGTGAGAGTCCAGTACTTTCTCTTGTTGAGCTCCATACAGCTGGTACAGACCTCTCCAGCTTGCTGAGGTCTCTCTGCCTTAGAGGGAGTCAACATTTCCTCCCCATTTAGCATCATTGTCAAGCTTAGTGTACCTGTGAGGCAGGAGAGAGGATAGGAGGATGGAGAAAGTTAGTCTATGGATACCCCTGTGTGTGTATGAATCTCCAGTGAGCCCAGAGCCATTACTGTTCAATATCAAAGGAGGTTAACTGCCCAAGACTTCTCCTTATTCTGTCATTTCCCTTCCTTCCCCATGTATTGGCCCTGGAGGAAGTTCACATCCCATGCTCTTACAGGAACTTCAGAATGACTTTTAATGAAATTTGCTGCAATGGCCTTTATGTAGATTAAGAGCTGTCATAATTAAGTGTACCCTAAAAACCCTCTTTTCTGCTCTTAGTCGCACTTAAAGAGTAGAGAAAACCCTTCAGAGTAGAGACAATCCTTTAGTCATACTTAAATTATCACCAAACATGCTGCAAGGAGAGCAATGTTTAATCTATACCTTTTGATTTGGTTTGTGCTGCTTCTCAAGTGTGTAAAGTTTGGTATATCTCCTAAGAAATAAGATCTAAAATTATTTTGGTTGGAGTTAGAACTGTTGCTAAGTAAGGGAAAGCCTTTCACCACAATTTTTGTTTTGCTTTACTCTCATTTAATTCTTAAAACATTAATCATATCTGCACAGAGACTGACAACCTGAAATAAGTCAGTCTATAAAGTGGGAAATATTATGGTTATTGAAGATGTGGAACTCTGGATATTTCTAAAATATTGTTCCAGATATATCAAAAGATCACAGACCTAAAAGCTCTAAATTTTCACATCTTTCATAAAAAGGCTGCAAATGGTGAATTTTTGGTGGGGGCAACCAAGCTGAAGTCAGGATCTGCCTGGATACATTCTTTTCCTTGGACAAAGATGTCTCATTTTGTCATTCCAAAAATACGTTTGTATTACAAATACTCCTCAGAAACAGATTTGAGCATCTAATAAATATCAAACTGTTTAATCACTGATACTATATGTGTCTATACATTCTTTATGGCACCTCTAGGACAAATTAAAATTTGCCGTCTTTTGAACAGCAACTTGAATGAAACATGTCATCTTCTATTTGATACACAGTAGGTGAAATGTGTGTAAAACCAGGAGCCAGAGAGCTTGTTAAGCCTACTACTTCTATGAACTTAGTCTTATTGCTGAGCTTGTAGACATAGAGGTCTTTTATTACTCTAAATTGCAAGAAACTGAAGTGTGAGGCTTCCAGTAAAAATAAGTGAGCTGGGTTTCTCCCAGAGACAGCAGCTTTTCACATCTTGCTTTATCATCCTTTCTGCTGCTATTTTTATCTGACCGGGGATGACATAACTGTGCAGGCTTTGCTTTATATCCCCTCTTAAATTCAAGGTTTTTTTCTGTCTCAGACCTGTCCCTGACAATCCTTTTGTGTTTTCCTTGGTGCCTCAGAGGTTTAATGGTCGAGCGCAGTAGCTGAACCTTTAGAAATTTCTTCTGTACCTCTGCAGAGACTGCTTCAGTGAGGGCCACAGAGCTGTCACCCTGAGAAGTGAGAGACCCCTGTGGTTAAACTGTCTCTAGTGTTTTTGTTCCTGAAAATGACAGCAGAATGGGTAAATGGATTTCTTTCAACTGTGCAGTTGCCTTACAGATGCACATGTTCTTCTTGGGGTCATGTAATGGTGTGTGATGTGCTAGGAAGGTGGCCAATTCCCCTTATTTTACTACTGGTGATTTGTTTGATGAAGGGCTTGATAGTTAACAACTTGAAAAAATCAATCTTTGGCAAGCCTGTTAATGTTAAATACTTGAACATTTCATAGAAGCGTGTAATTTAAACACAATTAAACATTTATTAAGTATCAAATATCAATGAATGATTGATGGAGCATTCACGAATTGAGTAGAAATCTTGGGGCTACTGTGATGACCACAGTGAATTGAAAATTCACTACAAATAAAATGTTAGGGGATTTTGAGGCATTTTAAAGACAATTTTCCACATAGCTTCCTATGAATGAAATAGTATTATTTTGAAATTAATATAAGGCCTCCTCCTATGAACAGTCTGCTAAATGTAATGGGACTATTAAAAAAAAAGTGCTTCTTGCAACAGTAGCTTTGGAAGTTATGGACATTCATCATCTTGAAAATTCATGATGACTTTATTTTATATGACTACCTCTTCCCTTCAGTCATGTAATCATAATAAATTTCTAAGCTGTGAGAAAGATTTTCTGAATTTTTTCTCCTTACATGATATTAAGTTGCGATATTTCTTTTGTTATTTTGGAGAAGCCTGTTTTGTCTAAGCCTAGCTGTTGATGTTTTCACATATTTTGTTGTTCATTTATAATAATTTCCTTTTTTGTTTTAGAGAGACTTTTTTATAATGTTGTACCTTTCAATCTTTAAAGGTACCCATTGTACATAACAGATATAAGGGGATTTTTTGGTAATAGTATAAAAAAGTCTCCTGTTGTCACCTTGCTAACACATAAGAGTTTTCTTAGAAAGTTAACAGTAGACACACATGTTACAGGTTATGTAAAATGAGGATAGTCTGCAATCTTGAAAGAGGTGGTATTTTAATGGTCTTTGGATGAAGATCAAATTAATTCTAATTATCTAGCCTAATCCTTAATTTTCTCCAACAAGAAAAAGATGAAGGTTCTGTAAGCAGGTGGTGGGTGTATAAAAAATATGGAGGTAAAAAAATAATTTTTTGCAACTACAAACTGGGATGTGAGAATTTTTCTGGCTCAGTACCGACTGGAGATTTCTACCGTGTAGCAGCCCTGCTAGAACTTTGAGATGAGCTACATCATTTTCCTGATGCTTTTTACTTCATATGTGTTGAAAGTTGCCCAGGGGAATTAGCTCCATCTATGACAACTTCTGCACAGGGGGAGTTTGCAATATCAGGGCCTCACTCCTGATAAGGATTACTTTTCCATGCTCAGTTACAGTTTTGAATGAGAAGAAGAGCTGCTTCACGTATCTGTTAGGTATTGTGCTTGGCAGCCCCTTGTGCTGCTTTAAACAGTCAGTAGACAGTTAATGGGTGAATGGCACAATAGTGAGGAGCTCAAGTTTTTGCAGTGTCCTATCAAAAGAAGAAGCTAATCACTCTTATTTCTGGTAGCGGGCAGAACAAATGGAAACCTCAGCTCCTGGGTAAAATCTGATATGATGGATCTCTGCTTAGAAATTACTTGCTGTCCTTTCTTTCTCTCTCTCAGCATATTTAAGAACAGTTTCTAAACTCTTTACCTCGATATTTGTTCTCTACACTGGTCAAGGAAGTTGGAAGTATTTGGAGGATAAGCCTGTGTGTGGTAGGAGTGAGGGCATCTGAATTCTGCTCTCAGGGGCAGTGTTGGCCTTACAGAGGTACTGATGGAAAACAATGAGAAATAAATGATCAAAGAATTTCTTCATCATGTCTGCAAGCTGGGGACACAACTGATAAGAGTGAAGTGTTATCACTTTCAGCAGATTTGCAGATTGAGTCATGCATGTTGATACTATGGCTCTTGGAAACCTGCACACTGACAGACAAGCCAAGGTTTCTGAGACTCTCTTGAACACTGAGCAGCGACCAATGTTCTGCATGTAAGGACTACAAATAACTAATCTCCACAGAAACAGTGAACACTGAGGCATTTGACAGACAGGTAGCTGTATACATTCAGAGGCACACAGGGCTGTCAGAAGGGGAAAGACAAGGTTTTGACAGATTTGGTGAGAGTCCTGTATTGATTGCAGCTGATGTGCCTGGTTCCTAAGAATCATTTCATGTTTTGTCTGAGCAGCTTGACAAACGTACAACATTGGAGGGATTTTTTTTTTTGTTCTTTTATTGTCATTTGAAAATTGCTGTCATACCTTTGGGATTCAAACCATGTGTTGTAAAGCAGCTGAAGTGTGAAGTCATATAAGGAAAGTTGGTGAAGCAGACTATTCTATTTTTCTGCCCACTCCAAAATGTAGTTAAAGGTTTTCGAAAGTGCATGTTGCTGGCAATTCAGTTGAGAGGAGGCTGGATGGTTTAAGTGGCTGGTGTGGCTTCTTGTTGGTGAACTGGCCTCAGAAGAAGCCATAAGTAAGGTGGTAAGGTTTTGCTCAAGCCGTTGTTTAAGACATTTCAGACTGGAAATTAATTAAATACCTAGACCCTGCTTATGTCTCTGATCTGAAAAATAATGGTAAAAGATATTTTAGGCCAAAATTTTGAAAAGTAGCTCCTTGGTATTTAGAAACCATCTTGCATTCACAATTCTTGAGCAGTGATACTGGCAGGCCAATGCAGTTTGACTTTCCTACAGAAAACCTATCACCGGCAAATGATACTGCCAGGAAAGTGCAGTGTACAATCTTATGTGTGTTGAGAAAGTGGGACCTTTCAGAATGTAATCCAGAGTGACACTTTGATAAGTTCATGTGTCTTGAAGTTTCTTTTCTTTTTTTTTTTTTTTGTAATTTCTGAAGAAGTGCATNTCTTTTTTTTTTTTTTGGTAGTTTTATGTATTTCCGGTGGCTAGCATAGCTTTGAAAACACTTGGGCTCAAGGGAAGTTTATCAGGAAGCTGTACTCAGTCAGTGAAGTGCTCACAATAATGTCTGTCCCCTCCAAAAAACAAAATTAAAAGAAAAAATTGGTTTGGGGGACAAATGTGAAGAAACCCATGAAAAGCAATAAAAAAAACCCCAACCCTTTTTTTTTAACACATTGGGACTAGGAAATAGACTAGATACTCTGTATGGCCAAAGGCAGATAAGATATATAAGATCAGGCCAGAGAAAAAAAGTGAAATTAATTTTTTACACCTCTGTTTCATCTTGAAACATTTTTTTTCTGCACCAGACCTCTTTCTTTTGCAGGTGTACTGGGGATCAAACATTTTGAAATTGAATTGTTATGAGAACCAGCATAGAATAAGTCACTAAAATGAGTAGTAAAATATCATGTGAATTTGTTGAGAGTTTAAGGGATCTCAAAACACAAGTAGCTAAGCTAGTAAGCTGTAATATGTAGTTCCATGATTAAAGCTGCACTAGCGACACAGAATTAGAGGATGATTAATGCAATGTTAATTTTTAAGGGAGGTTCCAGAAGACATCATGGTAATGACAGACTACTTCTACAACAAATATTGCTCACCATTCTTCTGTAAAAAAAATATTATTAATTTTAAAAGTTACTAGACACTAAGCAAGAGTTAAGCAGATTTTGCTCTTGAAAATCTATTGTACTTCTTTGAAGAAGCCTGTAAGCATATACATGGGGATCTGCAGTTGATATAACTCTGCTTGGATTTCTCTAAGTTACTTGACAAGATCCCTTCTCAAAGGGTCTTAGAGCAATTCAGCTGTCATGGCACAAGGGGGAAGGCCATCATATTTTTAAATAACTGGCTTAGAAGACGGAAAGCAGAGAGTTGAAGTAACTCTTCAGTATCCTTAGAGAGGGAAAGCTGGCAGTAGGGCCTCTCAGTATATGCGTTGGGCCAACTTTGTCCAAAAATAACCAGGGAAAAGGGATGAACGTGAAGGGGACAAAGTTTACTGATGACAGTAAATGAATCAGTAAATTAAATACAAAGACTGACTTCGAAGACATATGCAGGCTATGGGTAATAAAATGGCAAATTACATTTCCAAATGATAAACAGAGGAGGGCAAACTGTGAGTACGGAATTATTAGGAAAAAATAGGTAAATCATTGTCACATGAGGTTATAAAGTTGTACATTTATGCCTTGAAAACTCTCTACAGTATTTGTTTCCTCTTCTAAGGAGTGATAAGATATAAATTAAAAGAACTACACAAGGATTTTATGGAAGATCCAAAGATACGGAATTGCTTCTGTACGAGAAGTGATAAGAATAGAGTAAGGATTTTCCTTTGGAAGAGGAAGGAAAAGGGTACCTAAGGCTATTTTAAAACAAACCCATTATATCATAAGTAGAATGGTGGCAAACAGAGGAGCATTATGATTTGGGGACTTTCGTTTACTCAATTTTTTTACAAGAACCTGCCAAAACCAGGTGACTTTATCATGCACAAGAATTAAAACGGGAAGAGGTGCATGTCCACAGAGTGCATAGTTAATCTGTGGAGATGCATATGTGTGCTCCAGGGAAAACTGGACAAGTTTGTCAAAGATAAATTAATAATTCATTATTAATAGAGGGACACTCTTGCTATGGACAAATGACCTAAACAATTTTTTAGGGTGTTAGGAGAACTAATTCATGTTCACTCGCTTTTGGAAATATTTTACAGCAGGATGTTTAACACATTCAAGAAAGTCTAACTGGAGGAATTCTTCCCTTTACTCTTAACTTATCATTTAAAAACAGAGGAGCCAGTTGATGAAGTTTATTGTGGTAGCTAATCAGTCTTTTTCTTAAGTTAGTCTCTCAGCAAAACAATCGATCTTACAATGAAACTCCCTTTGAAGTTTGGGAAGAAAAATAACACAAGACCTAGGTGAAGCCTTTAAATACCTTAATAGAGTGTGTCATATAAACAGAAAAAAGAAAACCTTCATGGAAGCTTAGAGGACGAGAAGCTTCCCAGCTGCCAGAAAGCCAGGAAGGAGCAGCAGTACCAGTGCAGTTTGCTTCCATGCTGTCCCTTCAATTTCCTAAAGGCATGGTGGTATGTAATCTGCAATTTATCTACCTAAAAATTATACATGGAACACATTAGACATCCACTGGGACTGCTGAGAAAGGAGTCTGGCCCAGTCATCATAGTTATCCGTGCAAACAGAAGCTGTCATACACGATTAGATTACCTGTCAGAAGGGTCTGATGAATTACCGTGTTTGCATCTTACTCAGAGCGCTGCTTACCTATGCATAAATACTGGGAGCATTCTATTCGTTGTATATGAAATAGGTACAAATGAATCAGCATCATAAAATTACTTGCTAAAAAAATTCTTAATATTGTTTTAAATTTGAAATAACTTCTTGTTCGGTCACATGCAAAAATAGCTTCTTAATGAACACTGACATTTGGATTGCTGAGCTACCACATGGGAATTTATGGTTAGGTCTGACTGGAAAATAGTCTATAACTCCCCTTTACTTTTTTGAGGGAAAAACTTTCTGATATTTACACATTATTGACATAAGTATTTGCATGTTTTCCTCAAAACATGAGAAATTAAATTTTGGTATTAAAACGACAGTGGGCTGAGTGGCGTTTTTATCTCTAAAAATTTTCAGTGCTGTGTTTTTGAACATCACTTCTTACTGCTTATTTCCTGTGAACAAGCATTGATTCAGCCAGTGCCAATTCTTCTGTAACAAGAAAACAATAATTCATAGTGCAGAAATATGTGAACCAGATAGGAAGGACATGGCCCAGTTTTCCTAAAATTAGCCTACCTATTGAATATCTATCTATCTGTCTGTGTGTGTATGTGTGTGCATGAGGATCTGATTTCCAGAAATTTAAAGGGAAACTTATGTTTTCCTAATTCTGAACATCAGAAGCAAGTTTTATAGCTTATGTGTGCCAAAGGACCCTTTTACTGGGATATAGTGGATCCTGCAACATGATTAAGCTCCCCACATTTATTTTATAGAAGTGGCATTTATATGAACAAACTGAAGAATTATGTGTTACCTGATCTCTTTGTACACCCAGGTTCCTAATCTGAGTACACATACATTTGGCCACAGACCAGAAATATCTCCTCTGCCAGATTCATGGATTTAATTCATTTGCATGAAGCTTTGCTGTACAGGAGAAAGGCATTTGCCTTATGATTATTCATTTTACTCATATATGTATCTTAAATGTTTATGGTTGACTCTATGGTATGTCTGTCCTAGGCAGAGTACAATCAGAGAAAGACAGTTTGGAGGGATATGTTGATTCTTTTTTAAAGGAATGGGGACTGTTGTGACCTAGAATACTTTTGCTGCAGCTCAGATGAGGAGGTCTGCCTGTGCCTGTCATGGTGTAACACCTTATTCCCCGAATGTCAGACTATCTCTGGAGGATGGCATTTCAAAGCTTCAAATTTCCCTCTCAAGGGAAGTTTAGTGCCATAAGAAAGCTTGAGTATTGACTCAGGGAAAAAAAAAGAAAAGACACTTTGAATTTTTCCACAGAAGGAACTATTCTGGCTTGATTTTTAGGAAAATGACACCAAACAACACCAAAAAAAAAAAAAAAAAGCAATCACAGTAGCTGGCAGACCTTTGACTGAATTGTGTCTTGCAGGGACTCTACAAGTGTAAAATTGCCACCAGAGTGTGTGGTGGGGTGGTGGAAAGCCCTGAGAGAACATCTGAAGTGTCAGCTTTCAGAACTGCAGATCCCTTTCCTCGTTCTGCCAAAGCAGTCATCTGAAATAAACACTTCAGACAGAGATGGAGGCTCTTGGGGCTCTTGACTTGGGAGTCTGGACTCCCTGGAGAGCCCAGCTGGGAGCTCATTTGCATGGTCAGGCTTCTTTGCAGCCCAATAACTGAGATGGCACAAAGCAGGCAGGCATCTTGTGGAAGACTGTTAAAAATAAAGTGCCTTTATGAAACCTTCCGGGTTCAGTGTTTCTATATTTTTCAGTGAAAAACTTTTCACTTGGAAATTTCTTGACCAGCTTTGTCTGGGGGCTGTAGTTTGAGTGAATTAGACATGTACCATGAAAAATGACAACAGATCACAGGGCTGGGACAGGGAAAGGAAAACTGCTGATGGGAGTACAACTGTAACAAGGAATTCAAATAATATTTTCTATGCTTTGGTTTGTTTTAGGATTTTTTTAATGGTGAATTTTATGTTCTTTTTTGTATTGTCATGCATGCAGTTCTAAATCGCAGTTCATTGCTGCAAAGCAGAAAAGGCATGTGAGTTATATTCTATATCATGGATTGTTTTGGGATTTTTTTCAGTCAGGCAAGATTTTGGGTTGTCTAGTACATGTTTACAGAACATTAGCTGTTTATATTTTTTAAAATGCATTAAAGGAAAAATATATTTCAAAAATAATACCAAATTACAATCAGCTATTTATATATAAAAGTAGAAGCATGATTATGAAAAATATCATGGGAAATCTTAATAGGAGGCTGCATAGAGAACCAGTGCATAACTCCTTTGGGGGTTTGTGACAGAATTTCCTTTGAAAACATTGGCCGGAATGTTTTGATATTAGCTGGCCTGAATACTGTCTCAACAATGTGGTAGGAGTCACAGATACTCAGAAAAAAAAGAGAAGTCTGGCCACCTAGACAGACAGCTCTATTTGAAAATTACCAATTAGGTAAGTTGTCTCCTTAAAACTCAAGCTTTGAATATATGCACACTAATTCCAACAATTTTGAAGGAGAAATAAGTTCCAGCTGTCATGCTTGGATAAAAATTTAGAGTAGTTGATAGAGTAACTACCTTAAAATGGTTAATCTATTGCAGGTGTGCCTATACTTGTGCATATTTAGTTTACTCAGCAGAGTTGATCCAGCTTATAAGTACTGTTGGCTCACAGCTTGCAGGCTCCAGGTCTAACATGGGTTAACAGCATGGATTTTATTACAAGCTTTCTTGACAGCAAGCAGGTAAAAGCAAAACTTCAAAACCATTTTCCTTTGTTGGGAGAACCCCCTGAAGGAATTCAGAGGAAATGGTGCTGTCCGTCTGACACAGTTACAGTCAGCCAGCAGTCTAGTGTCTCAGCAAGTAGCACTGCAGTCACTCAGTAATTTGTGCTTCATGACTTGAGGGCTATGAAATAATCTCTATGATATACAGCAAGAGCTGAGTGGTTAAACAAAAGGATTGAATGCACTCAATGCATACAGGGGTTCATACATATTGTGTGTCACCTACGCAGCATCTATGAGACAGGAAATGTAGAGCAGATGCTTCCTAAGGATAGGCTTGGATTTGTTTTTCCATAAAATCTTTTACATTATCTATGTTTATAAAATATACTGCAATACAGAGCCTGGTTAAGTTCCAACTAATAGCATATAAGTAAAGTCTTATTTGACTTTAAAGAAACCCAAAAAACTGTGTGACTACATCTCTAGGCATCATCTGACCTACGTATTTTAAGATATTTAAGTGCTGAAAGGAAATGAGCAGTTAAAGGCATTATGTCTGGCAGAATGACCAGCCCCAGTTTACTGCTAGCCCACAAAATAGTGGCATGGCTGTTGTGACAGAAATTCCTAGCAATGTTGAATATGCTGTGGGGTTGGGCACACTTGGCATTTACCTTGGTAATGAAATATAACCCTGGCTGACCAGAGCTGCCTTCAGCAGCCTCTGGTGGCAGAGCTTCTCAGAGAGCTCAATTTACTATGAAGCTGCTCTTTTCTCAGCAGAGTCTTCATGAGAGGAAGACAGCAGCAACACTGTTTCTTCAGTAGACAATCTTTAGGGTGATGACCTTAAGCAATAAGAAAAGCAAAAAAACCAAAACACACTGCTTTTTCATGTGTCCCCAGATACTGGAAGGGTTCACCCTACTCCATTGTACTGCTTTCTGCGCCATTATAAAGGGCTTATTTGTAGTCGTCAGTGTCTTTTGTGTAGTGATGGGTTCCCCTGAAAATGCATAACTGTGTAACTGTTTCTCTAGACTGATTTTTACAAAACACAGCTTTGAAAAATATAGGCTCAAGGGTATAAAAGAGGAAAAAAATCTGTTTATTTGCCTAATAATGCCATACAAATATTACATATAGCATAGATTTTGGACTGTATAAAACTTCTTGAGAATATTCACATCAGAGGCAAAACACTGTTAGAGAGAAATACAGAATTTTTTACAATTCTCAGAGTCCTTGTGTGTGCATGTATGCCCATGTGTTCCTTATTTCTTCTTATCTTTATTCCTTGATATAATGCTCAATCTTCTCTCATGGTTTCTACTGAATTTCTGAGAAGCCATTGAAGTTATTATTTTCTCTTGTTCATGCAAGGCTAACCCAAAGACACAAGAATTCATGCCTAACTGACAGTTCATTGTCATTTTCTTCATCAAACACCTAAGGTTCTGTCTAGAGGCCAGAGTCTGAAGGTCTTTACTCACTGTAGACGTTCACAGAGGACTTTACTCATCCAGCTACATTTGACTGCTTGTAGAGACAGTTTTACTCTGAACAAAGTGATGTCAGAAGATGAATAGTTCCATTAGAGGAAAGTTCTTCTGCAGTTAATTAACTTTGCTGAAGCCAAAGTAAAGTGCTGAACTACTGTGACCTCGAGACCTCTGTGTGCAGAGCGGCTTGCTCTGAGCAACCTGGTTATCTTCACACTGCACCAGGTACTCAGCCAGACAAATTAATCTAGCATGGATTGAAGTACAGCTGGGATACAGATTCCTAACATTTTTTAGCTGATGACTTGCTTGTAAAATGAGAGGCATGTTTTGTTTCTCTTTACCTTAGACCTCTCTTCCTTCCCTGACTGTGATTGAAGAGATTGCTCATATTTCTCTGGGTCATATTTAACTAATAATCTTTTAGAAGTGAACTTTTCAAATCTAAACCCCATAAATTAGGATTTTTGGAAGAGGGAAATAAAATACCCTGTTCCTTATCATCTTCTTCCTTGTGGAAAAGAATACTTAGGAATTTTGAAAATCTAGCCACTTAGCTACCTAATTATAAACAGTTGAAGACTTTTATTCTTCTTAAAAAAGAGACTGGTCTGCTTTTACACACTAGTTGATGCCATACATACACTTGTCTTGAAAGGGCTGTCATACTTATTAGAAAAAGGAAGATTTACATGTTAAATGACAACTTGTACTGACAATTTAATTTGCTTTCAATAAAATCTCAGAGAAGTAATGTGTTTTAGAGCCCCTGGGACAACATCTGGTAGGAACCTTCTAAGATTTCTAGATTTCTGCCAGACAGTGTTCTTGAAAAAATTAATTAAATCTGTTGAAATGGAAAACCATAAAATAAAAAAATAATAATAGAAAAATCAGCTACATTTGTGGAGGATGAATAACATCTGTGTCTGGTTCAGCAATGACAAAAAAATTATACAGGACACTTGAAAAGTTCTTTCAGTTTGAAAATTCCAAGTTAAAACTTTTAGGTGTTTCCAAAACAAAAATATTTTTTAATCCTTTTTTTTTCCTCACAGAACTTTACTTCAAATACAGAAAATGTTAACCTTTTGCATCATTTCCTGTGTGACAACGTGTGCTACCCTCCATGAATGCCAGTTACAGAGAACACTTCCATAATTGTTACCTGTCTAGTGTTCATGCAAGTGTTACCTACCTAATGCATTTCTGGAGGTTCAGAAACCCACAGATTTTAAAGCAAAAGTATATGAAAATGCCACATTTTTACAGGGAAAGTAAATTTGGGATGAGCATGTAATGAAAAGGATTATAAAAAGAAAAGCAATAAAAAGAAAGTTGAGCAGCAGCATGTTGGAATATGAGAAGCAGGAAGAAACTGTCAGATGCGGGAGCTGAGTCGTGTTTTGAAACAAGAACAAGTAAGAAAAAAGTGACTTCTGGCAAAGCTTGTTTATATGAATGAATCTGCCTAATCTGGCAAACAGATTAAAGCCGTTTTGCAGAGCTCAAAGATTTGCATTGACCACTTGAACCCTCTTCTAACAACGATATTTGAAGGAGAAAAATTTTGGAAAGAATCCTTACATAAAGTTAATAATAGTCCTTAGTGTTACTGGTTTGGTTACTGGTTACAGTCCTTAGTGTTACTGGTTTGGATCTTTTTCTGTTCTGTTTTGAAAATTGATATGATAGTTTCAATCCTCAAAGAAGGTCTTGCTCTCACTATTCCATGAAGCTGTGAGGACGTTGATCTTGTCATTGTAGTGTTGTACATGATAATGAAATTTAAAATGTTCAAATACATTCTAGGGCCTGATAGGAGCAATGGTAATGCTTAGCATCTTCATGTGCCAAGACTAAATGTCTTTTCTACAAAAGTTCCACGTATTTCATGGCGTTATGATAGCATAATCCTTAGGAGACACAGAAATCACCACTGGACTTACGTCACCTCTATTACAAGGGCCAAGTGACAGAGAAGCTACTACCTGACTTTGAAAGATTTTGTGCTTGTTTGTTGTTTGGGCTTTTTAAAATGTCTTCAAGGCCAACTGTTTGAGATAAGCTGTCTGAAGAAATTGGAGTGTTCTGGTTTCGTACATCCTTGTCTGACTTCAAAATTTCTCTTGTTTAATAAATTCTGCCTCCTTTACTATGCAAGGAAGAATGTGCCCATATGGATGATGTAAGAGCATGTGATGAGTATACCTCTGCAATCTACAGAAAATATACCTGGGTTTGGAGGAGAATGTGGGAAATAGTGAATAGGAGTCAATTGTGTCACTGGTATTTCTCTTAAACATGAAAATCAGTTGTAATGAAGGCAACTTTTAAAAGCTGAGTGTGTCACCATAGTAGCCACTGCCAGTTTCATCAGTGTTTCCTGACCTGTGAGAAAGCGTTTATTTCTTTCAGGGGAGGACGAAAGATATCAGCTCCATGACTGAGATGATCATATTACAGTGATTTTTGACTATGATCTTTCTCTAGATATTTTTTTTCCTATAAATCCATGGGGCTGATATCCAGTCTAAATTAATACCGCATATTGGGGATTCATATCGAAATTCAACGTCAAGTCAGAGCAAGGGCATAATGCTGTGCCATAGCCTCACTGCTGTCTTCTCCTAAATGTCTTGGGTGAGATCCTGAGGCAAGAGATCAATGGAATCAGGAACCATGTCCAGCCTGCCAAGGACTATGGAATCAGTTGGACCGTTTTTCTGCACTGAGACCAAATGTAAATAGATGGATTTTAAAAATTTTCAGACCAGTGTGATAATTTGCAGCCTGCAGTCAGCAAATCCTGCAGTAAAGGCAGAGCAAGTAAAAGTGTACTGAGCAGGAGATGCAGGACTTTTGCTGAACTCTGCAGGAACCCACAATTAACCTCAGCTTCTGAAAATGTCTGCCAAGATTTGTCTCCACATAGTTTCTTTTTCCATGTGTGCAGGGCTAATAATGGACCTTTCCTCCTTTGAAGAATACTTTGACAAATAAGGCTTTTTCATGGATGTTCCTTTACATAAGAGCAAGGACTCCCTACTTTAATTTATAATGAAATAGATTCTTCTATAATGAATCAGTGCTTGCTTAGAACTAATGCCAAAGCTTATTGATTTTGTCTTCAAGCATTCCCAGGCACATTGCTCTTGCTGGGGTAAAGTAAATTCTGAAGTATTTTCTAATTTTTCTGGTCTCTGTAACAGGTATTGTGTCATTCCCTTTTCTGCTTAGCCTCCAACTTTCTTAATTTCAGTCTGCCTGAAGTGTATGAGTGCAAGAAGTCCCTTTTGACTTTGGAGATATTTTCACTTTATGTGGAATGCAATTTGCTGCTTTCAATCTCAGGAGGAAATATGTTTTTATGAGTACCTTTTGTAGGCCCCGATTCTCTGTTTGGCATATCATCTAGAAAATGTCATACAAAATGTTTTGAGCTAAATGAGGAGCATCTGCAGCTCTGAAACAAGGGATGGATGTGTGGGTTATAAAATTAAAACTGGTTACCAATGATATGCAAATTGCAAATTGTTCATAGCTTGCTTTGAATTTTAGTAAAACACTTGAGTACTTTGCTGAAGTCTCTTCAAATATATTCAGATAATTTTTGCCCATAAGGGTGAGATTGTGATGGCTTTATATTGACTTTGGATAGAATGTTACTCCACAGATGATCTAACTGATGTAAAAAATCAAGGTAAACACAGTATGGTTCTTAATCCATAGACACTCTTCAAGAAATGTCCAGGATATTTTTGAGAGTATACAGCATTTCTTTTTTACATATATTGGGGGCAGTATTCTATAGAAAACATGTGAAAAATGTAACTCCATTATGTGGTCAACCAACTATTAACCTGATATATAGCAATAATATTAATACACCCTCATGTTGAAGGATTATCCTTGCTTGTACAGTTTCTTAAAATGAATCTGAGATGATCCTGACACTTAGGGATCAATTGTCTAGCCATTATTACATCTTGCCACCTCATCTTCCTAGAAGAATCTATTACTACTGTGAAAAGTCGAAGTTCAACACTCCTAGCCTGTATATGATGTACCTCATCTGCTCAAGTGCTTGCGTATTTTTTGGTTTCTGTTTTAACTAACAAGTACTTTCCTCTGTTTTTTTAATTAATATTTTGTCTACAAATTGTTTTGAGAAAGCTGTCCCTCTGCTGGATCTTGTGCTTTGAAATATTTCAATAGCTATTCAGCCCTCCTGCAATGTATAGACCACCAAACTATTATTAATTAAATAATGAATAGAAAGATTAAATGAATGGACAAAGAGCAGAAATAGAATTTGAAACAGAGGTCAGATACAAAAAGAAGCAAGTTTAGAGGAGATTCCCTGGTAGACAGAATGTGTGGATGTCTTTACAAATAAGTGTGTGGTATTATTCCCACCTTTTTCCCCTTTAAAGCAACTCGTTATTGTGGAAAATTACCCCTTTATTCAGTTTCCCCTGCTACACTGAAGACAAGGGAAGACATTCTCGAAATATTCAACAAAATGCATGACAACTCAAGCTGCATTACCCAGTGTGTGCTTGCTTTGAGTTCATCACTATTGAAGGGAAAAACATTTCCTTATCCTATTGTAATTTTATATGAAAGCTAATTGGTTTTGCCCTATAAGGAAAAGAAGACTTCAGATGATTTCTTTCCCTGTTGAAAAAAAATAGAGTTAATTATAAATTTGATATTGTCATTCAGCAGAAGATAAAACTAAATCTGTCATCTTGAATGACTGCTTTCCTATCACACATGAAAGCAAGCAAGAGAGAAAAAGAGCTGTTTGCTCAGCAGTAGTCCATTTGAGAAGAAAAAAGAAGAACTGAGCTTCAGTAAAGGTATGTCAAACAGCAACACCAGGAGGCATTTTCAAGCATCCCAAATGAAAGAAAAAGGAGACCCCAGACTGATGTAGGCAACATTGCCATGAGCACAATTAGTACAGTTGAATCAGTACTAGAGAAATGTACCTTCAGGCCTTGGTTGCTCAAAAGGTTTGAACCATGAGAAAGGTTCTCTACTGGGAACAAAAACATGGCTTATCAAAATTTCAGTAGGACATGTAAGTGCTACAATCAGGGCTTTTCATTCCTTGTATTTTCAATTTTTGCTACTCTCACAAGAAGGTTTCTTTTAATATTAACCTTAACTGAGCAATCCAGCTGCAGATCAAAATATATATAGCAATATCCCCACCTCCCACAGTCTACTTTATTTTTGACTCAGATCTGTCAATGAATGGGAACATCTTTATTTTGTAGTTAATGCATGGTCTATTCACCATGACAACACCTGCACCAAAAATTAATTCTTATTTTATACTAAATATGCTCATTACTTCAGGATTTTATTGGAAACAAACCTCTGTGGTTTAAATAGATAAAGGTGTAAAACTTTGTTGTTTCTTCCATAAAAAGGTAAATATTTTGGGGAATTTACTTATTTACTTATTTATTTATTTATTTATTTATTTATTAAAGTTTTTTCTAAGCAGGAACAGAATCGGTCATATCATGCAACAGATTAATCTGTGCTCATCCAGGCTATATTCGTGCCTTGCTTTTGTGATCTATGTTGCTTGAAGAGATTATGCAGAGCAATACTCATTGCTTAGAGGTTGCAAGAGAATGGAAAGCTCATCTTGGGGAAAACCGCTCTGTGGAAAGATCTCGAAAACCTGTCTCAGTCTGAGCAGTTCTGAAGACAACAGGGAAAAAAATGGTCCCACAAAATATTTTTGAATCTGCAAATAAAGTTGCCTTTGATAAAGTTACTTAGAACCCTTGCAGAGGTATGAGAGTCAGAGAAATTTTGAAGGTTGTCAGTTGAAAATAACTTGTGGAAAATCTATATTTGGGGAATGTGTATTCATGGAAGCATTGAATATTATATTTATGCTGTAAAATTACTTCTGTGTATGGAAAACCAATGTTTTCCTTAGAGAAACAAATCTATTTTCATACAAGATAATGGAAATTAAAGGTGAAAAAGACTTCATTAGATCATTATATCTGTGCCCTTCCAATTAAATTATTTTATAAGGTTGTAGACTGAGTTTTCTGAAAGAAAGTGATTTTATTCCCTTGTATTTTACCTAAAAACTGAATTTTATATTAGCAATGGCACTTTAAGTAGTAGTGCCTTTCTGCAAAATAATAACTTCCTTTAATCTTTCTAGGTGATGACAATCACTAGCCTTTCATGCAGATAATTTTTTTGGCATGCTGTATATACATGGGTAATACAAGTCTAAAAGTACAATCCAGTGTCCTTTCTGGTTCTGACTTCTGTGAATCTGATTTTCTGATGAAAGAAACCCAAACATCTATGTACAAGCAGAAAGAAACTGTGGTATCTGTGCAGCATTCTAAAAAAAAATTATTTAGTCAAAGTTACTGTAAAGTTACAAACAGTGTAGGAAAACTCTGCTCCTGCCACAGGTCTTAGAGCAAGCTGAGTGGTTAGTTAAGGTATGGATAATAACTGGCTTATTTTTGTGTGTGGGAGTATTTTTCTCTATTTGCTTGTTCAAAAGTGGGCTTTTGTTGTTTAACATGTAAGTTCATCACAAAAAAAAATAAAATAAAAACCCAGCAATGAACCAGCTAACCAAAAAAACATACTAAAAAAATCAAACCAAACCAAAACAGAACACTACTACTCAATTGAGGAAGTAAATTCAAAGTTGTCTAAAACTATCTCATTGTGTCTGAAGGGCTTTCTATGTCCACTTGTGACATCCTCAGTACAGTGTGTTATTGTTATTTCTTCTTTGGGAGCCGAAGTACATTGTACTTAAAGACATTCAGCAAAAGCAGGGTAGCTGCTATAATTTGCATTGGTTTTGTGATACAACTCCTAACCTAAGTATTTAACAGGGTGCATACATTTTTAGGACACAAAATCTATCTTTTTCTCCATATTATACTTGTTCTTCTGTAGGGGTTAAGGATTTCTTCTAAAAGGGATTGTATGTTTTTGGCTATTTCTCCCCCAGAACTGTAGTTTAATGTGTTATTTGTGAAGCATGTAACTATTCAACCTCTACAGTACCATTAAATCAGGTGTGCATGTAGGCTGGGAGCAGTAGCAAGCAACAAAAGAAGAAAAGGTCTTTTGTGTGCTATTAAAACATCTCTGAGAGTTTAACACCCCACACCCTATTTTAGTGTTGATATTGAAAATTGTTTCTAGGAGAAAATAATAGAAGATTTTGATAACATTACCCTCCCTGCCTCACCCACCCTGCCCCGCCCAACACAGCTACACTTCAGAGTTTTGGTTGTGTGGAGAGCTGTGCTGAGTGTGCTGCTTGGACACCAGAAGGATTGCAACCCTATTAAAGCTGTTTTGTGCACCAGATACCAAATCCTTTTGAAATATCTTATGCACCTCTTCTATCTTAATTAGCACACCTGAGATTAGCTAAGAGATCTCCAATAGCTTCAGCACATCATTTATGCATCTTGTAGTACTTGTTATCTTTCAGCTAACAGATTTCAGGTTCTTTAAAGAAGAAATCAGTGCCAGTGACACAGCCTAGGATAAAGCTGAGTTAACTGTGGTATCCTCAGACCTCGTATCATCACTCACATCTGAGGAAAGTGCATGTTTCCGTTCCAACATACTGATGTACAATTTCACCAAGTATGCAAANGGACATGGAGCTGTTGGAGCCAGTCCAGAGGAGGCACCAAGGTGATCAGAGGGATGGAGCAGCTCTGCTATGAGGAAAGGCTGAGAGAATTGGGGTTGTTCAGCCTGGAGAAGAGAAGGCTTTGGGGTGACCTAATTGTGGCCTTCCAGTACCTGAAGGGAGCCTACAAGAAAGACAGGGATTTTTTACAAGAGCATGGAGTGACAGGACAAGGAGAAATGCTTCAAATTGATAGAGAGTAGGTTTGGATTGCACATTAGGAGGAAGTTCTTTATTGTGAGGGTGCTGAGGCCCTGGCACAGGTCACCCAGAGAAGCTGTGGATGCTCCATCCCTGGTATAGTTCAATGCCAGGCTGGATGGACCTCTGAGTAACCTGGTCTAGTGAAAGGTGTCCCTGCCCACAGCAGAGTTGTTGGAACTGAATCTTTCAGGTCCCTTCTAATCCAGGCCATTCCATTTTTCTATGACTGCCACTAAGACACTCTGCATGGGGGGAGCCAGTCCAAGCCCCTCTCCCAGCACATATCAATTTGTGTTGTCTCTTCCAACATTAGCAGCATTATTCTAGCCTTATGCCATTAAAAAGGAAAAAGTAGTCTCTCAAACTTCATAGAAAGACGAAAAGTACTTGTCAAAATGGATTTTTTAGATAGTGAATAATTACTATGTACGAAGGCCTGTGTAATTTCATAGTTTAATTACTTTGCTTATGCGATGGATCTAGCACAATGATACAATCCATATCGGGATTTAACAGTTGAGTTGATAGAGAAGATTCTGCCATTGGAATTACATCAGAGCAAAACATTTTATTTCTAGAGTTAAAATGCAGTAGATAAACAAAGGCTGACTGCTTTCCCTCATCCAAAATGAAACTAGAGTTTTCATAAAGTAAACAATCTAATTTGAAGCTTATTTCTTTGCTTCATGTTGAAACATAGTAGGTTGGCTATATGGCCTGAGTATTTTTATTTGTGTTATTAAAGTGATGCTATTACAGTCAGCTAGTAGTCACTCAGCTATAGAGACGTTTCTCTGTGCCATTGTGTTTGGATTTAGCTCTTCTGACCTTTATAAGCTATATAACAGAGAGAGAAAGCTTGAGAGACATATCTTATTGTGTAAGACAATATATACAGTTAAGACAAGCTGCAAAGAGCCACAGTTTCATAGCATAAATCTCTTTTGCCTCAGCCAGGTTGGAAATGCTCAATAATTCACAGGAACAACCTTTAATTTACTGTTTTCCCTGGATACCACTGAGGGCTGGTAGGAGGGAAAAAACTCCTTACAAAGAGCACCTTTTCTCTATTGGAGAACAAAGATGAGAGCCAAAAGATGCCAAGGATTGGTTATCACTCCTCAATTGCTTATCTCTTGAAAACTGAGCTTAAATCTCTTTGTAAATTATTGCTTAAGGATATGCTAGCCATTTCTTTAATTTTGTAGTGGGAAGAAAACAAAATTGCAAACATGGTTAAAGTAATTTAAACTGCTACTGCTTGTTTTAATATCAGTAAGCTCTGAGGATATACTTTTTCCCAGTCAGATAAAATGTCTCATTCTGCTCAGGTTCTGAGATTCCTCCATAAGCCATAAATAAAATTTCACAGGATAAAAGATAATTTTCAAGACTTTGTCACAACTTTTGGGAAAACTTGTTTGTTCTCTTTGTACACTGAAAGATTTTCTTATTTCTCAGGTGAAAAGAAGGAAGGGAAAGCACAAAAATATCAAATATGGGGAAAATGAAAGGAATATAAGTGCTGTATCTTTTCTGTCAAGTAAAAATATTATTTATTTTATATTTACTTCCTCTCCTGCTATGGTAAGTTTCTTGGTTTTAATGACACCAGGTGCATTTGACACTATTTAGGAGATGGAGGCATGGTTGCCAGGGCCAAAGCTTTGTGTTTTTCAATGCTGCTAGCAACAAATATCTGTAGTGTTCAGGATTACTTCAGTTGCTGCAGGTTCTATGGGCTTAACTGAAAAAAACACACAGAGCCAAAACAGAGAAATTTGCACAGTATGAACAAAGACAGCAGAAGTGGAAAGCATGCTGCCTCAGACCATGGCTTCTGATTTCTCAGAGGCTCATTCACAACACTGTGCACTTCCTTGAATAGAAAGTCATGTCTCAGTTCTTAAGAAAAAAGGCTCTTCCTAAACAAATGCTTAGCATGACGTTTCAGAGACATTCTGGGAGTTCCCAGAGTGTTTCAGGTAACAGACACATGAGGAAAAGCAGCAAATAGTGTATTTGTAATCCCTAAGTTTTCTGAAAGGACATTAGAACTGGACTGGAGTGTACAGAATAGACAGAGGTGAAACAGCAAGCAATATCTGAGACAGTATTGCTCTGTCTTTCTTGTAAGAAGTGTAACCTCAAAATCATAGTATTTTTTCTGTTATCAAAGGATTTTCCTTTTTATTAAAAACTATAGAGACAATTCACTGAACACTTTGGTAGGGAAAGTCTTTAATCTCAAGATCTGAAATAGAAACATTTGAAATTTGTCTCCTTCAGGTTAGTAATGTGTTAGGATTTCACTAGTACTGTACATACGCTGTTCACAGTCAGCAGAGTTAATGAAGTTTTTGTTTTATCCATTTTGGTGATATTTTTATTCCAATAGTTGAAAATTCCATTCTGTGTTTTTAATGTATGTAATCAGTTTTATTTGGATAACATTTAGATTTGGTTCATTTGGATAATATTTAATTTCAATATTCAGTCTTTCAATTTTTGCTTATGCTGGAAGGAGTTGTTGAACACTCAGTTTTCTTCTTAGTTCTCTGGCCTTTGTGAAAATTTTATTAATATGGCCTTGCTACAACATTTAACATTGTTGTCATTATAACTATCTCTAGATATACTGGCAGCAGATTTAAGTCCTATTTCACTTTGTCTTTGATATTTCAAAGATTAATATGGTAACTAGCTTTGTCTGTACTTAAATGAAAACAGAGAAGTCCACATGGTGTGAACAATAGTTTCAGGCTGTCACACATGTTTTAATTGATGAAGGGGTGCTGAGGTAATGTTTTCAAAATTAGGGTGCTTATAGTTTTTCATATACAGAAAGTACAAGGAATTTAATTACTAAACCATAGTTGCTGTTGCTGTTATTATTGTTGTTGTTGCTATTGCTGTTACTTTTGAAGATTCTTGCACAATGAATGAAATTACTGTTCTACCACTGGTTAACTGGCATTGAATCTTTACTCTGAGAGGAGTTACAGTGATATGAGTGATATGATGTCCAGGCCTCATGGAAGTATTGCCTGACTTTCTAAGTATTTTTTTCCAACGGATTCAAAAGTTTAGGACCAGATGGTGCATCACACAAACTCACCTTTCTTCTTCTTCAAAGGACTTGGAAGTAATAACAGGTTATGTTGAGTTGTGCTAGGAAAAGCTGCTGCCTGCAGTCATCAAAGAATCATTGAGTCAATAGTTGGAAAAGACCCTTAAGACCATTGAGTACAGCTCAGTACTTCCAAGTCTATCACTAAACCATGTCCCTAAGCACCGCACCTCTGGGTCTTTAAATACCCCCAGGAACAGCGACTCAACTACTTTCCTGAACAGCCTGTTCCAGTGCTTGACAACCATTTTGGTGAAGAATTTTTTCCTGATACACAATCTAAACCTTCCCTGTCACGGAGGCAGGCTTAATAAACACCCTTCCTGCTGCTGTCACCGGCATAGGGATTCAGAGGGGGTATTCCTGCCATGTTGCTGTCCTGAGGAAGAGTAGGGAGTCTGCCTAAATGATGTACTAGCTCTTTGAGCTGCCTGTGCATTTTAAACCTCACAGTTATAGGACATAAAGTTTTCTTGCTCTTGAAGTGCATCACTGCTTTTCTGACACACTTTTATGTTGAGGGCAGTGTTATCTGAGCGGGTTTTGAGCAGAGCTTTTCATTTTCCCAGGTCATATGGGTTGGTAGGCATTTATAAAGGAGTGGTAGAAACAGGAGAGAGGGTTGTTTTGAAGCATCGTGGTGGAGGAAGATTTGCATTTGTCTGGCAAATGTCATCTTTAAGCAGCTGTGTGTCAGCACGAGTGTGCTGGGCTGTGTTAGTGCAATGCCACAGTGTCATCCTGCCTTGTATCACGCGGCAACTTTTTATGATAATATATTTATGTAAGTGGATAAAATTAGAGCTGCCATTAGTAACAACTTGGGATTGCCTAGATTTGCATTTTTTAAATCTTTTTTTTTAATATGTCATGCAGTTTGTTATTCCTCCTACATATGACATTAAAAGTAATGGATAAAATTTTATTATCAGCAATGCAATGCTATGTTGCTTTACACTATAACTGTTACGTTGTTGCAATACTGAAAAACATTAGTTTAAAAAGTAAAATTATATTGCTACATTTTAAAATCATAGCAAGTGTATCTATACAAAAACCTGGCATTTTTTAGTGAGAAAGCGTCATATGAATAATTGTCAATTCTTGTTTACTTCTATTATAAAAATGTCCTTCAATTTGTTTTAATAATAAGGACCAAGAACTGTAGAGATTCCAGATGTTATTACCTTTCATTAAAATGTGTATATATAAGTAGTTAATACTGATAAATGAAAGAAGCCTTTAAAGCACCATTTTTTAAACTGAGAGAGATGCCTAGGGAGGAAAAGACGAAGTCTATAACTTGGTCAGTATGTTAAAGTTTGTCTCGTGTGCAGCAATGTCCCACGATCCTGTTATGAGAAAAATTTTCTGTTGAGACTAGTGGTATGGTAGACACTCGTCTGTGTCATCGAGATTATGGCCTCAGATTCACTGCACATGTGAGGCTAGATGCAGATCCATCAGAGCTCGAGCATCCACTCCAGTGGAAAACATACACAGCTGGATGCAGCATAGCCCAGCAAAGCTCCCCTGCTGTCCTGAGTCCCTGTGTGCCAGACTCATCTGGCTGCTGGATCTATGGTCCTTTGACTCGCTTTCTCCACTCTGCTGCGTCCGTGCATATTAAGTGAGTTTTGACACATCTGAATCTATGGTAAGGGGAGGAATATAAATCTTTACAATGTAATCCCCATCCAGTTCCTTAGCCAGAAGACCTTTTTTTGCTGTTCTTCACTGCTTGTGGGTTTGATGCATGCAGATATTTTAAAAGTGTGCAGGCATGTCTGGTACATGAGCATGCAGCTACTGGCCATGTAGATTGTGATGGAAATTTTCCATGGAATATCTGGTCAAATGAATGCTATCATATTCATTGTATGTTTCTTCTGTGAAAGAAAGATGTCTATTTTTACTATTTTTATCTGATGATACCTATTTCTCCCACCTTACATTGTTGTTGGTTTTAGAGGCTTAGACAAAAAAAAAAAGTTATAAAAATTTAAATTCACATCCCTATAGAGAGTCCATATTACCTCTGGACATATGACGTGAGAGCTTGTGGGGTAAAGCCTGATCCTCAAGACAAAAGATGTAGTTCTCTCCTGATCGTTTCTTAAAGTCTAACTTGAATCAATTGGCAGATTGTATTACATTAGAGATAACTCTTGGCAAAGTTTCAGAACTGCTATAGTAACTCCTCTGTGACTGCAGAGATGAGCAGCAAGCCTTCAGTTTATGACACTGCATGTTCTTTTCTTCAACATTTAATTGCACTCACATATTTCTGATCTACAGTTTTTCAGGCCACATTTTCAATGTCGAAAATTTTATTATCTACTAAAGACTTTGTTGTGTTGATTGATTTTTCAGACTGCTCCTAATTCTGCTCAAACACACTAATAACTGGGCTCTACACCTGGCTGAGCCTCACTTCTGCACATGATGAAGAAGTAAAACACGTTACAACATTGATTGTAATTGCAACCCCAAACTTTTGCAGATTTTTAATTTAGATTTAATGAACAGATAACTCAGAATCACTGCCACAAGACCAACATTTGTATGAAATAAGCTGGTGGCCTCACGATGAGCTAGCCCTGAGAAGTGTTGTCTAAGATCCCAGGCTGGCCTAGACAGGATTGATTTAGGACTGATTGCCCTGTTTTTCGCAATGCATTACTAATACCTGTCTACATCAGGCTCCACTGAACTCTAAGAATATTCCTTTAGTGCTTGCACTCCTGCAAGTGTGCTGTTACTACTCTAAGTAACCTCAGGAAGAAACTTGCAAAGAGTTATAGCTCCCCCACCATCCATGGTAAGGAAAATTAAGTCTACCCCAGCAAAAACCAGCACAGAGACAAAGTCATTTGTGGAAGTCTGAAGTAAAACATGAAAAAATCTGGCAATGCTAGCAGCCCTCTTCTTAGGAACACCCAGAACGCAAAGTACATAGGGATGAAGGATTTCATCAGAACATCAGAAGATGCAGTTGAAATTATTCAATTCATTTTTAGCTACATAAAACTGACTGGTATATTGCAGCCTGGATTTTCTGTTTTCCCTTTGGATTAATTTAATAGACATTCCATTACTAAGCAAAGTTTGCAAAAGTCAGTCTTTCATAGATTTTTTCATTTCTGTGGAGGGTAAACAAAAGCTCTTCTGAGAACTGAGTCTGTGTTTTTAAAAAGAGATTTTTATGGTTTTCCAGTTTGAGTCAAATTAAGGGAAAAGCTCTGGGAGGAATGTCCCCTCCAAAGAAGGCAGGTTTCAGTCGCCCCTCCCCCACCAGGTTCAGGAAGACTATTCCTCTGAGGAAAGTGAAAAAGGAAAAGAAAGTTATTTATTTAACAAACACAATGCACGTAGGCACGGGAAAAGAATAATGCTAAATAATAAAACCTCTCTCTGGGGAGGGAACCTGGGTGGATATTCAGAGTCCTTTCTGTGGGTGTGGTCTCCCTCCTCGAAACTGGGCGTTCGGCGTGGGCCCCTCCGGGCTGAGGTGTAAGGTCTCTCGGTGTGTTCTGGTATTGTTGAACAGTCCAGAAGAGAAGAACAAGAAACCGAAGTCCTAGGGAAGCAAAGGAGTTTAACTCTCCATCTCTCTCTTCAGGCAAGAAGAAGCCAAGAGCTGGGAAAAGCAGGAAGGTGCTTGCCTCTGCTCTGCAGCAGCCACAGCAGCTATCTCTGCGTCCTTGAGCACAAAACCGCTTTGAAAACTTCACCTGGCTTCTTTAGCTTCTTTCTCTCAGACCCAGTTTTAAAGGCACAGAAAGGCACAGGATTCATGTCTTGGCATAGAGCAGGCGATAGGGGATACAGCATCATAAAGTCACCCCAAGACAGATGCTATAAGCATAGTTTAAACGCGGTATAACTGATTTCCTTATGTTAAAGGGGTGTTACGTAACTATGCAAGTGAATATTTTTAAATAACTCAGAACATGTACACCATACTAAGTATATGTGGACAGTCACTGAGATTTTGGATGTGGCAGGTTAAAATAAATTATTGTTATATAAACAATATAGTCCTGTTCTAACAAAAAAACCCAGTTAGATTGCAACTTACATTACTTATGCAATTGAGACAGTTAAAAGAAATACCCATTCAAATTTGACAGTAGATATAAAAATCACTGCATTATTTGAAAGTCTAATGTTATCCTCTATAGGTTTTGTGTATGTATGAATGTTAATGTTAACTTACATTCAACAAGATAGCACTGAGTGTCTCATAAATATGCCAGCTCATTTAATTGTTGTTTTAAACCACTGCTGTCCAAAGCCTCTAGTATATTTTTAAATTTTCTTTCTGTGATCAAAGCCATAAAGAAAGACAAGCACAAAAAAAGCTACACCAGCTACAAGTACCTTACTGCCACTGTTACCTCTGATGTAAATTTCTTCCATGTTGAAAGGAATATATTTAGGGTTTTCAATAGTCTGAACTCATGCGACTATCATGGCTTTTGGCACATTCCTTGGCTGTTCATAGCTGTTAGAAAAATGGATATAGGAAATGTTTGCTTGTTATAAAATTCACACAGACCAAGGTCAGGCAAAAATTTGGAATATATTTTGGTATACCTCACACTTCCTTCTTGTCTTTTGCTACCCACAGTGATATGCACTGGTTTTGAAAATATATGGTTGGAATTTCAGATGTTGCTGCAACCTTCCCAAAATCCTCTAGTGCGTTAAAAATCAGAAAGCATTTTGAAGTGCATTGTTGCTGGGTGTAACTGAAACATCTGGGCTGATTTGTGGTAAGCAGAAGTATGTGTAAGAGGAGGAACAACTGCTGAGGTTGGAGGGTGTGAACCATGGCAGGACTCTGATGACAATGACGAAGAACACACTAAAAGTTCTGCAGCGGCCCTTACTGCTGTGCTGTCAGCAGAACTCCATATATTCTCCAAACCAACAGAGAATTTCATTGCTAATATCTAATTAATTCTCTCTTTCATCAGCTATTTGTCACTGATCAGATAGATCTTGAATCTGAAAACCATTCTTGTCATCTCCTGCATTTCTGTCTTTTTTTTCAGGCTCTGTGGCCTGCCTAAGTACTCGAATGGTGGAGTTTTTCCCCAAAGCTAGAGTTTCTGTTGCAAGTAAGTTCTGTGAAGATAAATTTCAACTGTAGAGTCAAATATCCAGATCTTTGTAGATGCATTCCTCACAAATATTCCTCAGTGTTTGAAGTAGCAAAGGATGAGATATGGAAAGCTCTGTTGCTGTTTGCAGTTGCTGGTGCCACTTCAAGAGGGGATTGATGGTTTCTTCTGAAACAGAGATTCAAAAGTAAGACAGTCACTGCAGTGAAAGTCAAGTAGCTGTCTGAAGGGTTGGTTATGACCCTGAATTGTAGCCATGAGCACATGACAAAGCTGTTCTGTTTGTGCAAGCCATTTATTTTACCCTAGGACAAATAAAAATGTTGGAATAGAAAAATAACTTCGGATATGGAAAAACTTTTTGTATCAATTAGTAAGTCCCATGCACTTTTGACAGTGAGGGCAATGGCACCAAAATAAGGTGTGCTTTGGCAAAAATGAATTTAACCAGTATGTTTAGGGAAAGCCACTACATTCAAGGAAACATATGAAAAGTTAAACCTTTCACTACGTTTATAAGCTATGGTTTAATATGATGTTTTCCAAAGGATGACCATCCTTCAGACATTCATAGTTTGCTTTTAAATTTCATGTATTGTTTTCTGCTGTATTTTTCAGAAAGGATGGACAGCACGGTTTCTCTTCTTGGCCTCTGGCTACCGGGGCCTTGAATCCTTCAGAGACATTTTCTCTATTGCTGGAAGCTCTAGCCTGGAAATAAATGAATCACGGTTGCTATGTAGAAAGTAAGAAAGCATTCTGTGAGGGGAAGAAATTAGGAGTGTATAATCTAGGAGAGGAACCTTGGCTATTGGCTATGTCTAATGCATTATTTAAGTAAGAAAACTAAGTAGGAGAAGTCTGAACTACATGCAGAATGATAATCCCAGCAGCTCACTCTGTTCTGTTTTCTTTCTTTAAGCAATCTGGTGGACTGATATGTGTGAGGAAAGAGAAAACCAGCCCAGATACCTTTTTCTGGATTTCCCGACGGAAGACTTGAAATTATATTCTTTGATACTGAGACAAAAACTCCAATACTGTATTCAAATTCATCCTGTGTTGGTGTGAAAGTATGTGGGTTTCGGTTTAGTGCCCCACATATTCCATTCCCATCTGGTGGAACTGATCCTACAAAAATGTATTGCCAGCTACCTTCACCTGGGCAGCACTCACCAGAGGCAGTTTTTAGAACCTGTAATTCTCTGCAAAGTGTATTGAATGAATACAATTTGTTTCACTGCTAAGCAGAGACCATTTCCTGGAATCTGTTTGTGCTTTTAAATTTCCACATCCTCTCTTTAGGGACTTCATAATTTCTGGCCTGCAAGTATGGTTTGTAGTAATCAAAATTGATATGAAACTGTACTGAGTCTTGCTATTCATTATGACTGCATTAGGTGGGTTATTCAGCTAGTTATTTGAAAAAAGGCTAAAATTAATGTAAGGTAGATAGCATCCTTCCTGTTTTGCTCTTATGTTCAATACTAATGTTCCTTAAACATGGACTCATGATGAAACAGCTACCTTTTTTTGTCAGATTCTTGCCTCACAAGAAAGCAAGCTGCAGAAAACTAACTATGTATGGAATATTCAGCAGAGAGCAAGATAGTGCTGGGGTGGGGAGAGAATTTCTGTGGTTTCATTTGGGAAGGCTATGCTCCTGCTAAAAAAAGGTAAACTTTCACAAAAGTAGCATGTGGAAGTTTGAGCAAAATAAGCTTTTCAAACTTACCAACTAGTAGGAAGGGAAAAGATCAGAAAGCGGATGGTATTTAGCACTCCCTTTGTAGGGTCAAAGTGCATAAATTCATACCAGGAGGATGAGTAACCTCTGTCTTCCAGCAGTGTTGTATCAACACATGATGTAATATCCTGATAGCTGCTGCGAACTGGACTCCCAAATCCTTGGAATGCAGTTCATGGCAGCTGTAACCAGGTTTGTTTTCTTCTACAGGATTTGACATTCTCGGAAAGCCTCGAATCCTCCCCTACTGTACACATTACCTATGGCCACTGCAGCACTCAAATTACGTGTTTAAAGGCAGCACTTCCATTTTGATCAATTTTTCTTGCACTTCACTTTGTCACTTGTATTGTGCTGTCAGCGGGGGAATGAAAATTCAGCCGTTGACTTTAAGTGCCTTGCTCCCTCTTACAGTAGAAAATGCATAAAATAAAAGACCATTTTAAAAAAATCTATCCTTTGACAATGTTTTCAGATCACCACATTCTTATCTTTTGGCTGTTTGGGATTTTTATAAAGCATGCACTCTCTGGCTGAAACTAAATGACAGATTTTATGATTTTTCTAACAACTCCATATTTTTATTTAAACCTTCCCTTGCAGTGTCTTGAAAATCATCTCTGTTTAGGCAGGTGGCAAGGTGTGCATGATGTGAATAATTAAGGTGATGATACCTTTTCTCTTTTGCTCCAGTATGCTTAAAAGCTTTACCTGCATTAACCCAAATTGCTAAGTTGAAAGGAAACATTATGAATGCTATGACTTAGGGCTGGGTTTTTAGAAAAATATGTTCCCTTTGTGTGTGAACGTGTGTGTGAGTGAGAGTGTGTGTGACTGTGCGTGCGTGTTTTCATTTTCCAAATTTCAGAATTAGATTAGAATTCCTGACTCCTACTTATTTCTGTCAAGTTTACTGTCCCTTTCTCTTTGTTTTTTTGCAGTATAAACTAGGTGTTTGTTGCTTCTCACTGCCAGCATTTCTGCCTTCAAGTTCACATATTTTAGTTTTAGTTTATTTTTAGACTGTAGGTGAGACAAACTAGAGGAGATGAGGAAAACAGATCTAATATAGTTCACATGGTTTAGGCTTTCAGCTTTTTTAATCAGAAACATGTTTTGCTTGATTTGCTCTAACAATCAATAGTTTGATTTGCTATAACAATCTATAGAGATGTCCAGCTGTAGTGATGGACATCTCTATAGACCACAGTTTGCCCTTACACTCCTCAGTATTCATCTGAAGTACTACTGGCAGAGTCAGAAAACTACTTATAATTTATAATGCTTAAATAACTGAAGGTAGTGATTATTTATTCTCCACCTGTGAGTTGTTATTTAGTGGCAATTGTTATGATAATTCAGGAGAAATACAATGTGGTCATTCTTAGATTAATTTTTTCCTAGATTTATGACCATTGCAGTTTTCTCTTATCTTTTCTACTTTCTGGAATATTGACTCTGCTCACACTATACCCATGTACATCATCCTCTGACCCTGTCAGCCTTCTTGCTCGAGGTGAGAAAGCAAGATCTGTTTGGAGACATACATTTGATGATAGAAAATGAATTCCTGTCTCTTGATTTCTTTATAAGATGCAGTCAGAAAGTGAAAGGACCAGTGTAATAACAAGGGCATTGAATTTTTTTGTGGCAGAAGTTACACATTTTGGTGTAATAGATAATGAAGTTTCTTAGGAAAATGCTTAAAATCCATCTTCATCTTTAGTAATTGTCTTTCATGAATGGAATGTTTAGGCTTATTTCAAAAATTAACTATTAAGATAATCTCTCTCTATCACAGTATTTCTGTCATGCACCCTTCAGCAAGATAATGAAGCCTAGGTATCAGAGAAATTTCTTCATTGTTCACATATGCATTCTAACATCTCACATTCCTATACTAACACAGTCTTTTTATCTGGAAAGTATAGAATTTTTATTGGTAGCTGTCAGGTTCTCTGCCTAAAATTATTATTCCCTTGATGAGGGAATTTTTATATCTTTTGCTAGGCATCGTAAAGTATAGGACCTTCCATCTTCTTAGTTTGCAGATAGTTGTTTATTAAGTCTTATCAGAGACATGTAGCCCATAGCCGGGCGTTAGACATAGCACAGAGCAAGGAATGCCAAGAATGGCTGCCCAATCTTGATTACAGGCTCTTTTAAAGGTAAATTATCCAATTAAAACTTAAAACGAAAGATATTTTCTTTTTTCTACCAATGTTCAATAATTCACCCTGTCACGTTCACCGGAATTGAGGGTTTTTCAAATAATTCCAAATTATTTTTACTGTAGGATATGGAAGACTAGAAGAAGAAAAAGAAGGCCTAAAAAACAACTATTATCCTCCATTTTGAAGTTTTTTGCTTTTATCTATTTACTATATTAACTAACCTAAAAAGTCTAGATTTTTCACCCTGTGACAATCTTACATAACATCCCATCACCTAATTCACACCAGTGTAAATTATAATTCTTCCCAGAGAGTATATAGATTTCTCCATGGACAAAGGTCAGAAATGCTGATGTACGGGGTGGGTTTTATACTTAAAAACAGGCAGAGAAACATTCTCTGCATTCTGGACTGCAACAGGTAGCTTTCCTAAATGTGTGAAAGACGGGACAGCAGCAATACATCATGCACAAGTTGAAATAAGCTTCTCTGTTGCTGACTAGGGAGACATGAGATTTTGATTACACGTGCACAAAAGCCATGACTGAAGTGTCACATTCTTACGCACACAGTGAAAGTTAAAAATGAAGTGTATTTATTCTACACATCATTAAAATTCTTAGATGTTCTTCTGTAAGTTTATACATACATACCCATTATTAAGTAAATGTAAAAATACAATGTCATGGAGGAAAAATAATTATTCCACTCAGGAGCGTATTTCAGACTCATGCATCTAATCCACCAAGACACAGTGTGTTGTAAGAGCCAGGGCCTTAAGTACTCAAATTTCTTTCCAGCATCATGTATCTCAGTACTATAAATTGGCCTTAAATACTTTTTATCTTTTATATAAACTGTAGTATGTAACTGGTTTTTTGTTAGGGTAAAATCAAATAGCTAATATTTTTTGGGGTAAGATTCTCAATTGTCTTCTCTGTATAGCCTGGCTTCACCCTTGGAAAGTTTAATTCATTTATTCCAGCAAAATCTTTGCAGCCCGAAAAGCTCTTCATTAGCTTTGATTCCTTCAGACTTCAGCTCCACCGATCCCAGTGCACCAGCTCGCCTTCTGGCTCACCTTAGGGTGGTCTTTGATGTCTGCACATCAGTTTCTTGCTTGCCACCCGCAGTATTACAGACTGAAGAAAGCGTGCACAGTCACCTCTTTTGCTTACTGTTTTGTAAAAACCTGACACGGATAAGCTGTAACACTGTGTAGATAACTGAGAGAATTTAGAAACCTCTTTGGTAGAGGTAATTCAGGAAATTTAGTCATTGACTGTGGGTATCAGGCAAAGCTGTTTTCCCACCTCAACATTGACTTCAGAGTCCTGCTTTCCTGATGCACAATATCATCACTAGACTGTAATATCTCCACTGTAGATGAGCATTATACAGATAGAAATGGTTACTACTGAACTAAGTATTTTTTCTACACATGGGAGATAGGGTGTATCAATATTTAACTTGCTTAAAAAGCTTAACTTTGAAAGAACCTCAAATTTAGAATAACCTTTTAGTATTAATTTTCTTTTACTAGAAAAGTTTATTAAATGTGCATATTTTTGTGACTTAGGAATATACCTGCCTGTATGTGTAGCTGTCAAAACTTATGTTAATGTGGGTTCATGTCAGTGAGTGCTTTGCCCCTGATTTTCTTTAAATCTGATTGCAGGATTCTGGTCCAAATCTTCTGTACATGTTCACATACACAAACATAGAAAAATGCCTCAAAATCCCAGTTCTTCATCTCTTTCTACAGTTCAGCTGGTTTTGAGGCTGATCAGCATGAACTCTCCAGTAGTGTGGATCACTCCATTAACAATTATATTGAAATTTCAAAAAAGAAATTTCCATCCTTCTCTGGGGATCTAATATTTAGAACATAACACTTCATGCAAGTGAGGGCTGAAGGTTACACAGCTGGCCTTGTGCCTGAAAGATATTCCCAGAGGTTTGCCAAGATGTTTACTACCTTATAATAACAATTTTACTTGCAGAGTATATTTCTGTGTGTCTCAATCAATCAACCGAGAGCTTTCTGTGTGTGACTTGTGCCTGGTCCAAATGAAATGTGATTCCATCAGGTTTCACATCTGGATGAAGTTCTTAGGCTCTGATGAAGTTAGAGCTGTGGTTTTTGCACTGAATCATTTCACTTTTGGGGTGTAAAATGACAATAAAATAAAGATGTATAAAAACTGCTGCCACAGGCATTGTCAGTACAGAAAAGAGAAGACATTCACTGTTCTTGTAACTGTGCTTCCATACCTGCATTTTATGGAAAAGTGTAAGATTGCTTCTTGTTTCATAATCCCTGCTAGAAATGAGAATTCCAATGATAATGAAAGAGTATGCCCACAGAAGAGCCTTTCTTGAAGTTGAACAATGGGGTTGTTGTGAAGTGCAATTAATGCAGTGCATCAATCAAGGAAAATCTTGATGTATCTTTCAAAAGAGAGTGGCTCTCCAGGAGGTCATGTCATTCCAGCTGATTCCATTTTACTCTTAGAAGACGATGTAATTGTGTCTTATCTCCAAACGACTTTTAAAAAATGTATTTATGACATATGTCTGGCCTACGTCTCTAGCTGTATATGCTGAATAGATATTATTGTATATGTAAAATATTCATAATAACATTCAGAAACCTCACATTTCTGTTTTGATGATCTTATTTAAGGAAACTTTATCAATCAGTGCTAGAATCACACACACACAAAGAAAATCCCTCAGTTCAGAGCTGAAAACATTGCTATTGTGATGTTATCTGTTTTTATGGTTCTCCTTTATCCTGTCTGCAAATCACATCAACCTCTTTGAGGCCCTGAAGTCATATCATAGAAGGCAATACATTTGATGGTGTATCTGCCATTGAGACATGGGTTTAGTTAGACAACACTGAGCAGTTTCGTACAGATCAGAGCTCTGTTGGCCAAAATCTGGCTTACAGTTTGAGGTGAAATAGCTGAAAAAGATCAAAGAATAAACTTGATATTGTACTGTGGTGTGGAAGTGCTGCTTCTTACACACTGGGACAGACAATTCTGTTCTTCAGATGATCATGTTTTATTCTGAATGCACAGCAGATTAATGCTTATTACCTGGCAGCCCCATGGAGGGTTTCATACAGCTGACGCAATGCTTCAGGGTAGGATTTCTCCCTCATGAGAAACACAACCAATCCAACCCTGATTTTTCAGGTTCCCTTATAAAATTTGTCTTCATGAGAGCCACAAGACTGTGTCCAGTAAACATTTGGAGGGGGTGTTTATTCCTGCATTTTGGTGGTCTGTGAAATGCTGACTCCTTTATTTGGAGTCTAAAAGCAGCACTTTATTTATGCAGATATTAGATCCTTCCATCATTACTGAACTGATCCAACATAGTTTGAATTGGCTTGCACCATGAGACAGCATAACTCTAAAGATGAGCAGGTATCCCCTTAGGATCCTTCAAAAACCTAATTACCATTCCATATGAATCTGTTTATCAAGTAATCCTGTTTCCTGGGGATTGGCTGTTGAACATACTTGCACAGAAATAGGATTCTTGTGAGAATGTTCATTTTTACTCTTTCAATTCTAACTGCAAAAATAAGCACAGAAAATCCCATCTATTTAAATCATCTGCTACTTTTTGAAATAATTTGCTGTAATTTTCTCTAAATACGCCTTTTAAACCAGGTGTTGTACGTGTTTTTGGATATTAGAGTATCTCAGTTCTGAAGAAATTTATTCAGAAATGTATTCACTTACTTCTAGTGAGAGCAATAGGAGTAAATCTGCAAGCACTCAATGGGTCCTGAGTGAGAAGAAGAGCATGAACTGCAGTACTCAGTGTACCTTGTTCTTTGAAATAACATGTTCTTTCACACAGGCGTCTTCCATTACCACCACAAAGATGAGGAGGCAAAGGAAACATCAGTGCTGTACAGGTGGAGTTACACGGAATTTGATCCTGCCCCTCCTCTGCTCCCTGTTCCTAATCCAAAGCATTTGGATCATTTTATGCTTTCACTTTTTGCCTCCAGTAATTAAACTAATACGGCTACTAGGAGGGAAAAGGGAAAAAAATCAAACCTACCATGTGCTTGTATTTAATCTTAAACACCTCAGATTGTATCCACTGATCCTAAAATAAACTTTCTAGTCATGATGTATGACTTTCAACCTAAGTGGGTGTTTTTCCTTTGCCTGAAATAAATAAAGATTAATTTAGTTGATCAAAGTCCTTTGGCGCCCTTGTCTGGAAGAATATTAAATATGTTCAGGGGTTTTTTTTTCTACCAATTACTTTTAAAAAACAGTAGATTTTTGAGGGCAAGAAGGCAAACTAATAAATAGTATGGCTGCCACAGAAGATGATATGACAGATTGTCCTCAGCCAAAGGCATGGGAAGCATGGGAAAAGTCTCAAGGAGCAGCTGGATTTCATGCCCTGTGGTCATTTCCTTTCACAGAACAGGCTGAAGACTGTGCTCCTTCGTATCACTAACTGTGTGACCAAGGCAGCATAGATGTGCTTTCCATATTAGGGATACATGTTAGGGGGCACAGCAAAGTTTTGCTGCTGTGTGCTCTGGTGAGGCTGTTCTGGTGCGTGGTCTGTCAGGTACCGTTGGGTTTGGTAACTTCAGGGAGGCACTTCAACTGTAGGCCACTTAATATTATGAGATGTTTGCTTTCTTCCCCTAAAGTTTGCTGTGGGATGTCTTATACCTCAGTGGAGGTATAATGCTTCATGGATTTTTTGATTGAGAGGGCAGTTATTTTTCTCACAATGTGTCCATTAACAGGACTCAAAAACCTTCATTATTATTTTTTCCTAATATTGATGAGCACACTCTATCTTGCTCCCCTATTCTTCCAGTATTTATGGTTTATATGAAAAAGTTGTGGCTCGTAGTTGGAGGTTACTTTGGGCTGGAAACAGGAAAGAGCTGGCCAGCTGCAATGTGGGGAGGGATACGCTTCAGAGCAAGTTGCTTGCAGCAGCAATGGTTCCATTTAGGTCTCTTTCAGGCTAAAAAGGAAAAGCTTTGTGAGCAGGTGTCTTAACCACCCAGTACAGCCACCTGCCTGCCATATTGAGGTCAATAGTCTCCATTTCAGAGAATGAGAAAGGTAGTTTTTGGGCACAATGAATGAATGATGGTTGTTAAATGTTTTGTTTTCATGTTGCTGGAGCTGACTGGATGGCATTCAAAACCCTTATCTTGGAAAAATGACTTCTTTGGCTGAATGGATTTCCATTTATTTATTTTAGTAGTATCTCATGCATAATTTCTAAACATAACTAAAAGTGGGCTCAGCAACTGTCTTAGTTCTTTTGTGCTTCCCATCCTTATCAATGAAGGTATTCATTAAGATTCTGATCCCCTTTATGGCAAATATAAATAAAATCTGACAAAATTTTAAGTAAATCCTTTAGTGCTGGAAGCTGACAGAATAGGGCAAAAATTAATTTTATGCATGAAAAATCTCATTAAGCAGATCCCCGGAATTAAAGCAATTGGCATCAGAGCCCATGGTGTATGTTTTTCATTTTTTTGTCATCACATCCACTCAGCCCTTTCTGTTCATGCTGTTTATGTGAACCATGTTCTCCTTTGCAGGATCTGTGGTAGTCTACCCAGACAGCACAAAGGTCAGAGGGATCCCAGGGAAAAATACCCTTCTTTTTTCATGTGTGATTAGAAAGTTAATACGGATCAGCTGAAACAGCATAGTGCTCTGAAACATTTTTTCCCCCTGATATATATCAGTGATCCATAGAAGCTAGACAAGTCAGAAAAGATCCAGAAAGGTCAATTAGGACTCATAAAATCCATTAACTAAAGTGCACGAAGCGTTGCTTATAATTAAATTGTATTTCACAAAATAGGCAAACACACAATCCTTCAAGAAGCAATTGCAAGGCATTGGCTCCTCTTCTCAGAACACTCGAGTTTCTAATTTTAACAGCAGGGAATGTCCTCCAGGTATGAAGGGGAGATAATCAAATGAAGTGGGAGATTTGAAAAGGCCAGAAGAAGCACTTTCTAATTCCCCTACATTAAGTGTGGAGGAGCCTTTATAGCTGAGTAGAAATATAAATAATGCTGCTTTTTCTTTCGGGCCAGAGACTGGTTATTTTGATAGATAGCTGACTGGCGCTAGGGATGTCTAACCAGTGCATCTTCTGTGTTTGATAATTTTAATATCAGCAAACCCTTCAAAATTACCTTTTTAAAAAAAAAAAGTACATTATATCTTATCATGAAGAGGGGTTTAATCTCCTGCTTAATCTATATTATGAAGATCTATCAGTTTTATTTTTATATTATATGCCATCTATGATTAATATTTTATCAAGGAATAGTTGTGTCTCCTGTAATCATTTATATAAGTATGTATCTGACTAGTTCAGTAATAAGAATCTTCAATTTTTAATGTAGAAGTTAGTAATACAAGTAAATACATGTAAATTGTCATCATAAGAATTTAATAGTTTTTTTTTTAATAATCAATATACATTGTATTCACATATGCACAATGAATGGTATCACATTATGATTTCAGAAAGAAAACCATCTCACTCATGGCTCTGACTCTAAAGCATGAACAATATAGTTTGGTAGAACTCTGAAAATATTGCCTCCACCTGTTCTTTCCACCTGCAGGGTCAGACATCTGAGACGTTTGTGCAGATGTTCCTGAAGCACTGTCGTTAACAGGATAGTGTTTTAACATAAAGTGGTGCTTCATGCTAAAGAGATGTGGTGCAAACTCTCTCCAGATGCTCGTCTGAGTTATTCGTGGCTCAGCAGTCACAGTATGGAGGCTGAGACAGGTGACTGGCAGTGACCTGAGCACCCATTTGAAACTGTGTCATCTCTGAGACAGGCTCTAGTCACGCTATTTGATGGCTGAAATCCAAAGAAAAGCGTAAGGCTTGTTTTTTTCTCTTTCACAGAAGCTCAGAAATCCTCAGTTATCTCTAGGTATGAGAAAATAATTAGAACAGTGATAGACTGAAGTCCTTTCACAATATCTCTGACTATCACTTTTAATATCTCTTTATCCAGATTGGGATACCCTTTGGATTTCGTTATCTTCTTCTTCTTAATGATAATCCCTTTTTAAATCATGCAGCTCCCTTATTGCTTTCGCCATGTGTTAATCCTGCTGCTGGGTTTGCCCTTTGTTTTGTGTAAGGCTAGAAGAGATACTCTCCTGGCTATTAACACCTCATTTGGGTCTGTCGGGAAACCATCTAATGACCAGCTATTATCCATAGAACTCATTAGGGAATTAGCTATTTATGTATTACTGAAGAGATTTGGCTACGTCGTAAAATCTAAAAATCCACTAATATGGGATACAGTCTGTTCTTGAAAATAAATTTCTGACAATACATCCAAAAGACAAATATGAAAATGCTGGTCATGCAATTTGTGGAATTCACATTGGATGTTACTTGCTGTTTTGGCACCTCAGTAAGGTAATTCCTCCACTCCATTCAAATAACCACACCAGATGAGGGAAGCATGCCAGTAGTTTAACATCCTTAATTAAGGAGTATTAGGCTGAGTTTGCTGTATTTTATCACATGATTTGAGCTAGAAATTGCACATTTATCAGTTAGTGGAAAGTGATTGGCCAGCTGTAAGACTGATTTAAAATTTTCCTACAAAAGATTTTCAGAATGAATTCTCTTTCTCTGCATATGGCTATTTCCACTTGAAAATGACTAATATAACGCACCCTGTAATTAAGGGAAAGATCATTAGACACTGGCTATGCATTCTGCAAAATGCATTACTAAAAAATTCTAAGGGCTCCATGGCTTTTTCCAGATGCATTTCACAGGACGTTTTCTGCAGATTCAAGCTGCAAAGCTGGAGGAAGGTCCGGTAGGCAGACATTACGAATCCATTAGGTCTATTATTTTTCCCCATTTTGCAAAAATTCAGTTTTAATTATTTGACAGAAAGGAAGAAAGTGTATGAACCTGACAAAATACATTTTTTATTATTATTGTTATTTGCAGTCTAAAGCCATAATGATCATTTAGCCAGAGCCTGCTCAGGATAAAAAGCTCATTAAAAGCTTCGGGTATGAAAACTCTCCTGTGTGAGACTGAGTCCTGCTGAGAAAAACCTAGTGTAACTCCTAATAGTTCTGCTGTGCTGCCAGACACTTCTCTTTTACTCAATGTGCTCCATGGCCTCTTGCAGCCCCTGGGGACCCCAATTTGTGTTCCGTCTCTGAAGCTGAGGTCGTCACACTTGCAGTAAGTGCAGCCACAGAAAGTGGGACTGCAGTAATTGCTTAAGTCAGCCCAGAGTGTATATTCTCTTGTCAGCAGACACTACCAGACTAGCATTTAAGTAGAAGCACAAAGATATATATTAATCTTTTATTTGCTTATTCATCATGATTTTATTAATTAACATGTGCAGCAGACTCCACCAGCTGTCACCAGAGTTTGCCATCACAGTAATTTCCCCACTGGAAAAATATGCCTGCAAAAGTTTCTACGGTTTGGCTTCATCCTGTTGCAGATACAGTTTAAAGTATTTCTGGTAGCAAACTTTGCATCCAAATACCCTTATGTTCTGGGAGGTAGAAACAGTAAGAATTTCAAGATAATAGCTCCATGACAAGTCATGGGAGTGGAAGCTGAAACGAGTGCTCTTTCCAAATTTTTGCTCTGTCACTATAGTGCATTGTGTGGGCAATTTCTATTTAAGTCAGCTTACAGCCACTGGTCATGCCCTCTTCAGACCTGGGAGCTCATCACATAGAAAGGTAAAAGAGACATATATCAAGTTTGAGCGAGGGTAAAAGAGGAGAAATACTAATTCTGTTGCTAGGACCTTCATTTGACCACAGGAGGGCAGGATTTAGGGGAAAACTTCATGGTGTCTTAAGATCAGAGAAGATGAAATGAGAAAATATTCTGATGCTACACCGCTATTCAAATACTATTTATTATTATTATTCAAATATTGCAAAATATTGCGATAAAAACATTTTCATATACCCACAGAATGTTTGCCTGGTCTCATCAGTGCACATTAAGCTGTGAAGTCCAACACCCGGACATTAGAGAACACTCAGAAGTAGAGTAATGCCATATTTGGCAGCATGTTACACAGATTACTGTAGTTATCAGGGCTGTGTGTATGTCCCAAGATGGATCTTCTCATTCCTGCCATTTCAAGGTAAAGCAAATGATGCAAGAATTCTTGTTTTGTAAATGTAAATCTCCAAACGGGTCAATTGGAGCTGGTGTGATCGTTTCTACTCCTTTTCAGATGAAAATAGATAACACTTTTATCTTCAATGTGAGAAGCAAGATCAGCCACCTCCCACCTAAGAGTAGTGACCTGATTGAATAAGTGCTCCTCATTTATTATCCTTTACAGTAGTGTTCAAAATACCATTTTAGCCACTGACTTCAGGTCATCCATGTGTTCCATCACTGATATTGGCTGAAGCTGACAAACACAGCTTCTCACCTGCCACATCCTAGGTGGGAGCAGTGGTTCCGTGTCTCTCCTGTACTGAAAAAGAGGCACAGCAGCTGACATCCCTCAGACCCGATAGGATGTGAGTGCTCCTCCTTCCTTTCGGTCTCTGTGAAGAAATGAACAGCTCAGCTTAAAGTCACAGTGTTTTGGTCTGACATAGAGGGAAGAACTCAGTCCCGTGCACTGCTTAGGGGCTGTGATTAACAGCAATAAAGCTGTTGTGCTCCAGTATACCACAAAACACTGCTCATTTAAAGTTAACAGAGTCTGAATTTGAGCTGAAAGGGAGGGAAACAGAAGGAGCAGCACTCACAGTTAGAGTCAGCTGAGAGGCAGTTTAAGAAACTATTTCTCCTCATCTGTAGCTGGCTGAATCCTGGCTTCTGACACGCATGCCTGGCTGCAGCAGCATGAAAGGAAGTTAACAGATGCTCACACCTCGAGTTGAGAGTGAATTTGGTGTGCTCACAGGTAAGCTATGGTTAAGCTGGAGATTGTGACTTCAGCTGCCTTCCTGTGCCGGTGTAGCTCCTGATTCTCCATATCACAGCCTTTGGAACATTGTAGTTGTTTTGGTTGGTTCTTTTTTATGCTTTAGCATTAAACAAGGAGTCAGATGAGTTATCTTCTGCCACCTTCTGAAATCTAAACAAAAACCTCAATTCAAACCTAGGTAATAGCCTATGGACTACCTGCCAGTCTCCTGCCTCTAAATATACACATGTGAATTTAAGACACAAATTAGAAACTAAACATTTCTAGTTTTCTCATGATGAACTAAGGAAATAGCAAAAGGTCTGGACAAAAAAGACAACTTTGAAGGGAGAGTGTGGTATTATCAGTGAAAATGGATAATGGTTACTTCAGATTCCGGCAATATTTTGACATTTGGATTTTTGTAATATTTGTACCACTTTGAAAGCTTGAAAACCGTACTCTAATGAAGAGCCTGGTGAAATAATCAACTGGTATACGTTGCCAAAATGCACAGACAGATTGACCTGATGTTGTTCGAGCATTGCAGCAAACTGATATATGGTATATAAATGACTTGGAAATGGAATACAGAATCTTGCTGTGAGCACTCAGCCCACAGTAGCTTTGGCAAAACCTAAAGAGATTTTAGGACTAGTGGTTAGTGCAGAGCTGAAGAAGTAACTCTCCAAATTGAGCAGAAAAATATGAAAGTGAAAGGGGAAAAAATAAATAAAAAAAGTCTGGCAAAGCAACTGTGCAAATACAGTTTGTACATTAAGACAAAAGAGACAAATAGAATCATAGAGTCACAGACTCACTTAGGTGGGGAAAGACCCTTAAGGTCAAATCCAGCTGTAAACCTAAACCTTAACAAAACTGACCCAGGTGCAGCACCTTGCAGTTGGCCCTGCTGAACTTCATGAGGTTCACACAGGCCCCTCTCAGGCCTGTCAGGGTCCCTCTGGGTGACATCCCCTCCCTCCAGCGTGTCCACCACCCCACACAGCTTGTATAACAGTCCTGTAGAACTGTGCTTCCCCATTCCACTCAGATACACAAATGTCCCAGAATTCAGCTGTCACTGTATCACAATTGAGAGCACCAGCCTCACAGTAAAGCTGTTCCAACTGTTAAAATCACAAATGCTACTGAAGAAAGTTGCAAAATTGAAATGAAATGTATGACCAGTCGTGTCTGAATTAAGAGTCAGTTTCACAGAATGTCTTGTCATAATGCTTGATGTGAAGATGTGGCCTCAGGTCCCAAAAATATCACAGTCAGCAAAGATGAGAGAAATAACCAGGAAAAATGAATCAGTCAAGGGTCAAAGCTTATAATGACTAAGAAGCTAAGCCTCTGAAAACTAAAAAGTTGGTAGTTTAGAAGCATAAATTGTCTACAACGTATAAATAAGACACCAGGCACTGTAAGGCAGAAGAGCAATCCCTTTAAAGGAAAGAGGAAAATGAATTTATTTCCAAGCTAGTTAAGATGCATCTAATTACATTAAAACAAAAACATAAATGTAATGATAGAATCTGAAGTACATGTGTAAATTATGATAATCATATTGAAATTTGTTATCTTGTTTGAATTTTGTTATCTTGTGAAAATACAATAGAAGGTAAGTGAAGAGTAATTGCTTTTCAGTTGAGGTAAATACCAGGACTGGAATGAAAAGCAGGTTTACAGATCACTAGCTAGAAATGGTATCCCAGGACTGAGGAATTATAGGCTCAATGTTGCACTGCTAGGGCTTGCACTTCCCTTTAATGCTTATATGTTGAATAAGGAAGTGACTCCTTTTCGCAGGAGGTCAGATTTGTACCTCAATCAGTTAGAAATTTTCACTTCCTGTTGAAAAGCTAATAAAGGAGTTTAGTGTAATTTACTATATAGAAAATGACAACTCTAGAGCCAACAATTGCACCATAGGGGAACACAGGGAGAAAATGTTATTGCTAAGTGCAGAAAGCTTTCTCAAAACAGAAACATGATTTTTGCAGTATATAGTCTTTTACTGAGTGTTTTCCAAGTATCAGGTAAGTATGTTAAAGTTTACTTTCCTAAAGTTTCTGATCTTTCTTGCAGGAGGTAACATTACGTAATCTCCCTTCTCTTCCTCAACATAGTTTATTTAGGGAACATATTGGGTTTAAAACAATGTGTCTCAGCACATTTATTAACTACTAGTTGTACAATTACTCAATACAAACAGTTGACAGGATGCCCAAGCAAGCAGCAGGTGCTTGCTAATAACTTTCTTCTGCATATTTAAAAAAACTGTTAAGAAAAACACAAGCCTGAGGGCCCTAAAAGCAGAGCCTTTTTATTATACTTTTTAAATAAAATATTGTATGTCTTTATTTTGTCAAGCTCCCCTATCTTACTGCAATTCACACTGAAGCACAACAGAAGTTTTACATTTTCACCAAATGAAGCCTGACACTATGAAGCTTTTGTGCTGATTCTTCTTATTGAGGGGGAATCTTTTACCCACAGATGATGACTTTTAAGAGTGTAAACATACTTAAGTGCTGAAAATCATCTAAGACAGAAATCTGTTTGTGGTTTCTCACAAGGAGAATTCTTTTATTGTCCCAGGTGATGCTCCAAATGCCCTCTCCTAGTTTCTTCTAAATAGGCTTCTTTGATATATTTGGACTTGAAATAGGGAGTATGTCTGCATAACTGTGTATTTGAAATTTTTTCCCATCACAAAGCAGTATTACATACTTAGAAGCTTGGATACAGGGCTATTCTTCCAATAATTTTCTGCTGTATGAATATTGGGCAGACAACAGATTTAGTGATAAGCACATCCTACTTCTTCTATGAAGAGTTGATTGTAAACTGTAAAAGTGATAAATTATCACTTCACAAAGGCTGAGTCACCATTGCATTAATGGCAGACACAACATTTCTATCCGTGTTCCCTGACACTCTTCCCTTTTTTTATCCATCTTCCTGAAGATAATCCTGGCAGCTGGTAATATCTCCTAGCGATTAGCACCAACAACACAACAGGAAGTTCGTGGTGTTAAGACATCAATGCTTTGTTTTTATTTAAAACCATAACTTATGCACCATGCTGGAAAATATTCAGACTTTTGTTGCCACAAGAATTCTAACTCTCTTTAAAGAAACCTGCATAATTCTGTTAGTTTAATATGGTCAATACTTCACACTGAAGTGCAAATATATAAATGGCCAGGAATCAGAATTTTCTTAGAGGAGCTATTAGTGGACAACTCTATTTAAATTTCAAGATTATACTCTGTTTAATATACCAGATCCACTCCTCAATTCTTATCATGAAATGAGAGCTAGCCATCCACATTTGTATGTCCACTATCTTAATTCAGCTAATTCTTACCCATCTTCCATGATCAGTTGGAGTGAAACAAAAATAAAGCCTCGTGTCCTTCATTTTTCTGGTCTTTAGTGAACATGGCTACAGCAGCACCATTCTGAATAACAACGCAAAGCACAAGCAGTAGATGACTTTGATGACTGCTGCTGTGGGATTTGCAGGCAGATCATTCGCAAAAGATGCTGTTTTCTATAGGAAAGTCAGGAAGCCTTTCTTTAACTTGATAGCATCCTTCTCCTGGAAGGCAAAAATGGAAATAGTTTCCTGAGCAGTTGGTTCAGTTGTAGAGAAGTCACAGGGACGGACGATCATTGTTCTTAAAGGTAAACATTCTCAGATTAATGAAGTTACTCCCTCTGCATTTAATCAATAAAAGATACACATTCTTTGTACAAATGGTGAACACTCTTATCCTGCTTTCATGGAAATGGTAAGATTATTGTCAGAGTTCAAGATTAATCACAGCCTGTAAGCTGGGACAGTCCCACAGTGGTTTCATCTGCTGTCAGGAGCCAGGTTCACCACATCCAAGCTGATGTGATGACTCACCACTTGGCTGGTGGCTACAGGAATTATAAGTTTAGTGTAAACTTTGTAGGCAATGATTTTGCCCCATTGATGACTTCTTATATGAGTCACGAAAGCATCCATACATCCCAGTGCAGAGTTATCTGATAGAGAGAAGGAACCTCTGGGTGCTGCACATCTAGAAAATTCAATATAGTTGTGGTGAATGTTTACACTTCAAAGAGAAATTTCCAAATGTAGGCAAGAAACACATGGTCCTTCTGCTTGCTTGTTACATAGTATATAGATAAACACCTTGCAGCAACAAGAAGTGTTGACCATTAGATGAATTTTAGTTTGTCACATGGTTATGACTCCTAAATTTTGGCACATTTACTTTTTATTTCTATTTTATGCTTATATATTTTCATTCTGGTGTTCATATATTTTGCAGTCACTGCTTGTTAAAGCTACACAAAAATTAAGAGTAATGATGAGTGTGAATTTGCCTGCTCAATACTGCAAAATCTAGGCTGCACCTGCATTTCTCCCATCCTTTATGGGGTCTGAATAGTGATCTCATGACACTTTAATTAAATTATATTGCTGTTATAAAATATGTATCATGTAGGATAACTCATACATGTTTTATCAAAGTTTTAGGTTGCCTAACATGAAAGCTGAACCTTTCAGTATTGTGCAGAAAATAATAGGTGACTTGAGCACCATTTTTAATGTCTTTTTTATGTCACTCTCTCTGGTCCTATTATTATTTTTCAACATACTCACTACAAGCAGATATCTGTTGATGAGTAGCAGCTTCCAAATCACCAGGAATTTTGCATAAATTCAATCATTTGCTGAAATTCTGAGTTGAAATGGCTTGGTTTTGTGCAATCTCCTTCTCCTGCCCCAAGATATGCCAAATCAACCATTGTCCCTACTAAAGGATCCCTTTAGGATGGCCTGGGGCTCAGGCTCAGAAATGTTCTGCTGATTAGGTGGGACCCTATCTCTCTGTGGAAAAAGAACAAGGAGACACCAAAGTCTCTAAAAGTACCTGATCTGCTAACTGCATTCAGGACAATCTGTTACACACAGGGTTCTGGGCATCAAATAGAGCAGTCATCATCATTTTCACAGCTGGAAGAGGAGGCTGGTTTCTTCTGATTTTACTATGATAATTTAGCTCAAGCCCTCAGGTAGGAAGCCTGTCTCTCTGTCATCTTCGTGCAGGAGGGTAAGGAAGGAATTTACCTCCAGATCTCTGAGTCTCTGCAATACTTTGAATATCAGCCTCAGGGCTGGGTAACTCCCATTAAGGCAAGGCACTTAACAGGAAGGAGTACATGAATCATGGAAAAAGAGCAAAGAAATGAAAGAAAGAAAAGAAAGAAAAAGAAAGAGAGAAGGAGAGAAGGAGAGAGAGAGAGAGAGAGAGAGAGAGAGAGAGAGAGAGAGAGAGAGAGAGAGAGAGAGAGAGAGAGAGAGAGAGAGAGAGAGAGAGAGAGAGAGAGAGAGAGAGAGAGAGAGAGAGAGAGAGAGAGAGAGAGAGAGAGAGAGAGAGAGAGAGAGAGAGAGAGAGAGAGAGAGAGAGAGAGAGAGAGAGAGAAAGAAAGAAAGAAAAGAACGAAGTAGAAAAAGAAGTGTGTGTGGGGAGTGGGGGTACAANGATGGGCAGTCACTGTGCCTCTGACCAGAGGCTCTTCCATGATACCTAAATCCTCTCCTCCCTCCACCCCTTGGTTCGAAGGTCTGTTCCAGCCTGGCAGCTGATAGCCCTGGGGCTGTGGTCTCCACCTTGGAGGTGTTAAGCTTGTGTCCTATGAATGTCCCCAGTTCTGAGTTGTTACTTTATCTTATCGTCATCAGTGAGCAGTGTAAGGCTGCAGTCAGAGCCCCCATTCAGTGTGTGTCGGTCTTCTCTGCAGTTTTTGTAACACAGTTTTAAAAGTCCTTCAAGAAAAAGTTTAAGTCATAAATTATAATATTTCAGTCTCTGACATATATGTTGCCCAAACGTTAACTACATTTTTAAAGCTTTATTTGAATTATGTTTAATTTAATCTGAACGAACTATTTATTGATATATGAGAGAGTAGAGATAAAAGGCATGAATAAAAAGGGTAATAAATTCCTACCATTCCTAACTGAGTAGTGTGAAAATAAAGCATTTACAGATTGACATAACCTTGAATTGATGGAATCTCACCTTGAAATCTCACCTATTTTATCTGGAAATGGGCTGTGTTTGCTTATGGCCTCAATGACAAGGGGCTCTCCAAACTAGATACTGTTTTAGCATAAGCACATTCTCAAAGAAATTATCTGAAACACATCCAATTTAGTGTCTCAAGAAAGAGCCCATCTCTGCATGGGTGCTCACTGGCAATTTCAGGACGAAGTTCACACTAACTACATCACTCACGAAGTTCACATTTTGCCATATACAAAATGTACACATATTTTAAAATACTACCATGTTTTCCTGACATCAATGCATGAAGTAAAGCAATAATATGCTTGTCTCCCAATATGTTGTCTCCCAAATACCCAAACTTAAGAGACAGATTGAGTAATCTTTAATAGTAAAGGGCAATATGATGCCTCACTGCACCAAACCATTTCAGAGAAATACTGTATCTTGTTAGGTATCTGTGGAGTGGTTTGGGTAGAAGAGACCTTTAAAGGTCATCAGCTTCAACTAGATCAGATTGCTCAGCATCCCCATCCTATCTGACCTTGAATGCTTCCAGGCATGGGGCATCTGCCAGCTCTCTGGACATCCTGTGATAGTGTTTCACCCCACTGTAAAAAAATGTCTTCCTTGTACCTAGTATGAATCTACCCAGTTGTAGCTTAAAACCACTACTTCTTGTTATGGCAGGTCCTGCTAAAGAGTTTGTCCCCATCTTTCTTGCAAGCACCCTTTTGTACTACAAGAAAGTCCACTGTGCTGGACAGTCTGCTTCACTCTCCATTCTCCAGGCAGCTCTTCTAGTTAATGGGAGAAGGGATGGCCTCCTTTATTATCCTATCCTGCTTCTGTGTTGATTGCCCAGTGAATGCTAGAAGAGTTTTGATAGAAATAGTAACAGTCCTTTTTACAAGAAGCTTATGAATCTTCTGCTCCCCTCTGAAATCACGTTGACTGGTGATAAAACCAAGTATAATCCAGCCATCAATTTTTACATTCAGTCTCTCTCTCTCTGGGCGAGATTATACGTTTCTGTTGGTATAATGCCTTTGATATTATGATTTCATTTTTCATCACCCTTAGTAGCTTTGACTAATTCAGTTAAGGACCACTGTCCCAGAAAAAAGAAATACCATTACATAAAATGTTATGGTTTCTCCCTGAACAAGCTAATACATCCATGTTGGTGTTCAGTGGAAGCCTAGGTCTTTAAACAGGCTAATTCCAAGTTCACCCCAAAGATCTATTTTCAGATGAAGAGCTCAGGTTTGAAATTAAATTAGAGGCACATTGAATTTACAAGAATAAGATACTCCGCTGAAGTCAACTAATGTTATTCACTTCTCAGTGCTGTTCAGAAGTTTTCTTGTGAGCTTCTGGCTCTGCCTTTATTTTCCACTGACTTTCTTTCAGATAGCGTAAAAAGATGTCAAAAACTGAGCAGCCAATGGAAACTGAATTTATGGAGAAATCTTGTAACCTCCCAGATGGCATTTTATGCCTTAATCTCAAGGAAGAGTGATTGTCACTTTATCCAGTACTATATTGAAGCTAGGACACTGAATTATAATAAGTCATCTTATTGTTCCATTTTCTCATAGATAAACATGGCCATAGAAGAGAGAAGAAAATCTACAGAAAATAATAACTTTCTCCTTCTTCATATAATTACTGATGCAGAAAGATTAATAAAGGATTAACAGCCACATATATTTGTAGGTAGGAACTAGAAGTGGAGAAGAGCTGGTACATTTAAATGGTGTTCTAATCATCATCTAATGCTCTAGGTTTTTATGTACTGCAAACATATGCAACAGTGTTCTTGCACTTATCATTTGAGGGGAATTTGCTGCTCCTCTCCCCTCCTGTCTCGTCCCCTCCCCTCCTCCCCCACTTCCCTCCCCTCCCCGCCCACTTCTCTCCCCTCCCCTTCCCTCCCTTCCCTTCCCCTCTACTCCCGTCCCTGAGAAAAACCTTCTCAGACAAGTTTTTACCTTTTTAGGAGAAGTTTCTACTGTCCCTGAGAAGTGGAGATATCCCTTCATTTCTATATACAAGGCATAAGAATTAATAATATCATGTTACCAAAGACTTTGTCTCAGGAAATAATTTGGGAGCTATTGTGATACTTCCACAAGGCAGTCTTTTTATGAAATAGACTCCCCTGTTACTGATCTTGACTTTCATCTAAGAGAAGTACACTGTAAATATAAAATATGAATATGCTGTGTGGAGAAATGATGGGTCCCATCTGGAGATATTAAATTATTGCTGCGCAGCTTTTATCTTTAAACCAAACAGGTTAGCTAGTACTTTCTTCTTTTTAAGCCTCTTGACAATCCTTCTCACAGATTAGCCTCCAGTTTCTACCAATCGTGCATGAATATTCACATATTCTTTTATTTTAATTCTCTTAACAAATGCGTATGTGATTTAAATTATTTCTTCCCTTCAAATCTCAGTAGCCAAAATATTCAGACCTCTAGATGCTCCAAACACGTGAACTTGCTCAGTGCTTCAGCTTGCAACTTTATGGCAAACAAGGGGAAAAACATCCTTTCATTTTTAGAAGTTCTGTAGAAAGACTACAGAAAAAAAAAAACCCAAACATTATAAATCAGAGGCCATTCCCTGTATTCTAAGGGGGAAAAAAAAGCTCAGAAAATCAAAATATCCTTAGTGTCCAATTTTAACTGGGAGACAAAATGTAATAAAATGGCATTGGAAGACATTAGTAATTTACTTTAGATGTAAACCATAAATTCATCTTGAATGTACAAATCAAAAATTAATTCCAGCACTCAAAATCATTACCATACCAGCAGGGCTTGATTTCATCTGGGTGGTGATAGCACCTGATATCAGAATCATCAAAAAGATAGTGTGGCTGTGGTGTAAAGTTGTTGCAACGCAGACTTTCTTGGATCTATGTTTTCTCAAGGTACAAACTCCGGAAGAGGGTAACATTGGTTGAAAAGGATACATGGCCTGACTGGCTGAATCCAATACTTTTTATGGAGAGGTTCTGGCATCTAACTTTGAAGACAAAGCTGTTCTTGCCTGTAAGAAATCTCTTAAATAGAATACTGCTTTTACTAGATAAATGCCAGGGAAGTAAATGAAACCTATAAATATAGCCATGGTAGAGCACATCCAGGCTCCCAAACATCAAAGATGACATACAATTCATACACAATATGTCTCCTATAATGACTTCTAATTAGGTACTACATCCTTTTTTCACTGCTAGATTTCATGAATCTCTGCATGGTATCAAGGCTGGGAAAATTCCAGTATCCTCTGCCAAATTTCTTCTGGATGAACCTATTGCATTAAATCATCAAGTTTTCATAAGAACATAGTAAAATTCCTTTATTTCTAATACATTTTTAAAGTCTTGCTGCACCAGTAGCTTTCATAGATAACATATATGAAATAATAAGAAATAATATAAATAAAAAGAGATGATGAAAAATTGCTAAAACAACTGACAACAAGTTGAAATCACCTTGTCAATTAGATTTGTAAAATTAGTATTAATATTTTGATCTGAAATAGTGGTCATATAATATAAAGTATTTCCTATCAGGAATGCTCAATACTATTGGTCACTTTCAGAGTTACCCCTTAAAGATAACAACAGAAATGTTTCCATTCTCCTCTGCTCCCACTTCTGCAAATCCAAATTCTAACAAGATTCACATGGTGTGCAGTATTATCCAATTTTGTTTAGGGGTGGAGTAGAATGGGAACTGTGGCAGATCTTGGATGTCTATTTACAGAAGATAATGTCCTGCTTTGTACATTTCTTGACTCTAAATCAAGTATGTTTCTCATTTGATGTTTTTCCTGGGTATCTGAATGGACATGTTGTTACATGTGGCATCGTTACCACTGTTCTGCTGCCTGTAGAAGAGATTAAATAGAATTTAGAGTCTCACAGCCCAAAGACTTCTGGAGTTCAGGAAGAATGTAAAGCCAGCTTTAACCTAAAGAATTAATGGCTTAATCTTAGGATTTTCATGCACTCGGGGTCAGTATGTGCAGAATGATGTTACATTTTTGTATTTATTTTTCAGATACATTAAAGTTATAGTTTATATGATTAATAGTATTTAAAGTGTTTAATGTTGATTGTTTCATGTAAAGCTAAAACCCATAAATACTTACAAAAAAACCCATTTTGAGCTATTTCAACAGGAGGAACATCTCATGGTGGTGGTTAATAAAAATAAAAAGCTGATGATTCAATGTTTATGATGAGACTTTGTACAGCAAATAAAAATGAATGCTTTTTTTTTTTCTTTTAACTAATTGAGAAAATTAAGAATTATTTTATTTCAAGTATTTCAAAATCAGGTATTTTCAGAATTAAGTCCCATTTTGTGGCACTTGATACTCTTGGTATTCTCCTGTGATGTTTTGCGTGTCTGCTGAGTTCCTTGCCTGAGAGTTTTTTCTGGGGTCAGGTGTAACTCAGTAAGCACTAAGTGCCAAGGAGTAAAAAAGATGGAAATCTTTTCCAGTCTGTCCACCACTCAGGATTCAGTGACAAAAGCTTCAGTGGAATGTAACAGCCAAATTCCAGCTAAACTCTTGAAGTAGTTTTCCAGGAAAACTGACTGCCAGTGTTGCGTACTGAACAGACGGTCCTTAAACTCCACTCTGCTGTAGAAGTTCATGTGCACTTGCACTTAAGGTTTTAAAATTAAACGTTGTGATCCCTGCTCTGCTATTGCTGATGCTTTTCATACAAACATTGCAGGTTTTAAGAACAAATAATTTGTAGTTGAACTGTTGAACTCTCTTTCTGAATTCCTGTGAGACTTCCCAGCTCTAGAGGTGAGAGGTCAGGGTGGTTTGAGGTGTGATATATTTTTGGTTAAGATGTGACAAATATAGTAAGTAGATGAATGCTAATTCAAGACATCATATTTAATTAGGGCATCAAGACTGGAATGAAGTCTTCACTCTGAAAACGAGCTCTCATGATGAAAGTAGAGCTACCTTATTTAAATAATTTAAAGGAAGATCAATTTTAATCAAAGTTGATATTGAGTATCGCATATGAAAATTACTAATTCTTTTCTTTCAATTTTCATGATACCATGTAAATGAGCAATTCCCTTGTTTATAGATATGTGGCATCTGGTTGGTAATATTTCTTTAGGGTGGAAAATTTGAATTAATATCTGCTTAAGGCTGACTGCATAGCTAACCCCCTCCATGTGAGAAGTCAGAAATCTGTCCTTCTGTCTTCCCAGCTTTATATTCTATTCAGTTTAAAATATTATCTGATTCCAAATGCTTTTATTTTTTTCTGTTACTGAGTCTAACAATAATATATTTAGAGAAATTAAAGGATAACAATGTGGTCAAATTATTTGCTTCAGAGAGGGTAGATATTCATTAGGTAAATTATATAATTGTGGTGTAATTTTTTTTTATTAGGAAAAAGATTTTAATCACATATCTGTTAATGTGCAAATCTGGAAGAGCTCATGGATATAAGTACATGGAGATATGCATTCATATGCAGACATTTACATACCCAGAAGCACACCTGAGATCACAAAATGAATGCAAAACTCTTTATTGGGTTTAATAAAAAAAACCCAGATACACACACACAGTTTTACTGGAGTCACTGATGACACCACAGCCATGGAAAGTTTTCTAGTGAACGGATTCACACTAGGTCATGCAGGTAGGATTAAAGCTGTAAATCTTTGAGAATCAAAGTGTGTTTTTGTTCTGTTTATACATCAGGAAATTCTAGTCCATAAACTTGACTTCTTGCTGTGTCAACACAAGAGCAGAAACCTGAGCTGACCTGTTCAGCTGGTTGTAAACCACCATGCTGTCTCACAGGTAGAACTGAGTCACAAAAGGCATCGTTGAGAACTTCTTCCATTGTTTCTTTTAACCTTCATGTTGTGTTCTAGTTCACTCTCTGGACACTTAATATGTCAAATGGTTGAAAGTTTCTGAAGGCTACTGAGTTATTTTCTCCAACATGCCACAGTTATGAATATTCAGGCAAAATTTCCAGTTTACCTCACTACAGACTCTGGAAAAAAAGGAGAACTATTATACCTAACAAAGTGATGTCTGATCCATTCCCTTCTGTCACTGAAGGGTGGCTTTCATAGCATGACACAGAGCTTTCAACATCTCCACTTTTATTCTCAGTTTTATAAGTTTCAAAACTGGAGAGTTCCTTAGTGAGCAAAGGTTATTTCTTTTGATCTCTCTTACCATTTCAGCAAAAGATTTCATGTCATGTCAAGCATCCCATAAAAATGAGCCTGTTTGTACACTCAGCTATTGTTGCCTCTAACTGATCTGTTTGTAGTAAACAATGGTTGGTTCTCCTCAGCTCAGTGTTAAATACACTGTTGCCTCGTTTCTCCTATCTCCTGCTAACACAAAGAGTCAAGCATGAGCTGGAATAATTTTTCCTATTGAGTCTTAAGAGATGAGAGCTTGCAGAGTGGAGGCCCAAATGTTGAATTTCTAGAACTGAAACCTGAGAAGTAGCCTGGTGTATCCTTCAGGTTCCTAAAGTTTCAGTGCAGGAAAAATAAGTTGTCTTTTTGTTTTAGAAAATCATTTTTTCCAGAAAAAAAAGTAGTAGTAATAGTACAAGCATTTGTATGTGTATATATATATATATGTGTGTGTGTGTGTGTGTGTGTGTAATTTATATTGTGAAAACCTCAGACTGCTTGTCATGTCAAACATAATCATTGTGACCATAACACTGTTTTTACTCTATGGAGAATATTCTTGCTTATGGCGTCTTAACCCTAACAGATATTAGCTAGCACAAACCTATTTTAGCAGTTCCTCATTCTAAATCATTTCTTAGTAAAACTATAGACAAAAATGATGTTTTGTATTAATCATGTGCTCAAAGTCCATCCAGCAAAATAAATGAGCCACACTTATCACGTAACTCTATATTCAATAGCAAACAAAAAAACCCAAAAAAAAACTCGTATCAGTCCTGAAAATAAAAAATTGCCACCATGCTTCAGATGATAATAGGGGATAGCAGAATTAACCTTGAGTTTAATACTCAGAGATTGTAATTTCATATTAATCTAAAATGTTGCCCTCACTGAGAGGAATAAGTGATTTTTCATGACAGAAGATTGCATACTGTTGTCTTAGCTTTATGTAAGTAAACAATCACAATACTGGTAATATTTCACAATCAGTCCTAATAAGAGGTAGTGAAGGTAAAGAATGCCCTCCTTCAAATGTGAACACTCCCAAGACCTGGCTTTTTTAAAGATGCAACAAAAAATGCCTTTATAAGGAGATGACAGAATGGGAAAATGGGGGGGGGCGGAAATGACCACAACGTTAAAGCTAAGCAATATATACCTTTTCTTGTTTCATCTGGACAGTGCAAATTTTTTCAGGGCTGAGCAGAAGTCCCCACCTAATTTTCATGTAGACTGAAGAGCAAAAATGGAGTAACCAATTTTCTTCCTAACCCCTTACATTTTGAGAGTGATTGAGACATTTTTTGCTGCTTGTGACAGTCATGAGTCCTCACACAATTTCTCAATGTATTTAGATGCACAGTAGGAAGGTTCGCACATCTGACTAGGTACAAAGAATCAATTTACAGCAAAAGGAAACATCAGATATTGGCACTTAAGCACCACAGCAGTAGATAACTTGGAAATACCTCAAGTAAATTGGAAAGACCTAATGCTTAAAACAGCAATGGGAAAGAATATAACTTCAGAGGTAATGTGCTTTTGGTTTTGACTGGTACTTGAGTAAATTTTAATGATATATTAGACTGAGACTAAAAGATAAATTTACATGGCTCCTTTCCTGTAACATTTCTGTGTTTTAAAAGAGCTGATCAGAAACTACCAGCCAGAAAGCTTTCCTAATGACGCATAAGATTTTTTATAGCAATGCTAACATGATGGGGTTCTGCTACAGAATTTTGAAAGTCCTGAGTTTGTTTTCCTCTTTTCTCCCTTATATTCTGTTGTCTGCAACATAAGTAAATCCGTGTCTTCCTCAGGTTATGTGTTTCATAAATTTTTGCTCTTTTTACTTCCTTAATTCATCCCTTGTTCTTTGACATCATAGCAAAATTAATAAATTGAATACATCCTGAAAATAAAAAGACAGGTGCAACCCTCTGTAAAGTTGATTTTAATTTTCTGCTCTGATGTTAAAGCTGAATTTCCCTTCAAACTTGCTACAAAATTGATTGTTTATAAAAGAACAAGTGTAGTTTCTTTAAAGCCCAGAAACCTGCTTTCCCTTTTCAATGAGCACTTCAGGAATATAATATATAGAGCTGCACTGAGAAGCACACAGAAAAGGTTTATACAGCAAACTTATCCTTTTATGTGAACCCACTAAAAGCATGGAGTATGGCTCACCAAATATCCCTGAAATTGCCTGGGTATGAGTAAAATATCATTTCACTGCAGGATAAAGTGTTCCATTTAAAGTGCAAGTCCGGGCTCTAGGGTAATATTGACAAAATGGAGTTACTATGAACTAAAATCTCTTTCTAGAAAACTGGAAAGATATACCAGTAATCCTAAGAGCAGTACCTTCTTCCATCATGGCAGAAATAATGCATATCAGAGAATTCATTATTTGTGCATAACAAGGTCCGCAAATGCATTTTATAAAAGCAAACCATAAAATACTGAGAATAACAGTGCAGGACTGAGAAACAAACTGGTTTCCCAGATGTATTTTCTTGTGCCATGGAGAGCATAAAATGGACATAATTCTTCATTGGGAGTGTTCTCTTTTCAGCAGGGCTCTTCAGCTCAGGAGGGCTGGAGTAACCTGTGCCAGGATTCAGCCTCCAGCCTCCAGATTACGGGGACTACCTGCATGAAGAGGGGATAGACAGCTGTGGCTGCAGTGCCCTCCACTGCAGTCACTTTATTCTTCAGAGAGCAGGTGGGAGATGAAGTGTCCTTTCTTTTTGAGGTAAGAAATCTCAAAGGAAGAAGGGAGTACAATATCAGAATGAATGTCGGAGTTTTCTTTATTAGAAAGGGAGAATCAGCTGTAGCATTTTGAAAAAGATGTTGCATTTAAAAGATATGGTCTAATGGTAAACATTACCGGTGTCATCTCAATTCTTGTTAATTTACCTTGAGGGAAACAGCTTCCTGATGCAGGCACCCACCATTGTCTTCCGGAAGACCCACTGGTGGATTTAAGCCTATGTGGGATGAAGACCAGTGTGTGTATATCTGTTGAATCCAGCTTGTGGCTACACAAAAAAAAAAAAAAAAAGGGACCATTTTAAAAAAAGAATCAACTGACAACATAAAAGTAAGGGAAAATTACATACACTGGGTAAACAATAAAGGTATCTGATGAAAGGTGAGTCAACAGTGATAAGCTGCTTAAAATTACAGGACAAATATATCTGTTTAAGCAAAGATGCACATTTTACCATTGCTCAGATCTCACAAGTGCCAAGCATGGCTCTAATTTCTTTCTTTACATTTCTGGTCATACAAATTTCTGATTCGTGTCTCCTATATAGATAGGGAAGTGGTCTTGTAATAGACCACTGCCTTGGGGGCAGGTTTTTAAGGGAACTAGACAGGCTTTTATTTCTCAGTGGTTGCCTCCTATGGTCATCTGCCCCTTTTCAGAATTGCTGTTTTTAATTATGTGGACTGGAACTGATACCACCTTTCAAAGCCTTGTCAAAATAAGTGCTGAAGAATCTCCATGGGGGACATAGAGGTTGTACACATGGCTCTGTACCTTTCTTCAAAACCACACTGGATCCATCTGCACGTGTTGGACATGTAACAGCTGCTAGACTTTGATTTTCTCCCCTCAATGCATCATGAATATTAAAACCTAATAATTTTAAGCTTGATGCAGCATCCATTCAGATCAAAGCATCCAGGCAGGCATTACCATTGGCTTGAGCCTGGCAGTAAGATCATTTGGGTAGACATTGTTTCCCCTGAGTGTTGTAATCCACCTTCTGTCTCTTACATGGTGAATGCATGTCCAGGTGGTCTTTGTGAAATCAGTGATATGCTCTAAATTCAAACACCAGCTTGCTTCAAGGTAACCATGTCATGTGATCATGAACACGACTTTTGAATTTATTTTTACAGAATTTATTTTATCTCTTGTTGTGCCCTCTGAAATTTATTGATATGAGGCAATTCATTGTACATATTTTTTAATGAAAATAAATTACACATTCTGTAATAAAGTGTTGCAGTGTTGTCAGTTATAATAATCGAATGAAGAACAGATAAACTGAAGGATAATCCTTAAGTAAAGCTACCAATTTAACCATCTCCTTATCTGAACAAACTACCAGGTTTCCCAGACCCACCTTACCTAGAATGAACATTTTTTGTTCTTTAGGCTATTCTCCTCTAAAGCTGTCTTTGGTGTTGTTCAGCACTGCTTTTTTGCTGGTATTCCTTTCTTAAGTAGTGAACTTTGAAGGATTAACCATGGGAGAAGATAACACGAAATTATGTATGTTTTCCCTGTCATTTCACCTCTCTAGCATTCCTACTATTAATTTTTTCCATGCTGCCACATATAATGGAGAGGCAATGGTGATTGCCCTGTGGAGTGGGGATGGTCCAAAGGAAGACCTTAGTGGAAACTTTTGCAGTCAAAAAAAAAAAGTACCTGGGATGAGACTGTGGGAGAGGCAGGAGGAGCAGAATGCATGGAGGGAACACAGAACTGGTGGCCACTGAAAGGGCCTGTCTCTTTCCAGAGGCACTCTCTGTGTATTTGCACCACTTCAATCTCAGTCTACTCAACCTCATAGGTCTAAGTTCCATATAAATGTCTCATTGCTTTGAGTCTGTAAAAAAAACTTCTGGAATCTCCTCAGTTCCCCCCATTTACTGACATAAATGCACTCACTGGTCTTTTACAACTCCATAAAATACAAATGGCATTCTGTATGTCTGGAGAAGAAACCGTAAGGTAATTCTGGTAATTTAGTCAGTATTTTAGGATATTAATTGCAGACACCTGGAATAGACAGATATGCTGATATTGTAGAATATTTTGAGATATTTGTGGTTACTTTGCCACTGAAGGTCCTGCACTGCCACACTGCAACAAAAGTGTGAGAATCCAGTGACACTACCAAGTATTAATCAGTGTATTTTGAGGGCTTCTAGTCTTTAAGCCAAGAGGCCCAGAGCCATGTGGCAGTACCCTTCTGAACAAAACCTGAAATTAACAAAGGTTAATTTCAAAACAATACACGGCTGGATATGTTTAATTTTCAATTTTCAATTGTTCTTATGAGGAAAAGGTTAGAAAATGAGTCAGAGGGGTGTACACAAAGCTGTCTACTAAAACATCAAATGCCAGAGCACTCAGGTCTCTAAACTTTCACCTTTTCTTGTCTTTCTATAGTATAAATTGTAGAATCATAGAATGGTTTAGGTAGGAAGAGACCCTAGAGACCATCTACCCATGAGAATGCACACATTCTACAAGATCAGGTAGAAAACAGTACCATGAAGTAAAACATTCTATCATAAATAAACATTCATATAAGCAAAAGAATGTAGGAGGCATCTGTTGAATTTTATAACCATCTATTGGGATTTTGTATCCCCTGAAAGTGAAGTTTTACTCAGCTCTAAGACGATGTGTGGGCTTAATTGCTTTTCCCACATTATTTCTGTATCAAAGGGTATTTTATTTTAAAATTCCATCAAACAAGATGGTTGTCAGCTTGGTAAAAGCACCAAGCACCTCTGCTCTTGCATCCTTACAGCACTGAGACTTGTCCTGCTGTTTTCATTGGGTAGGCAACGTGGCTGCTTGTCCTAAGAGGTAATCCCCCTGCACAGAACCTCAACCTCCAGCTGCTGGAGCTTCTGCCACGGAGCCCTTAGTTGTGTTTTCAGCACAGCTGTGAGCAATGCCTTGGAGTGTCCTCGTGCCGTGTCTCTTAGGCTGGCGTCTGGAAGCAGGTAGTAGCAGAACCCCATTGCCTTAGGCAGCACAGAGGCTGACACAGACGTTGCACAACGCTTGCACTAGCAGAGCTGCACAGCTCAAAAGAGGCAGTAGCAGCATTAGAAATAGTGTTCTTAAAACTGTGTCAAGGGTGTGTCAGTTTTCAGTTACATTTTTCTTCACTTAGAAAATAGATCTTCCTAAGCCATTTCTTTTTTATCCCCTTCTGCAATTGCAAAATTAATTTGCTTTCTTAGTGATTCGCCTCAGAGAAACTGCAAAATATTGTGGAGGAAAAAAGCAGATAAGTGGTCCTTCTTGTGGCCTGACGACAGTTGCCATGGATCTTGTTATAATAAACTCTTCAGAAAAAAAGGGGAGAAGCTTCCCAGGACTTTCATCTGCATTACGATTATGAATTGAGAATTGAGCATTGAAAATTTGTGACAGTCTCACCCTTCTACAGCAAGCTAAAGTTGCAGAACTGTATCTTCTTCTCACAAAGCATGAATCAGAAATTCTTTCATTCATGTCAGTGGAATTGCATTCAGTGAACTTGGCACAGGTTCAGGGCCTGTGAAGTAGGGCCATTAAATCTTCAACCACGTCATTTACACATTCTAATAACTTAGAATAGCATTTTGGTCTTACCTTAGTTCTTATCCAACCAATGCAAGTAGGAATGGAAATTTTGAGAGGTTTATATTTTAAGCACACTGCACCCCTCTCCTTCAGTCCAGTTTTCTTCTAGTAAAAGATTTTCACTGGGAAATTTAGGGTGAAATAGGGACACAAAATACAACTGAAAATTCAGCCACACTCAGCATGTGGTGAAAGTGCTGACACCAAGCCAAATTTCTTTTTTCTTACAATTTATACATAGTAAAAATAAGGACTATCAAGTTTTTTCATTTCTGATTGCTTTTATCTTGAATCTGCATTCTCAAAGGTTTCTGAACTAGATGCAGTAGTACTAGAAAGAAATGCTGTGGTGCACCATGCCAGCACAGAAAGGCAAGATGAGATGCAGGATGCCAAAAAGCAGAAGCAGGAGCATTTGAGCTGTCTGTGCAGGATTAGGAAGCTGCCTGGCCTCTTCTGCCTGTCAACAATAATGGAATTGAGTTCCACACTGAAGATAATTGCCTGGAGTCATTCTCCAGCCGCAGGGAAGGTAAGATTAATAAAGAGCATTTGTTATAATGCTGCAACCAATTTATGTAATGGAACACGTAATAAATAACCACATATAGCCCAAGCATTTATCATAGCCAATTTATGCATCCATTTGTTCAATGTGTGTTAAACCAACCATTTGTATGAATAAGAGTGGTTCTCTTTGTGTCCTTTTTTCTCTGTTAAATTAAAAGTTATTGTTGTTGAGGGGTTTGTTGTTGTTGCTGGTTTTTTTTCTTTTTTGGGGTGCATTTTTTTAGATACCAAAATGACAGTGACACATGCAAACTTCCCAGCAACTGAAATACAGCATAAAGTTTTCCACAGAGCCTGTATTGCTGCCTGTTGCAATTGTAAGATTATTTGAACAAGGATTAAAGCCCTCTTGCAATTATACTCTATGTATCCCCAAACAACATAGTTAGATTTGAAATGAAACAACACTGTCACACTAGAGACAGAAATTACTGTGTTCTGAAAATCTGATCTGGAGTTATCTTCTTAAAAAGAATGTCTGCTCTGGAGGGTCAGAAGTCTTCTAAGTGCTACAGAAAGTGATCAGTTGTATATGGTAAAATACCAAAACAAAGGATTCATTTCTGAATATTGAAAAAGTAAAAGAAGATGAAGTGTAAGTCCATCTCTTGAACACCATTTAACGGAAGAGAATCACTATATTAAGTTTATCTTTCTTTCCATGTCCATCTGATTCAGTGCAAAAAGTTGTTCTTTCACTTATTTATTATATTTTTTTCATTAGGCCCTTCTGTGTGATATGGTCTACAGTATTTGGTTTTCCACACCTGTAGCATTGTTACATGTATTTTGCAGGACATCCATTCTCTTAAAATTTTATGCTGCTACAAATAAAATTATTTAAGCATGCCAGCTAACTAACTGCCTGTGTCTTTTTTATGCCATTCCATCTCTCTTCCGTGAGGTGACATTTTTCACTCCAGTTTATTTTCCAATGGCTGGTAGCATGTATATCTCAAAGCTCAGATTACAGTCTAAAAATAGTGTAACCAGACTGCATATATTGTTACTTAATAGGAACCTGAAATATCAGTCTGAGCTTTCCTCAGGCTGTTGCTTCCTCCTCATGCACTTTACATATGAGCACTGAATTATACAACCAAATTTTGTTTATTTAGAGTGGCTTTGTTCCTACCTCCATATATATATAACAACATGAATTATGAAAGCTAGATACTGAGTTCTATAAATGAATAAATTCTCTGCTATTATATGTTGAAAGGAACTGAGACCAATCTTTTCCTCTTCTTTTCCACTGACTTCATCTTTTTACAGTGAATACTTACATGGTGGCCCAAAGCAGCTCTGATAAGTTTTGAACAAAGGACTATGAAAAGGAGTTGTCCCTATTTATCGCATTCCTTATACCAGAAAGGCTCTCACCAGCAGTCATTTTAAAGTAGAATAGGAAATAAAAAGAACCTTTTATTGCCCTGTGAAGTGCCATAATCATCCTGTTTTCATCCTGACTAAAAAGTCTTTCTGATTATTATGGTACTAAGAAAATTCTTGTAATAAAAGTACATGTTGACTTCTGTTGAGATGCATATCATTATTTATTGATGGAATACATTAATGTGGAACAAGGGGAAGACAAAGTCAATATTTAAGATGAGGAAAAATAAACCGATGTTCAATGAGATAAGCTATTTTATCCTCAGTCAGGAAGACAATCCCCCTCTGATGTATATAACTCAGATATATAACTCTCATAACTTCCTTGCAGTCAAAACACTAAGTACAAATATAGAGGATCTATGAAGTTTACATTTGCCATTAATTTATCCCAAACTGTCTTGGTGGTTCAATATTTTCCTATTTTTAGATATTAAGCTAAAATCATCAGATCATAGAATCATTAAATAATTTATGTTCAAAAGGACTGTTAAGACTATTGAATCCAACCATAAATCTGACACTGCAGATTCTACCACTAAACCATGTCCCTGAGCACCATGTCCACACATCTCTTAAGTACCTGCAGGGATAGCGATTCTGCCACTTCCCTGGGCAGCCTGTTTCTGGGCTTGAATTGAATTTCTATAAAAAAATTTTGCCTAATACCTAATGTGAACTTCTCCTGGTACAAGTTGAGACCTTTTGCTCTTTTCCTGTAATTTGTTACTTGGAAGAAGAGAGTGTTCCCCACCTCACTCCAACATCCTCTCAGGCAGTTGTAGAGAGCAATAAGGTCACCCCTGAGCCTACTTTTCTCCAGGCTGAGCACCCACAGCTCCCTCAGCTGCTCCTACCACACTTGTGCTTCAGACCCTTCCCCAGCTCCAGTGCCCTTCTTTGGACATGCTCAGCAACTCAGGGTCCTTTTTCCAGCGAGATACAAATGTTAAGGCTTGAAATATCTTTGTACACAAACTGGTTATTTTATATCTCATTCAAGCAATCTGGCTTACTTGTAAAGAAAAGAACTTTTAGGAGAATATACAATAGCTTGGGCTTTGTTTGCATACACCAAAGCAAAATAAAATCCAAATGAACAGCTAATTCACACCTATTGACACAAAGCTGCTGATGGACAACACCCTGGGCACTGGTTATACCATCACTGCTAGTTTATGAGTTCTATTGATTTGTAGTCCATTGCGGGTGGGTTGAGTGGATGCACACACCACTGCACTGCACTTTGTGTGCTGGAATAAAAAAGGTGTCTAATGGCTTTCTTGCTATTTGGTGTAAATACAACCACCATATTCTGTCTCCAAAGTGTCTGTAACGTATGACTTCCACATGCTTATGTGAGACCCACCTTGTACTAAAGCCGTGGAGACAAGACTGTGACTGGTGCCACAGTAAGACTGCAGCTCAAACAGCAACACATAGTGTCTTCGGTTGAAACAAGTAAAATTATCTCTTCACCTCAGCTGTATCTCTCTGCAACTCCTTTTGTGCATACCGTTACCCTCTGCAGTGTCTTGTGAGTGAGGATCTCTACTTCTTCCCTCTGTCCCTGCTTCTTACTGCCCTGCTTGCTGGGAGAAATTGTATTTTGTTATTCAGTCAGATACAAAAGACTAACTAATTAAATGAGATTTGTGGCATAAAACTGATGTTATGATAAAAATGGTTTTTGTACATTTATCCTGTTAGTAATAGAAATAAAAAGCTGACATAATGACAGATTAACTATGCATTATCATCATGATTATCCGCCCAGAAAAAAATGTCTTCCTAAGTGTTTGCTTTCCTCTAACAATTTCACATTCAATCTACACCTTCTTTCTCCTGTGTCCCTATTTCTTATCTAATCACATCATCTTTTTCACTATTAGCATAAGACATAAATATTGATTATGTAGTATAATCCATAGTGCTGATTATCAACAATTTTATCTCAAATACTGTAGTCTAGATTCTGACAAATTGCATTAGCTTTGCCATTTCTGCTTTGAATGTTTAGTCTGAACTGAAGCAACCCCTCCAGAAATTTTACCCCTTAAAATTAAAGGATAAATTCTCTTCTGGAATAAGTGAGGTAACTAGCTAACTGGGATAAGTAATACAACCACCTGGTTGCAGCTATTTTTCTCCAGTTTACTGTGTGTGAATGATATAGGGTCTGCTATGCTTGATAGATAATATTTTGCATCTATAAAAACATTTCTTTTGACACTTATAATCCTGTTGTCGTTCTAGTAACACAATACAACTCAGTTGCTTAATCTTTTATGAAGATGAAGTGGGAGAGACTAAATTATTGAATACCATCTTAAAAGCTATTTAAAACTTGCACATAAAACAGAAATATTCTCAAGTTCACAGACTGATTAGAACTTTTTGAATTTCATTAAAATTACCTTTTTTTAGTTGTCTACCCCAGGCAATATACCTTAGAAATTTGTATGTCGCAGATAAAATCGGGAAACTATTGGTTTTTTATGGCATAACTCTAAAGAGAATTTTTTCTTATCAGTGATGAAAGAGAGTAAAACAAGTATGACCTCTTTCTTAAAAGACTCAATATTGAAAAGAGACTTGGAAAATAATTCAGCAGTCTATTTCTTAGCAGAATAAACTGACTTGTCACAAAGCTGCTGTGAACCCTCCTGACATACTCAGCATTTCCAATGTATAAAAAAAGATACAGATCTCTTCTTTAGTCTTTTAACAGTCCCTTTGCAATATTATCCAAGCATGAATAAAAATTAAAAAAGAAATGCAGAATAAGAATCCTCCCTCTTTCATCCTGTATAAAGTGTTTTTATCAGATTTTTTTAACAGTCATTTATTATATACAGCTGTTCTTACCCTTTAGTAGAGGCCATATGAATTTGGCAACTATCAGTCAGTTGTCACTTTTTAACCCAGACACTCAAGTTATTCTTCCCTAGAAGTGATTTCGAAGCACAGGGACAGATCATCAGGGACTGTAATTCATATGGCTCCATTGACTGCACTGACATATTTACACCTGCAGATGATTTGTTTCAAAGTATGCTATAAATAAAAGCAAAATACTTCTAATGGTGTGTCATAATGATTGACACTTTTCATTTCAAAGACATTAAAGCACTAAGCTTTTCAAGTGAATGTTTGTATTTATGTAGAAAGATAGATTAACAGCATTCCCAGAATGAAGGTGCCAACTCTCTTTTGAGTTCTCACTGCAGTGTAGTAAAGACTCATTAGCAGATAAAATGCTACTTATCTAGCAAAAAAACACAACTGAAGAAAACTTGCACCTAAAGAACACGTTTATTTGATAATTAGTAAGTATATTGGAGACATGGAAATTGTTAAAAGCATGGAAAAGGGGAATAGACCTGTTTTCAGCCATCTGTAAGTCTTCCTCTGTGTGAAATTCCCCTTTTACTCTGCTCCATGAGCTACTAATCCACAGCTATGCCTCCAGATACAGAAAATCTCTTTTATTGGGATTTAGCAGGCTAACTGGAAATGTCCCATATTTGTGTTTTGATCTGCACAGATTCATCTATCACTGAAATGTCAGTGTTTATAATGTCAGTGTTGCAGCTGGGAGAGAGGAACAATCAGTCGCCCAAGAGATTTTAAAACTGTACCATGAGACAGTATTTAGAATCTGTGACTTTGTAACACAGCTGCAAACTTTATTAAGGAGGAGGAAGAATTTATGCTGAAGGAAAGAATTATAAGAGGACCTCACAGGGATTTATAAAGATATATTAAAAATTAAATTGAATTGAATTTGGTTTTATATTGAGCCTGTCAGACTGAAGACATTCCAAGTGCTTAAAAAACAATGAGTTACTTACCAGTACAGAAATGACAATGTGGACAGCCTTTACATGGATTTAATGTTTTAAAGCGTAATTTTAGACAGTCTTAGATCGATTCTTCAACTGCCAACAAAACAATAATGGAACATATATATATAGACATATAAACATAGGTTTAATATATAATATATTAAAATAAATGTTTATTTTAAGTAGAAATACCTTGTAGATTTGTTACTTTTATTTATATTCCTATCATATATCTTATATTGTACATGACATACATTATACATAATATGTATTTAAATAATTCTATGAGTTTTATAGACGTTAAATCCACTTTTTAAGATGCAAAATGGGTAATTTTGTGGTTATACATGCAAATGGATAGCTAAAAAATGCAGCAGATGTTTATCTATAGTTGAGAATAAAAATTATATATATCAACAATAAAAAGACTGGAAGATGGGCACCAGGTAAAAACAAGCATCTTTCCCCAAAAACATGTTCTTTGTTTTCATTAAAAGGTTTTCATGAAACTGTTTTTTCTAAAACAAAAAGAAAATCAAGACTTTGTACAGTAAACTTGAAAATAAAGAAGTGCTAGGTATTTCCTTAAACCTTCAAAATGTTCCTCAAAATAATAATGGGCTTTTACCTCAACAGCTCAACAAGTAAGTGCTGTAATCTATGCAGGGGGGTTCATAAAGCTAGATCACATAAGACAATTTTTATTATATAAAAGGAAAACTTTTGGGGATTGTATTCTTTACTCTGATTTAAGCAAAACCTTTATTTTCCATAGTGGCAGCAGCAGAAAGATAGCTTTGCTGCAGAGCAAAGAAGACTTAAGGACTTAAAACACTGATGTTAGAACAGAAGCTTCTTAAAATGAGGTTGGCGGTTGATACAAGTCTGTTAAAATTTTGTATAAGTGGCCACAGGTTTGCCAGATAAAATACTGAATGACCTAGTTCCCAAAATGCAGTATTTAAACAGATATTTTGAAAACTGTAGGAAGTTTATTGGGAAAAAGTATGAGCATGGTGTACTGTGGTAGAACAAATTCATGTTTGTTTGTGTTAGAGGCCAATAGTTATCAGAGATAGAGCACTGAATGTCACTAAAGCTGGAGAAGCAGCGATAGTAAAAGCAAATGGATTTGAGTCACTATGACTTGCAGTGAGTGAAAGAGAAATGCCAGACAGCACATAAAAGATATGGTGTTTCACAGTAGATAATCTGCAACCTGGCACCACCAGATGACACTGTGCCTTTCTGTGGAACAGAAAGTCGTGTGGGCAGAAATGCTGAACTTGTGTCTGTGCTCTTGATGTCATTATTGTTTGATAGTTTTTGATTTAGCTTTGTTTTACCACAGCAAGTTGTTAATATGCTCCATTTCCAAGGGCATTGCCTCACTCCACTCATTTGAGTCTACCAACACACTGCCTTCATCAAGAGCTTTCCCATGAATCTGAACTGCAGTGAATGTGTAATTCCTGTTGATTGTTAAATTCATATAATCACTACAAATAACAGATTACTCCATAGCAGTCATCTCCAGTACGTCCAGAGCAATTTAGCTAACAAGAGAGGCAGGGAAGCAGTTTTGATCTGTGTGATCTGTGTGATCAGCAGTTGTTTCTGTGTGATCTGCTCTGAATACATGGAAGCTCTCAATGCTGGAGAGCTTCTCCTGAGTGGATTTTCTCCCACAGACAAAGAGGTCTCTAGGTCCTCAACTCTTCACACACAAAGTTTGTGAAAAACATTTGCTTGAAAACTTTCTGGGACTCAACACATAATTTTTAGTCAAAACTGTAAAGACTTCTGAACCTTCAGTATTATGATGGTTAAAGTCAGGATTAAAGTGGGGGTTAAAGTGACAGGGGTTAAAGTTCAAGAGTCCCTTCAAGAGACCTAATGACCTGTTTTCCCAGCAAGTGCTGCAACCAAAGGGCTGCGGAGCCGATTTTGGGTCAGTTTGTTTTCATTTCAGTCTGAAGCAGGAGCAGATTAGGTTTACCAGCCATGTCAGAGGTGAGAAAAAAGGAGGAAAAGTGGCCTCCGAGAAATACTTGAAAGGCAAAAGGTCTGTCCATTTTAACTCTACGAAAATAAAGTTTCAGATTTTGTGGCTTCTTCATATTGCTGATTTAGACTTACTAAAATGATGAGGTCTGCTGAGGCAACTTGCAAGAACAGTAGAACAGTGCATCCATAGATATTCACCACAAAGGGAAGGGTCCAGAGCTGTAGATCTGTCTGGGTAGGTAGTCAAGAAAACAAACAGAGCATACCAGCTTCCACAGAATATATTTATCCCTTTTTTTCACTGAGACAGTTAAAATATTTTTGTCTGCTTTTTTTCCCAAATAATGAGAGGAAATAAGGAAGCAGTACAGCAGCAAGTAATATGGAAATTTGTCCTTAGCTAGGGGCTTTATAAGTGCTAGTAAATAATACTGAAGCTAAATGATCCTTCAAATCTGATACCTCACTAAGAAAATTGCAGCCTGCTCAGAAGTAAAAGAATCACTGGTGGCATTTGTAAAACTCCATGAATATCTTGAATTTCTAGTAGGGAATTTGACATTTCAAAGTTAGCTTTGATGTTAATAAACAAGATTGCAAAAGTGCATACTCTGCCAGAACTTAAAACCACTAACATTATAGTACTGAGTTTTCAAAAGTGCTTTAAACCTCAGGTGCTCAATCTATGATTTATAGAGTGAATCAGAACTGAATCCACAAGAAAAAAAACCTTCTCAGCATTGAGATTCAGAACCTGGCAAACAAATACTTCCCCTTCATCCCTGAAAGCAGAGATGATAAGGTGTATCAGTGCAGCAGCAGCACCAAGGTGAAGCACTCAGAACCCTGCTAAGTGGCACTCCTGTTATGCATAACAGGGAGAATTGCTGATGGCAGGGAGACTTTTCTAAAGGCTTGATTGCTTTGATGTAATGCTGTTTGATATTAAAAAGCAGAGCCCCTATCAGAGGATGTGAGTTTTTCTCTAAGACCAGATCAAATGCCACTGTCCATGCCATTGTGGTGGCACTGTGGTGTGAAAGTTTCCTTTCTCCCACCCCACAGACAATGCTTTATTATCATTCTGGTGGCCAAGGCTGTGAGGAAGCAAAACTGCAGGATTGGAAAGGACAAGGTGAATGTGTTAACTGTGTTTCATAGCACTACAAACATACCCTGCTGGGATTTTCACAGAGGGATTGGTGTTATAATAATTGAATCAGTCAGCATGGAGTCCTTTGTGTTCATCCTGGCCACAGAAGATTTTCCCTCTGTGCCTCAAGACAAAGCTTAGGACAGCTGCTAGCCTTAGTGTATGACACGGACTGACTTCTGCCAGAGTCGTGCTGTGCTGCAAAAACTGGCAGCAGATGGTGGCAGGAACACAGGGAATGCTGCAAAGTTGCTACACCTTGCCTGGTTAATAGTCATTCCTAGGCTTTCCTCACAGCCTCTGAGAACACCTTAGGTGGCACAGACCTGTGAAAATAATTCTCCAACTCCAGGATGTGAATTTCTTCAAGATGCCTTCAAGGGTAGCATTATGTTGAGTCACCTGGAATACGTGTGCTTAGGAAAGTACAAACCACTTCATTTATCTCAGAGGCCCCATGCTGGAAGACCTAGATGATCAAGTAATGAAAGAGTGTGATCACATACAAAATTTGCTGTGGTGTTCAGCTCCGGGAAATGAGGCCACTTGCTGTCAATGAGAAACTGAACAGATTTGAAGAACCTTATATCTCTAGTTCACTATAACAAATACCTAAGAATGTCAGCCTTTCAAGAACTGCTTATGTTTGAATTCATTTCTAAAGTTCTTGACAGATACTATAGTCAGCTTCATTCTTAGATTCCCTGTGACAAAGACAGGGTTTAACTGACATTTCTGCTCTTTGTATGACATACCTCTTAAATGCTTTTAATAAAAGATTTACAACTAATTAATATTTAATTGTTTAGTAATGAATAACAACCACTTCTATTTATAAATGATGAAATGAAATACACTGTGTGATCATAAGTCGAAAGTTAACTGAAAGAAACACTAATTATAGTACAGGAAAACAGGGAAAAATACCACTCTAGCAGGATCGCTTGCTGAGGTAACTATATTGACCATTCTTCTGAAAAGAGTAGCAAAAAAAGTGGTGATTGTGTCAACATTTGTAGTGATTAGATAATAACTGATGCTGTAGACCTCTAAATGAACTCTTGCCAAGCTTAGCTTAGAATCCAAATGAGGCCTAGGTACACAAACCTTAACAGGCCCAAAATAAACATGGAAGATACATGAATTGTCTTGGTTCGTGGTTCTGAGAGCAGATGAGGAAAATCTTACCAATTGCTATGTCGTCGGACCAAAGGCAAGGGACGCATGGAGGCTTGCATTTCATATTTGAGGATGCTGGAATTGGAAGTTTCAAGTTTCACAAGGACTAAGAACAGTCTTTCTGCACATGTTGAGACAAAGTGAACAAGAACTTTACAGCTGAGTAAAGTTTTTTTTGCTTTACTGAGGGGTGATTTACACTTTCCACAGGGCCATGACAATAGTTCCTCAAGACTCGCAGAGGAAGATAATACACACCTCTGCATTATTTCACAGATGTTGGGGCCGCTCGTAACTTTTGAGTTGTTTTGTATGGATTTCTGGAGGGCACTACAAATACTTTCCCTCACGCCGAAAGGATCCGTGATCTGGACTGTGAAAGGAAATGACTGGCACCTGTACTGCCAGCTCAGCAATACCTGCTGCTGCTCCAGCCCTTGAACAAAAGGCGTCCTCAAGGCCAGTGGTCTCACACCACAAGTCTCTTGCTACAGTTTTACAAAGAAAGCGCAACCAGGCACTGTTGAGGTTTGCTATTTTTCACATACACTGAAAATATCAGAATCAAATTGAGCATAGGTATTAGAATGATGATTTATGCTAGTTATCAAAATATTAATGGTTGCCTACTCTTGATTTCTGACATTGTCATCTTTATTTTTGAAAGGCAACTCATAGAGTTTTGTTTTCTTGCAGATTCTTTTTCTCATCTTTTCATAATTTCTCTGAAATATTCTTCCTCTCTTCTTCTAGGAGTTTGTCCACTTCATTATGTCCTACCTAGAGCTCTTTCTGCACTGTTCAGAAAATAACTTGGTTTTAAATTCTATACATAAAGCAATACAGAAATTATACAGAAGTAGACCCACCAACTCAGCACAAACAATTTATTTTCAGAGAAATTATTCTGGTGTCTACAGTGTTTAGACATAATAATTTAGCATGTTGATAGAAGGCTGATGAATCAGAAGTCAGAGGTTTCTTTCATGCTGCTGATATAGGAAAGAAACACATGAACCTGGAAGACAGCAAGTACAGCTGCTGCAGAATACCTTTCATTTGCAGCTGAGGTCTAAACTAGGTATTATCCTGTTTGTGTGCAGATAAACCAACAAAACCTGTGTATGGCAGGTATTCACTTTCTCATTCTTTACAGAGAATATTAAAATTAAAGTTATTGGGATGAAAAACTGAAAAGACAAAATGCTGCAATGAAGAAGCAGAATTTTTTACTCTCCTATTTTGCTTCAGTAGTGTTATTTCTGTTATATTGAAAGTCCTGCAAGTACAGATTACAGATTACAGGCACACAGCAAAAGCCAGGCCTGAGTAACACAGGAATAGATACACCATTTCATTTGGATAGAAAACAGGTGTTTTTCTTTTTCATCAGCAAAGTTTTCTTTATAAAGTCAATAATGAAGTCACTAAATAAGGTGAATCTCATAGAACAACATATGGAGAAATGTTTTAAAATTTATTACAGTAAGGCGAACGCAGGAAAGATTTTACAAGTAGCAAGTCAAAAGAAACAAAAAGACCTTTTGGTTGTCACTGGAAAGAAGTGACAACCAAATTATTCATTCACTATTTTTCTTTGAGAGAACTGGAGGTAGAATCTTGACCTAGAAATTCAAAATATAGGTAAAAACCACATTATGTAAACCTTTATGTGACTGAATAATTGGTATCTTATATTCATCCCTAGCAGAACTCACTGTTTTTAGGAATGCAAATGAGGAACTTGAAAGTTTGAAGGGATTTTAAGAGATCATCCATTCTATCCCTCTGAAAGATGCTTCTTGAATTTCTGTCTAAAATTCCCTAGGGAGTCAGTTACAGTTACCCTCGTTCCTAAAAATGTTTCGTAATTTCTGATGTGAATCTGCCTTTTTGTGATTTAAACTTAATGATGTTTGCCTTATACGGCACTGACAGGAAAAAATAAGAAAAAAATATCCCCTTCCTTTTTTGCAATGATCTCTTATGAATCCGAATATTGTTGCCCCTGTTTTCCTAGAAGTCTTCCTGTCTAGTCTAAACAACCCTAATTCACTCAGTCTTCCTTTAGCCCTGATATCCTGCCTCTTGTTTCCCCTGGACTCTCTTCAGCTGGCCCACAGTGTTTCTGGAAGTGTGATACTCATGCCAAAGTACAGTGTTTTAGCTAAGGCCTAGGATATCCAAAAGAGCAAAAGGATGGCTTAATATTAATTAATATCTCTGCTTTCGATTCTGCCTTCCAGTGTACACCTTGCATCTTCTGCGTCAGGAGGACATTGCATCCTCATCACCTCTCCATTGGAGCAGTATTCATTCAAGGTATAGGAATTTGGCAGAACAACAACCTCCAACGTTCCAGCTGGTCCTCAGAGATCAGAGAGGCTGGGTGCAGCTGGGCTTAATCTCTGATTGTGCCTACAGTTCAGCACTGCAAATGTGCTCAAGTCCAACAAGATCTCAGATGCACCAACAGTGAGTAGCTTGTGCGGCCACAAGCCTGGTCACATTCACAGTCCCAAGCTCACCGGTAGTGTGGTTTATCAATATGACCCTCTAAGTCTGTTGGATTTCAAAAAGAACTTTCACAATCACAGGTTAACAAATACTGAAGTTTAATGAAGTAACAGATTATAGAGTCCTGCTAGATTGTGCTATCTTGTTAGATAGCAAAATGTACAAGTGATCCCGGGTTTTCTCTGATGCAGCCAGAGCTGCAAATCTTACCAAAGAAGTGTCCCTGCTTTAGGGAGGAAAGAGGAACAAGGCCATTGATTTGTCTGCCAGGTGGCTGTAGTCTTATCCTCTGCCATGAAGTATCTCAAATACTTTTGGGAGAAGTGAAGGTGTGACTACAGTCAAATAACCTGTTACTGATGTCGTAAGTGTTGGGGGATCAGCCACTGCACATATAAATGTGGGATATCTAGAATTACGCAGGGAGACATTACAAAGGCTTTAGGCCTTGCACAAGGGTGGAACAGAACCATGGCATATTAGAATCATGCCCTCTTCAACCTGTCTGATTGCAGCACTAAGGGTCAGCCAGCCTCTGCCTGATCACCAGCAGCAGGATATCATAATCCCTTCATCACGTAATTCATGGCACATCTCTTGGAAATTCCTTCACCATATATCTCACAGGGTATCTCATGGCTCATTCCCACAAGCAGCTGCCTAAGATAGTCAGTATTCTGTATTTGTGTAGTTAAACAATTCTGATGGATTTCACTTTTCCCTATGGAAGAAAGATCCATTTTTCCTCAGTCTCGTCTTCAGATTGAAGTAATTAAGTAGTATCCTGAACTATAGTCTGTCCTCCAGGAAACAGTTAATCCCTTCACTAAAGGCAGAGATAGGTATTATCCATAAATTTACTAAGCACATATCTGTTTTGTTGTCATAACCAGAAACTGCTGTTCTGGATGGCCTCAAAAACACACATCTCCACTTAGTCCTTGTGTTGTTTTCATTCAGACTTGTGCACAGAAACATCAAGTACCATTTGGACATCTGAGACTATTTCCAAAGGTCTGGAAGGTAAAACATACTGCCAGTAGGAGGCTGTACTAGGAGAGTAGAAAGACAGCCTAAAAAACCTAAAAGAGAAATGGCTCAGCTCAGAAGGAATTGGATACTGTTCTTGTTTCTCTTTGTTTATTTTGTTAGACAGATAAAAAAACAATCATGTGAGCCTCACATGACTTACATATTCTATCGTATTCCTTCCCAAAAAGCTGTCTTGAATGATTAAGAACAACAAACACCACCAGTAACTGAGCAGCAAACCTTTTGCTTTTGATTTATTTTATGTAAACAGTTTGCAAGGCCAAGCTCAGTGTCATTAGAGCAGGTGGATGTTCCTGGCCGGGAGATGATTCCTCATTCCCAAGGAGCACCTGAGTACACCTGAGGGGAAGAGAAACTTCCAAAGGGCAAGGCAGTGCCAACAGGCAGAGAAAGATGGATATTGCTTGGACAACTTGATGTTGCATGACTGATCTGGAGCAGTAGGTGGCCAAGGTAAACGCTAACAATTTTCACTGGAGAACATGAAAATTGCTCAACAGATTTACAGGCACCCAGAGAAGTGGGGGTGTGGGTAAGGAGAAGTGAGTGATGATTGTAGCATGCAGTCTCATGCTAAATTACTTTCATACTCAAGGAAGGGAAGGAGGCTGAAGTGCTGGCAGTTTATGAAAGAGTTATGGGAGAGATTGACAGGGATACAGACCTACAGCTGAGCTGTAGATGCCCTGATATCCATATTGGATGAAGGCTAGAAGTAATGGACATGGGGTCAAATATTTAGGGACATTACTGACATCGCTTTGTAAGAAGAGATTCTGTCATGTGAATCTATGGAAAGATTTTGGTTAGTTAGACTCTTTCTCTTCTGGAGCCTAATTATGTAATGAAGAAAGGATATCTGGTTAATGAAGTCAACCTGGGTGTATGAAAGGTTATCCTAAGTTAGTTCAACAAAACTGCTGAGGCCTGTAAGCAGCCCTGGACATTTCTGTACTGTCTACTTCAGTCACAAGTGACTAGAAAAGCAAAAGAATGACAGACTGATTTGTAATTCTGTGTGAGGACAAACTTATGAGAAATGTGGATTTTAGAAGGCAACAAATAAATTTAGCATAGGTAATTGGGAACTGATGCATGTAGATAAAACCAGCCTGAATTTCATACGTAACATTATCTCAGCAAACCTTCACTGCTCGTGTGAGACCTTGATATTTTCAAGGAACTATTATAAACTCAGCTTAGTGCTTACTCAGCAGGAAAAAAAGCAAAAATAATGCCAGGAATTACTCAAGAAAAGGAAGAAACTAGAATGGAATGTAAGTTACAGTGAAAATCTATGGTTCACTCCATCTTGTATGTTGTGCCCTTAGAAATTGTGTAACAGAAGTGGGAAAGATCAGCAAAGATTAGCAAGAATAAGCAAAGGTTTAGAATAATATCTGTATGAGGAACAACGAAGTACAGTAGGACTAACTTTGAAAGGGGCAGGTGAGGAACAATAGGACGCAATGAAGTTTTCACTTTATCTTCCAGTATTCTATTCTCATAGAAGATACTAAATAGAGCTTGCCGTTTGTGGGAAACAAAACAGAGGACAGAGATGTTCACAGTTATGGTTAACCTGACAAATTCCTTTCTTGCAGGTAGCTGTAAATGCTGGCAGTTTACAATGGGGTTCGAAAGTTCAAATGCATAGCAGAAAAACCAATTGAGAGTTGCTGAATATGGAGAAGTTATTTCCGGAAGTCCCGGTATTACATGTGACTGGAGCTTGGGGTGCATACAGGGTAAATACCACCATAAGCTTCCCCTATTCTTGTACATTTCTTCTAAGCCTATCTGCTCTAGGCAAGTGAAAAAGACATGCTTTGGGCATGACCCAGTATGAATGTTCTCTAACGTTAAAAGAGAGATGCTTCCTAGGGACCTGAAGAAACTATAGGATTGGCAGTAACCCGAGTTACAATTTACAGTCAGTGAGCAGGGATTGAGAAAAAAAATCTTGAAAAATGTAGGTGCCTTGCAAAGATATAGTGGTAGAGGTAAGATACTTTTAAATCCTTTTCTATATTTATACTATTTTCTGTAGTCTAAAAAAATTACTAATGTGATATCTGTTGAAATAAAAGATGATCTATTACTAAAAACTCTTCTGGTTTTGGAGTACTCAATTCTGAGGAAAAGACCCACTCTGCCCCTATCAAATGTTTAACTGACTTAGTCCTGTCATATCACTTATCTTCTGGGTAAGCCTAACAGTTTCACACCAAAATCTTTCTTTGCCTGCTGTCCTGATTTGAAAATATACAGAAAAATATGGGATTGCAATACATTCAAGTGACAAAGTTTTCGAAACAGAATCACAGTTATTTCTTAAAATAACCTTAGCTATGGAACATGTATAAGCAATGCCTACTTATCAAAGTTTTCAAACTTATGATGATTTAATGGGTTCCTTTGACTTGGAGGATGTATATTCCAGACTACAGGCAGTTTGTAAACCCTGTCAAGTGACCCAGAAGAAGAATGATTTTAATGGGGTCTTGAACAACAACAAGATTTTGAACGAATTAAGCAGGAGGTTGTTCATGCTGTATCCCTTGGGCCAATCAGGACAGGACAAGATGTGAAAAATGTGCTTTTTGCTGCAGCCAGGGAGAATGGTCCTTCCTGCAGCCTCTGGAAAGAAGTACCTTGAGCTTGACTCCTGGGGTTCCGGCCTTACAGAGGATGTGAGGTCAGCTACACCCTGACTGAAAAAGAGATCTTGGCAGCTTGTGAAGGGGTTCGAGCTGCCTCAGAAGTCATTGGCACCGAAGCACAGCTGCTTCTGGCACCCCAACTACTGGTGCTGGGGTGAATGTTCAGAGGAAGGGTGCCCTCTACACATCATGCCACTGATGCCATGTGGAGTGAGTGAAACACTCTGATCACACAGCAAGCCTGGATAGGAAAACTTGATCATCCAGGGACCATGGAAGGCACTGCAAACTGGCCTGAAGGCAAATATTTCAGACTACCATCATCATCATCAGACGAGGAAAAGGTGACATGTGCCAAAGAGTCCCACCATATAACCAGCTATCAGAAAATGGAAAGTGATACTCTCTCATCACTGTCGTTTCTGCTGAATTGTAGGGCTACATTACAAATGGAAAGCTGCTGTATGGAGTCCTACATGGTAAGTTACACAAGCTACCAAGGGAAAAGGTGGATAGAGGCAGGTCACAGAGCTGAAAGCTGGCTTTGGATATAGGTGAACAAGAGAAATGGCTGCACTCTACCTCCACATTGACTAGAGCATGATGGAAAATGCTCTGTGGGGGTGGCTGGAATGATGGAAGCCAATTGGCAGTGCAGAGGGAAACCCATCTGGGCTGCTGGATTGTGGCAAGACAACTCTGCCCAGGTAGAAAATCTGGCTGTAAAGGTACGTCATGTAGATGCACATGTACCCAAGAAGTGGGCTACTGAAGAGTATCACAGCAGTGGACAGGTAGATTGGGCTGCCAAGATTAACATGTCTCAGGTGGATCTGGCCTGCCAGCATAGTGGTGAATTATTTTTCATTCAATGAGCCCACGAGGTCTCAGATTATCAGGGAAGAGATACAACATTCAAAGGGCTCGTGATCGAGGGGTGGGCTCAGCCATGGACACCATCTCCTGAGATATCCATAACTGTGAAACATGTGCTGCAATCAAGCAGGACAAATGGGTAAAGCCTCTGCCATATGAGGGATGATGGTCAAAATATAAATATGGGGAGTCCTGGCAGATTGATCACAGCACACTCTGCAAACCTGCCAAGGAAAGCATTATGTGTTGACAATTCAACAACCACTAGATGGCTGGAGATGTACTCTGCACCTCATACCACTGCCTGGAACACCATGCTGGGCCTTGAAAAGCAAGTCCTCTGGAGAGATGGTTCCCTCAAGATAATTGATTCTGACAATGAGACTCATTTCAAAAACAGCCTCATGGGCACCTGGGCCAGAAAGCACAGGATTAAGTATGATACAGGGTGTATTTTACTCCCTATCATGCGCCAGCCTCTGGGAATATTGAAGGGACTGTCAAAATACAATGGACTGTTGAAAACCACGTTGAAAGCAGTGGGAAGTGGGACCTTCAAACATTGGGATCTTCATTTCACAAAGGCCACATTACTAGTTGACATCAATTGAACTGACCCTTCCCAATTCAAACCTCCATGTACTGTAGAAGAGGATAAAGTCCCTGTGGTGCATCTGAGAAATGTGTTAGGGAAGAGAGTTTGGGTTAGTCCTGCCTCAAGCAAAGACAAACACAAGGAAATCTCGCTCACTTTCAAAGGAGAAGAATGTTCCTTCTGGTTAGGAAAAAACACAGAGTGCAAAGCCGTGTAGTATTTGTTTATTGTCAGGGGCTTTCCACGTGAGTGGTTTCTGTCTTATACTTTTTGTTATTAATATTGTTTCTGTTACTGTTATCTTATCTCACTGCTGTTTCCAGTATATTGCTCATATCTCAACATTGTCTTTGTGTATTGCGCTTCCAGTTGCAGAGGGAGGAGGCCAGCAAGCAGAGTGGTTTTAGCAGGAATACTAAATTTGGGAATACCAAATTTGGGAATACCATTCCTAAACCATGACACAGTCCCTTGTGTTTCTCCCGAGGCAAATGTGCGGTTGCAATAGCATTTGAAGGTATATAATGTGATTATACATAAACAAATATGAGAGGCTGATCAAAGGAATAAGAAGCGTACAAAAGACAGAAGGAGAAAGAAGGTGGCAAGTATGAATACTGACCCTACTATTTCCACTCTTTCAACATTTCCTATGTCAATAAAAATGCTTTCTTCTCTTTCTCTCACAGCCTAAACACCTTAATCTTATTTTTTATTGTATCTGTCAAAGAAGTTTGACATTTAATAGATATTTTTCTATAATTATGCCTACACTGCTTGGTACTTTGGAAGCCTGCAGTAAATAATGAACACTGAACCTAGAAAGACAGGTGGTGCTTAAACATCTGTATGGTGTATTACTTGCCTGCTAGAGGGAGCAAAGGTATAAGAATAATAACTCATAATGATGTAAACACAAAGAAGACAGTCATAAGGATTTCTGGCAAGCCCTGTGTGTAAATTACCCTCAAGAGATTGCAAACTCTCACAGAAAGTGTATATCCAGGCAGTCAGTGCTGGTAGATCAGCTATTAACATAGTCTTTGTTTTAAGACAGCTGAAAGAAAAATGTCTGAAATAAAGAAGGCTTTTTTCTTGGCTTTCAAAGTTGTCATAAAAGTTCAATCTAGATAGTCAGAAATTTCCCAGAAAATGGAAGAGTTGTTTTCTTTTGAATCCTGGTATTTGACCAGATATTTTCACAAAGTCATGTGAGTTAAGTGCAATAGTGAACTTTGTGACAGATTTGAAATGTTCAGTGGTGCTTAAACATGGATTGTTCCAGCAGTAACTCTCTTCCGTACAGAATTTCCTCTGTTTTCAAATCCTATTTCCTCTCTGTTCCTCAATAGGCACCTTTCCACCAAAAAACTGATAAAAAATTAATTGCCTGCTGATTGGTAAACATGTTTTAAACTGACATTACCACACCCAGTGCATAGAAAGACAATGAGTGTCAGAGCCTTGGAGTGCCTTTTATTAACTTGCAATTTGTTTGAACTAACCGCTCACCCAAGGAAAAACCTTGACTATGTACCAGCTCTATCAGTTGTTCTGAAAGCGGATGTACAGCAGAGGTATTACATGTGTTTTACTTGTTCTTTTGGTCAGATGCAGATTATTTATTTATAGATATCAAGATTAATTTTCCCATTAAAAAGGCTGCTGCAAATATCCAAATACCTTATTGCAGTCTAGCAATAAGCTGCCCAAGGGAAAGCAGCTAATGACGGGTGAACACCATGATCCATATTATGAGATGTGCATTGTGCTACAGAAAGGTAGACATGGAAAATTTGTGGTAAGAATGAACCAAAATTGGCCACCTTCACTTTGGGCAAGCTGGACTGTTTTCTGCATCCTAAGTGTCCATGAGAGTAGTGCTTAAAGGGTGTGAGAAATCCAAGCTGTATAGCTATGTATAGCTATACGTATAGCCTTGTAAGAATTTTTAGTTAAAGATAAATCCTTTAGCTTCTTTACTTGCTTCTTTGAGAAGAGGCCTCTTTCTGAAACGTCAAAATATTAAAAATCTCTAAGAATTTATTGACTGCCTCTGTCATGTCAATGATGATTGATCTACATTTTTTTAGGGCTTAATGGGCTATCTCCAAAATGAGCCTTTGTAAATTAAACGGTATCTCTTATCTGGTAAGAATGAAAGTGTAATAATAAACCTTTTCTTAACTTGCTGGTAAAAAACCACATGCACTGTTATTCATTTAAATGCCATCTTAGTGTCTTTCATGCAGAGAGATTTTTTTCCTCCCTTTTCCTGCTGTTCTTAGCTTCTAAATAATTGTCAACTTGAAAAAGCTAAGAATTTCCACTGCACTCTAGGAAAACTACCAAAGTGACCGAAATTTGTACAGACTGAGATTCTACTGCCTAGATGAGAAAAGTTAATATTTAAGATGAGAAAAATAAAATTTTCTTTATTGTGGAAGATCAATTCTACTTTTAGTATATTGGTCATATTGCCATGAATCGTTAAAGGGAAGCAAGAATTCTATAATGTTTTTGGGTTTTGGTGGTTTTTTTGGTTGGTTGGTTGCCGGAGGGGTTTGCAGGTTTTTTGGTTGTTTTGGGGGGAGGGTTTGTTGTTTTGTTGTTTGGGGGTTTTTTTTGTTGTCTGTTTTTCGTTAAACACTTTTCCTAACTTCATTAACATAGCCCTTTTACTCCAGATAAAAGGGCTGCAATTTTTGGAAGGAATATATAATGAAATCTGGCACCCAATTGGCTGAGACATATATTTAGCATTCCTGCAAGCCAGTAACTATGACCAGATGATTGGTTACACTTCCCTGTCCTTAGCTCTACATCACCTCGTCCTGAATTTTATTCTATGCAACATAGCACAACCTAATTTAAAGAAACAATCCAAATTCCTTGTATTCTCCTAGAATTTTGTAGCACCTAAAATAGAAGTGGTAGTTAGCTCGGTTGCTTACTAGGTACCCCAAAATCAGTGCAAGATGGACATTGTCTCAGTAGGTCAGTTCAGGGCATAGTGACCCATAATTAAAAAAGGGCAGTATAAATTCTGTCTTAAAAAAAATTGCAGTGAAAGAGGATGTTGATTTATGTATTCTTTCCGATTTCCATGGGATGGATAACAGAACCTGATTACAATCATTCTGAAACCTTTTCTTGCAGCTGTCAAATATTAAGAGGGAAAAACAATTCTGTCTCACACACCAAGGGATGGCTCTCATGAAAACAACACCAGTTTACCACCTTGTGGTAGTCACCAGCCCTCTAACACTGAGAAGGTGCAGCAACGAGATACCTGAGGAATACCCAAGAGTAGACATTTGCAAATAAGACTTTTGTTTGACTTGTGGTTACACAGTCTCACAATTTGTATAGGGGAAGTGAAATTACTACCTCAAAAGGGTTTGATGCAGTACCTGAGTGCACTGGTGCAACTGCAATATTTTGAGTCAACTGGCATAGGGAACCCTCCAGCTGCCCAACAGGAGTCTGAGGTCTGCACCATCCCTACAAGCAGCAAGTTGTGGTTTAATGGTTCAGTTCTTTAATGCCAAACACTCTAACGTCACACAGGAAGCCAAAGCAACAATTTAAGTGAATTTAATGTTGATTCAGCGAAAAAGCCTAAACTGCCTTACTGAAATCATGTTGATTTATTGCCAAAATCAAGTTGTTCCCATCACAGTCAATAATGCTCAATATTTAAGTGCAGGTAAACTGAAGCATCCTAAATGTTCTGACGTTGTTAATGCATCCTATATGGTCATTATATTTGAAATAATAAAATTTTTAAAACTTCCATAAAAAGCAAGTGTTGCCAGCCCGTCTTGTTAATTTCACTTATAAATCTCTGTGATATCATTCTGGTTTCTTAGGTTTCCAACTCAGCTAAAGAATTGTGATAACTAACCCGTTGTTTCTTAATCGGACTCTCTTACTATAATTGTGGGGATCCTTCTAAACACCTCCATATTAATGGTTCATAGCAGTTTGAAAACAGAGCTTCACTACTGGTTTTAGAAACATCCTTTGTGTGGGCAGAACAAAGTCATGAAGGCATGCTGAACAGTACAGTGAAAGTATAAATATCTTCCTTCTGAATATTTTCTTCCACCACTGTTCATGGCCCTGTAACCTTTTTCTGTTTCCAAACTATCAAGCACCCCTCAAGTACACCCAGCTGGTAGAAGAAGAAAGATTTTTGGAGTGGGACTTAGTGTGCAAAAAGATTTGTATTGGACTTTATGCATTGTCCAGGAGGAAAGTATTGTGACAATGCCCTTCCCATAGCTTTAGGAAAGCCAAACTGTTATAGCAATACTTTGTAATGTCCCTTCATGAATTATTATATGCTCTTTCCACATATAGACAGGTATTTCATTTATTCTATTCCTATAATAAAGCATTGTTACTAATATTTTTTTCCTTTTTTTTTCTCTTATTTCTATTTGTAACTCCGGCCAAAGGCATTTACCTGAAATACCCATATATTTTTAATCTACAGATGTGGTGTAAAGACTTTTGTGTTCTTGAGAAACTAGAAAAATATGTTCAATCACCTGCAGCAGTAAGAGAAGGTCATTTTTGCAGCTGATGGTCCAAGGCTGTCTCTTGCAGCTAGATACCACACATTCCTTCCCTCACAAGTTACACCCCATGAACTGAGGCGACAAGAAGCCCTTAGAATGCCTTAATACCATTGCAGATATTCCTTCTGTTTCAGGGTATTTCTAGAAGCTGATTTTGTGGCCACTTTCAGCCACTTGGATGCTGCAAATGAGGTGTAATGCAAGAGAGAATCTGTCATGGTTTTTGTTTGGGATGTAAAATATTCTGCTCACATATAATTAGTGTCTCGGTAGCTACCTCATAATTTTTGATCAAGTAATTGGGAAGAACTTTTATACAGTGGTATATATAATATAGCTATTGAATTTCCAGCTGACTGTTTCATTTTTTTCCTTACACCTTAGTAATTTTTCTTAGAGCATTTGTTTTGTTTTTCTTGCAATGTTATGTCTACAAAAGAATTATGTGCGCTCTCTGTGGGTCAGTGTTTTCACTGTTTCAGAATGGTTATTTTGGATGTTTCCTGGTTTTCTCCATGTTCCCTTATAAATATTGTTTCCTCAGTCTTCTCATCACTGAGTTACTATAGCTAGATCTCACCATAAAAACTTTTCATTTTAAACTATGAATGAGTTGAGCTGCTACTTCTTAACTGTTTTGTTAAGTGTCATCATTTTATTCAAGTTGAAAATGCCTATATGAGCAACAGCTCTGTCATCTTCCTGTGAAGCCTGACCTTACTTCCTGAGATCATGCAATTTCTTTTTCCACAGGTTCCACAAGGAGTTCACAGTTCAGCCAAACTTGCCTTCTGCCCTCTTTGCTTGACTTATGACATAAATTAAATTAATATAACAACACTATTTTTCAAGACAGACACTGTTGAAAAATTGGTTCCCAAAACTGTGAAAATCAAATGGCTTTTTGAAAATCAAATCAAGTGTTTTGACATAGTAATAATCACGGAGGAATTTACTTACTTTCTTTGCAAATTTAGCTGTATTTTATCATAAAATTGCATCCTTATTTTGTGCTTTAGTCAGGTTATATCTTCTTGAAAATTCAAGAGTCAAACCCCATAATTATACAGATATTTGAAAATATTATTTATCTGGGAAATGGGTTGGGAGTCAACAATTTGTACTGGTTTCAGCTGGGGTACATTTAATTTTATTCAGAGTGGCAGGTACAGGGCTATGTTTCAGATTTGTTCTGAACACAGAGTTCATGTTACAAAGATGTTTTTATTGTTGCTGAGCAGGAATTGCACTGAACCAAAGCCTTTCCTGCTTTTCACATGGCCATGCTGGTGAGGAGGCTGAGGCTGCCTGGGAGGGGACACAGCTGGAACAGGTGACCCCGACTGACCAAAGGGATATTCCAGACCTTGTGACATCAGGCTCAGTGTATGAAGTGGGGGGAAGGAGGAGGAAGGAGGGGATGTTTGGACTGATGGGGTGTGACCTCCCAAGTCACCATTAGTGTGATGGGGCCCTGCCCTGCTGGGGATGGCTGAAACACCTGCCCAGCCATGGGAAGGAGTGAATTCATTCCTTGTTTTGCTTTGCTTGTGTGCACAGCTTTTGCTTTCCCTATTAAACTGTCTGCATCTCAGCTCACAAGCTTTGTAGCTCTTACTCTTCTGATTTTTCCCTGATCCTGCTGGTTGGGCAATGAGGGCATGTGTGGGGCTTTGCTGCTGGGGTTAAACCACGACACAATTTCACTTACCTTAAGGAGTTTAGAATAATCTTTCTGAGTGTTGTGAAGTCCTAAAATATCATATATTATGGCAAAGTAGGATGGGAATCTTGCTTGTGAATTATTGTCAAAGTAGCTAGGTCTGCCTACAGCTTGAGAGGCAGAGGGTCAGACCCCCCTGACTAGTTATTAGTAATTTACACTGCCTCAAACACTGGCCTCACTGCCACTGTTTCAAAAGTCTACAAGGCACCATATATTCCTAGTTTCTCACATCTAAATGAAAGCACAAACACATACATGTTGCTTTGCTGCTAAAAAATTTCCTACACTTCTGCCATAATGATTCATAGACAAAAAATCCAGTTAGCCAACCAGAAAGTAATTACTTTACATCAGTTTTCTAACAACAAACAAATCACCTTCTTATATCTAGCAATAAAAAGCAGCCCTATTCTTTGAGAAAAAAATGTGTATCGACATCTAAAGGAACTCTAACCCAAAAAGGTTCCTTACAGTACTAATACCACTGAAGTAAGCGAAAAGTCAAAGTCAGTATCATATGCCCATGAATAAAGGGTTTCAGATAAGTAGAATTTAAAAATCACACATTTGAAGGTAGGGTTTCACTCTTAAAAAAAATTTAACGGATTGCCATCGACTTAATGTTTAAATAGTGTTCATATTAATGGAGTATCATGTGCTACGCGAATGTGTTCCTCATTTCCAGCAGTATTTGATGGGTTTAATAAGTAAGTGCTCAAGTCGCAATGGATTTGACAGTCAAGGTGTAGTGCTATGATGCTTTTGCTTTGCAGAAATGTCAATAGGAAAAATTTCATGCTTCTGCACATGATGCCCTTGTGCCTTTAAAAGGACTGGCAGTCTGGTCTCTATGGTGACAGGATCTGAACTGAGCTGCTTGCAGTGAGAACTTGAATCAGAGGAGGTAAAATGCTTTCACAGAGGGCAGTTGTGAAGCTATTTGCAAGCAATATTATCTCAGCCACATGTTACTTATCCATTTCCCCTCAGTGAGAAGAAAGACCTAATAGGATGGATCCTTCAGCATCACATGAAATGAGTTTCTGCATTGCAAAGACAAGCAATGTTTCTGCACTGGAATGTCAGCTTCAGCCCCCCACTCCTGTACTAGAGATTGGAAACAAGGCAGTTACGGTGCAGCACTTTGCTTGTCAGTGCTTTCTTCCTAGCAGGTTAATAGTCACTTGTCCCAGTCAGTGGCTTGGTCATGCTTCTCTGTTGATGGATAATGCAGATATTGCCAGGGGTCACACTGGCATCAAACACCCTCAAATAGGTGATGCTGAAAGAGGATTCTCTTTATGTAAGTGAACTAAATGTTTCACAAAAAATTCAGCCAGGTGGTTATTTTTCTCTGCTATACAAAGAATGAAAATGTCCCTGTCTCTCTGTTGACTTGTTGTGGATTTTTTTTTTTTTTTTAATCCCATGAAGATTTCTTGGATTTTATCTGACAATATCTCTTTTTCCTTCTCTTTCTGTTTTTCTTTAGTAGCTATAATTGTCCTCAATGCCGTATATCAAAAAATATAGAATCTCTCCCTACTCCTAGGAGTACTATGGGAAGTGAGATGCAACAGATGGAAAAAGACAGATTGATGGAATGAGGAACACTTTGACAATGCCAGTCAGCCTGACAGTAGGTAGTCTCAGTCATAAGCGTCCTAACAACTGTTGTCAAGCGTCTTGTAGGCACTGCAACAAAGGACGATTTTAAAGCACATTCTGAAGGAGGAAGATAAGTTTACTTTGCAGCTATTTATTGTAAAATATTATCTTACAGAGGACAGACACAGAATTTAACAGTATAGGCAATCAAAGTCAGCACCACAAATATTCACTTCTATCTGATTGTCATACACAAGTTTATGCAGCCACACATCTTATTTTACATTAGCCAAGTGAAATTCACAATCTGCATTTTAGAAAACTTTATATGAATGTGAGATCCCTTCTTTCAATCTTCAAGGAAAATTCCCTTACTGGCATATTTTTAAAAGTCTTGGTAGCAAAAGAAAATGTTAAATTTTTCATTCCCTTTTCAGCATGGTAAGAATGCATTAGTTCAAGAGCAGTCAAAAATTTACATATCTTCCCATTTTACAGGCAGTGATGTGAGAATAAAGAAGTCATGCATCATATTCATTGTGGGGGAAAATTAGCAACCTACAGTGTGTAAGTTCAACATACTTCTGGGGTGGTGGAATTTCAACACTGGAGTTGGTAGGAGGCTTAGGTATTACGGTTTTTGGATAAGGAGGGAAGGTGTTTTCTCCTCAGTAAAACTGGACTTCAAAAACTGATGGATGCACAGGCGTAATCTCCTAAACCAAGGAACCAAGAGGAGAGAAATTTGAGTCTGTGCTGTATATGCCTATATTTCTATTTTTGTCATGAACAATATTCACTTCTTTGAATTACCACTGAAATTTCCTTAAAAAAAAAACATTTGCTAAAACACCAATACAATGGCAAATTGGCCAGGTAGTGCTCACAATGAACTAAAAAGATCTATACATTCAGCAGTAAATAGGGAATTTCACTGTAACAACTCCAGTTTGAAAATCACCCTGCTTTGTGGATGCTTCAACTTCCCAAAATTGAAACAACTAAACTTGATTTTGAAATATGCAGACTGTGGAGCTTATGTAAATAACTGCAGATATTTCATCATTGCAAGGTTAAGTGTTAGTCTGATACTTGTGATTGCACGCACACATGTACATGGAGAGAGGGAGAGAGAGAGAGAAAGGGATACATACCTACAATGACAGACTCCGTAACTTCAGAGTCCATACGGGTTTGTATGGAAGGAAGGAAAAGACAAGGAAAAAAAGAAATACGCAGTCCTTTCTATGGTGGCCTATAGAAAATGGTAAAATTTCTTTAACCAATTTTCTCCACAAATGCCCAATCTTTGTCAATTGTAACGTATTTTATACTTGACTATTTTCATATGGTTTCTTTTCAGACAGGTCTTTAATATGCTCTTGGAATCTGTTACCCTGCAATTACTAATGCCTTATTATTTCATGAAGCAGTTTTCATTCTGTACATCAGACACTACAGGAAAGACTTTAATATATATCCACAGCTCCTAGATCTCACAGTCACCTCCACCTAAATGTAAAAAAACATCTTGAAAATTCTGTTTTTGTGGGTTTTCTTTCTTCTAAAGCTCTAATCTACATTACCAGGGGAAGGGCTTTTGGCAGGGCAGGTAGAGACACTCTGCCTAGTGACAAGTGTTCAGGGTGGGGTTGTTCATTATCTAGTTCTACATCTGGTGTGCTAATAAGCATCACACTAGCACTAGCTGGTGTGTAGAAAGGGGAGAGTTTTGGTCATTCCTTTTCATTTCTTGACTCTTCAGAGCATGACAGGATGAGCTTCATCTGTCCTGTTTTTCCTCTTCTATTTGTACTTTAGTCCTGAAACTCACACAAAGGCAGAGAGCCTGCCCCAGGTCTTACAGTTGTAATTTAGCTCAAATCATGCCTGTCTTCCTGACACAGCCATTGGCCTGTGTCTCCAGGCCATATGCCTACTGACTGCTCCAGCAGGAATTCCACCCTGCAAGACCACTCAGACAAGATCTTGTTGCATCCTGTTAGCAGAATATCCTATTTTCCATCTCTTTCCCAGCTAATACAGCTTTGTTGTGTGACTCACATTTCATTCCAAAGCATTGGGAGTCCTGGATTTGCATTATTTTGCTGACTGTTGAGGGAAAGACTGGTTACCTAACTCCCCTAAAATATGTTCCACATATATTCTCATATACTCACCTCTAACATTTCATAAAATCATATTGCTTTGAATAAGAGAGGCAGAAAGGGGAGTAGCTGTTTACTTGTAAAGTTCTAAATCAGTCTGGTGGGAAAATACTGGGAAAGCCTCAGTAACTTTGTCTTTCCTCTGAGTTCTCCTGTACCTCAAGGAATACTGCAGAAACGTGATAAGGCAAACGACTTTTAAAGTTCTTTAAAACCTATCCATCTATTTAAACTAAAATGTATGTACATTTTTCACTGGAAATTTGACTCTAAAATATCTTATGTCTGATGTAATTTCTTATCTTGTAAAAATATATATTGGTTCATGATCAATGGATATTGCATACTGAAATTAGAGTAGCATTCAGATAGATAAAATATGTGATGATACTGCTGTAGACAGAGGCCTGGAGATTTCTCAGCTCTCCTCTCTGACCTGTTATCAGCTTGACTCTATATACTTTCTCATTTACGGAATGTTTACTTAGAACTATTATAAAATGAACTCATTTTTCTGAGTACATTTCTTGTAAGGAATAACTAGTTTGAATAAACAAATGCTTTCTTTTCTCGTCTGTTTCCTACTCTCACTATTCAGAAGGATGATTTGTCCGTATATATGGAGGGGTTGTTCCAAATGATTTTGCTTAATTTGTCATTATGCTTGTTGTGTGCATGCTGTACAGTAGCACGTTTTTTGTGAGCTTTTCCTAGTTTTAAATTCTTTGGTTTCATTCTTACTGCATAAAACTCCCTGTAAAGATGGCAAGACTACTGATTTTCTTCCTTTACTGAGTACAGCTCCTACTGTCTAACATCATACTGAAAATATTCATAGCTCTTGCAGGATCCATATTGGTCACTTATAATCTGTTTCCCAACGTTTGCATACAGTTGATAATTTCCCTATATATTTCTGTGTTCTGATTATTTGTTAATATATGCTTCAGTGCTCAGAAAGTATACAATCACAGGCATAATAAATGTAGCAAATTTTCAGATAATATTCAAAAGTGTATTCACCCTCTCCTAATTATTGAATGTGCAGTTCTAAGAATTGTTCTTGGTGCTTCACTGCTTCAGTTATAGTTATATTTGTAGGTCTGAAGCAAAAACACCTGCAGCTTCTCTCAGAAGTACAATTTTGAGAACAATCTGAATTCATTTGCTATTAGACATTCAGCTGTCTGCTTCCCTCCATGAACCACTCATTCAAACTACAATAATCACCTAATCAAAATCTCCTATTGAGACAAAGACAAATGTAAATACTGAAATAGTGTATGACACCTCAGTTCCATTTCAGTATCGAAATGGATCGTGTATTAGAGTTTCCACTGGATAAAATTATTTATGTTCTTTTATGGAAATTACAATGAGTCTAAATTGGTGAAAAACTGCACACTGGCAAAATGTCAGATTTTTTGCATTATTAGGAGATTTTCATTAGTTCTGAATCAAATAAAACAATAAATACTAACTTAATTGCTAGGAAACTGCAAATGTTTCCTGGAGAATTCAAGTCACACTCATTTTGTGATATAGCTCCATGGACATTTCAATTACCGACATTACTGCAGCTTTAAAAAAATAGATGTTTCTTTAGTTTTTCTTTCTTAAATCATTTATTTGTATTCAGACAGTGCTGAGGGTATTTGCCTTTTGAAATAATTCAACTGCTGCTTTGAGGGCTTTAGAAATAGCTATAGTTTTAACGCCTTTATCTAAGTCAAAATATATGTTGTAGTTTTCAGATGTTGACGTGATTATTTAAAAAACCATGATGGGTTCAGATTCACAGCATGGATTTAACAGAAGTATTTTAAAGGCATTTCCAAGCAGACACCATGCACAACGTCATTTTTATAGAGGATTGCTTTAGGTGGCCATCTAGTGGTGCAAGTTCTGTTGCTGGAAGGAAAGGAGAAACTGGTCCATGTGTTCCTTCAGGTAAGGTTGAAAGAGTGTGAAATCGTCTCAAGATACACATACTTCAGCCAAAAGGAAATAATCCCTAGATGAATATTCAAAAGCAAAATAATAATAATAATAATAATATTTACATAAATACCCAATATTGTCGTGAATTTTCTATATTAAATTACTTTCACTGTTTATCTACTATAAATTAAACATTGTTTTTATCATGACTGTTTTCTAGTTTTTCATAATGTCTAGCATAAATATTAAAAACCAGATGGAATTTCATATTCAAATTTGGCATACTTGATTTTTACTTTTTGTGTATATTCATGGAGGCTTAACATTTCAAAAATTAGGTCCTACATGTTCTGGGCAGCAGAAATAAAGTCTATTCTTAGATCCATATGGTCTCTTGCATCTGCCAATAGATTTCTGTTGTCTTATAAGTTAATTTAGTACCACAGAAAAATTTTATTTGCAACTGCCTTAACAGCAGCCACTTTTGAGAGTGGCACAAGCCGGTTCCACAGATTTGTTCACACTCAGCCAGTTTTGCTTATACATAAATGAGAAAAAATGCAAGAATAGCAGGATTAACTCTGTAAAGTGAAATCACTGTTTCACAGTAACCAAGGAGGCTGTAGGCACTGCTTCCCCAACAAACCTATAAAATCTTGGAAGTGTTGTAAAATATTGATTTTTTTTCCTTAAAACAGTGTGATGAACAGACAAGAGGGCTAGACTTCATGTGTGTAAATCATACAATCTTAAAAATCAAAAAATTTCTTCTTCCTGTAGAATTTTTTTATTAAGAGGGATGTGTGTGATTGTTCACCTGGGATTCCACAACTGATGCTGATTTTATTAGGGGGATTGCTCACACAGGTCAGAAATAAGAAAAGCTGCCAGCCTTTAAGACAAGTAACTATGTTACAGTGTTACGTGTGTTAGGTCTGTGCTATGCGGAGGGGAAAGCTGTCTGGAGAAAGTCTTTGACCTTCACGGTCCTTGAGAAACAACTCACTGCAACAACAGCGTCAGGCCTTTGTGAAAATGAACCAGTTGAGAGCGAGCTTTATGAGGCTGAAGGGGAGGAGAGGTGTGGTTTTCCCAGGTGGAGAACTGTGGTTTTCTGTCTGGGAAGTAACAAAGGTCCTTTCATTCCCGTTTCAATCAAGCTCCCCATGCTGCAGGCCCACCTCCGGGTGAGATCGTCTAGGAGCTGCATGCGTGTCACTGCCCATCACTGTGTGAAAGCCTCATGTGATTAAAAAACAGCTTTATTTTTTTTAGTGTGGAACTATCAGCGCCTTGAAGGAAAGGGAAGAAGTAACAGGAATGCCTAGTGATGTCCTTTAAGAAGAAAGGCTACTTGGAAGAACGTTCAGTCTCCTCCTTTTTGGGAGACCGGAACAGATGCTGTGCAAGTTGGGTCCTGACAGGTCCAGGGTAGGGAATCATTAAGACAGATGGGGAGAATCAGGTAGCAGCTGTTGTGTACAGCCTGCTATCCCCCAAGCACTGTCAGGTTTATGAACAGAAATCCATGTGGTAGCTAACACTGCTGAGGCACGTGGCTTTAACCTTTCCCTCAGAAGGGAAATAGATGCGATCATTCTGAGAGTTTGTGACTGTACCAAGGGATTTGAGACGGTTCTGAAATCTGCAGGTGAATCAGATGGATACCACTATGGGACTGAGTGTTCCTGCGGTTTCTGGGTTTGGTTTTCGGGGTGTTTGTTTGTTTGTGTGTTTTATTGTTGGATGTTTGATTTGCTGGGTGTTTTGTGGTTTGAGGTTTTTTTGGGGGGAGGGATTCTGTTGTTGTTTGTTCAGGGTTCTTTTTGTGGTTGTTTTAGAGAAGTTCCACTTGGAAGACAAAAGAGTGAGAGTGTTCTCACTCACTAGGTGTTCCAGAGCTTGAAGCAATCCAGAATCTCAGGATTTATCACTGGGACTCCTTGATGATCGGTGTCACAAACTGTGTTACTTGCCCTATAGCTTCCATCTCTGGTGCATTTCCTGCTTATGCTTGACAGGACTTTCTTGGTAATCCAAGCAGTACTCTTGCCCCTATTCCCCAATTTTTTGTTCATCAAGGGGTATCATTCTTACCCTGAAGATTATCATCCAGCTTTCTTGGACCCTTCTTCCAAGCTGGGCCTGTTCCCATGGGATTCTTCCTAGAAGATGCCCATTTAGCTCTCCTGAAATCCATGCTGAAATCTTACTTGCTGTCATTTCCTTCTGGCGTGATACTGAGCTCCATAATCTCGTGGTCACTGCAGCCCCCAACCTCCACACCTCCAAGGCTTTACTTTTGTACTAGTATAAGGTCAAACAGCCCACCATTCCTTGTGGGCTTCTCCACTACCTGTGTCAGGAAGTTGTCATCAGTGCTTTCCAGGGAACTCCTGGACTATTCGTGCTTTATTGTGTTGCTTCTCCATCAGAGGTCATGGTAGTTAAACTCCCCCACAAGGACCAATGCCTGTAACTGTGAGGATGCTTCAAGCTGCCTGTAGAAGGCCCCACTTCCTCCTCCTGATCAGGCAGCATGGAGCAAACACCCACAATCTTGTCACCCTGCCCCGAGTTCTCTGGCTGCCTTCTGGATTTAGATCAAGACACTGGGGATGATAACCAGTCTCCTGTGAAATGTGCTAGAGGAGCTTAATGACTGCAGTGAGCCAGAAGCCATGGAAACATGGCATATCTAAAGGTGTTATACTGTCTCCTGGAACTGCTGTGATTCAGTAATAGTTCTTTAAGAAGTGTGATCCTTCCTGATTCAGCAGTGCTACACCTTTTTGTCACTTTATTCTCATTGACTGGAGTCCCAAAGTTGCCTTAACAGAAAACACAACCCTGTGGCACACCAAAATATGTCTTTGGAAATGCTTTTGTTTACCCTCTGAATGTTCAACAGTTTCTGAGAAGAAAATGTGGTTTTTGGCTTCTTGCTCTGTAGTATCTTTTTGCCACACAAGAGCAAAGCCAGTAAGTAGAAGAGAAAACATTAAAGAATGTAGCAGATGTGTACCTGGCTGGAAGCAAAGGAAATGTCTCTTACTAAGGATCATTGTCATAACTGTGGTAAAACCAACTATGTAATAATTATATATATGCATTCTACAAAACCAATACTGGAGGTTTAACCTGAACATTTATTGTGATACTCTATTCTGTACTGCAACTCTAAGAAACACTAGCAGAAAAATGTGATCTAATTTTGTAAGATCTAGAGCAGGAACCATAAAAGGTTCCTTCCACACACTGAGCTACTCGGTTATAGTTATAAAAATGAGGACAAAGTTTGAACCTTTATTGGCACAGTTTGCATTATTTGTCCTTTCTGTGCATGGGCTGGGTTTTTTTATCTATATCTCATATTGTGTTGCTCTTTACTAACTGCTCTTTACATTTATAATGCCATTTCTTTTTACATTATGTGCTTTAAGATAGCTCTCCCTCACTAATCAAAATAACTGCCTCTATTAAAATATTACTCCTTTAAGTAAAATGAATAGTACGCTGATTAGAATAATTTATTGTAATGCCAGACCAAAGGGAAGCATAACCTTCAAGAGTCTGAAGTAAAAGCAGCAATGGCAGTGCTTAAACTCTTTCTTGACTACCTCTGCCCTAGCAAGGCTTCCCCCTGACTCACTTCAACAGCGCTGCAGAACAAATGTGCCTTTTGTGCCTGGCAAACAGGTAAAGGTCCGGGCTTTGCAACCTGCTTAGGGCTAAGTAGCTGCTGAGAGTTAGCAAATACTGGCTATGTCTGTACAGAAAGACTCATGGTGAAGAACACCATAATCTAATTCTTAATAATTCTTAATAATTAAGTTAAAATAATTAGGAATTGGGAAAGGTGTTTTTTGTGGCTGTGCTTCACTTGCACAGCCAGGGAGCTCAGTGGCATCTTATGATGGGAAGGAAGGTGTGCCAAGGTAAGGTAGCACCTGCATGCTTGAAATCAGAAAGCTGAATGAGAAACTTCCCTACCTGAGTGACTGTGTTGAGTTTCTGCCATCCTGAGTTGTGCCTAGTATAGCCATTAGCTGCATTGTTGTAAAACTTTCACTGACGTGTTCTGGATAATGGTTAAATATAAGAAATCCCATGCAATTAATTAAACAATGAAATGGTTTCACAGAAAGACTCCTTATTCATTATATATTACTGTAATGATGCACTCAACCATGGATCTTGAAATGGTGCTTTATGCTTGTAGTGGTTTGGTTCAAAATGCCCATTACTTACTTGTTTTCCTCCTGTGAGATAAGAACTAGGAGAAAGCAAAGCAGGCACAAAACTTAAACCTTAAAAGCATGAAGAAGTTTATTAACAGAACTAAAAGGTGGGAAAAAAAGGTTAGACTAAACCTTCAGAACTCTTCTCCTCCCCCCACCTTCTTCCCTCCTCCCACCAACAACGTAAAAAAAACAACCCTCGAGATTTTTTCAGTCAGTTTAACCATCTCTATAATAACCTTTCTCAGTCCACTTAGGGAGAGGAGTCTCTCTTGCTCATGCTATGGAGACATCTCCACACGAAAACAGTTAAACAGTTCTCTTGTGGCTCAGCGTCACAGCAAGGCAGCCGCCCGGGATGGTTTCTCCTTGCCTGTGAAAGTCCCTTCCCTCAACTTGCAGCTTTCCCCACAACTGCTCAAGGGTTTCATCTTTAGCTAATGGGGTACCATTTTAAGGATGAGCTGTTCAGAAACAAAAGTTCTCTTTACCCATCTGTGGGTGCATATTCATCTCTAGGAACAGAGGCCCTCCTCTTCTCTGGCAGCAAGAGGGTCCTCATCACCTTCAACTGAAAAGGCACAGAGGCCTTCCTCTGGGAGCGAGAGAGTCTACATCACTTTCAACTCTCTCTGTTAAAACTTCTCATTAAATCACAGCTACTTCAGTAGTTGCTTAATGCAGCACAGGTACTTCTACCCATGGTTGCGGTTTGAACGCTCTGCCCCCCCACCATGCTTCATGAAATTACAACGGGTACACTGACATATTACAGTCCATCACCACAGCCTTACAAGAGAATTTCAGCTTCCAGGAGAAGCATCTCCTCTTTCTCCTCTCTCAGGGTTTCAGCTCCTCCTTCTTCGCTGACTTTGGTGTCTCTGTGCTGTTTATTTCACGTGCCTTCATCTGTCCTTTTCCTCTGACTTGGGAGAGGATTGATGTCTGCAGGCTTCATCTGTTCTGGAGAAATCTTACAGCACTAAAAGAGTTAATCTCACCCGGCCTTGCAGCTGGAATTCGCTTCTCTCTCCTTGCCGGGCAGCAGCAGTGGGTGAGGGGGGGGGGCCTGGCCCGCCCGAAGCAGGGCTGGGGTCGGAGCCGGGCCGGAGCAGCCGAGGTCGGAGCAGGGCTGGGGGGCCTGGGCCGGGCCGCAGATGGAACAGGGCCGCTCCAGGGTGGTCTCCTGGCCGGCCCGGCCGGGCTGAGCAGGGCCTGGCCCCGCTGGGTCGTGCCCCGGGCCTCCCCCAGTTACCCGTCTGAAAGCCGGAAGGAAGAGAGAGCTTCCCGGGCTCTGTTCGTTCTTAAATGTGGATCAGAGAGGCATATCGAGCTTCTTAAGTGGCTTAAAGAAGTTGTCAATATTCAAACTAGCCAGCTGACTGGTTAGGTCAGGTCTAGAAGAAGCTGTAAGCACCTCTTTGCAAAAAAATCACTTCCGAGGCTGATGGAGTCTTCCTTAAAAAACTCAAACTATGCTAACCCATGACAATGCTACTTTGTCTGGTCCAGCTCTGACTTTTGCTGGCTGAGTCATTTCAGTGAAGTGTCTCTGTTGCCCATTAGCAGCTGATCAGCAGACAGTTGGGATGGTGGACTCAGGTGGGTACAGTGTGCATGGCTGCTATTCACTTAAGTGTCATTATAGGTCTAAAAAAGATTTACTGGCATGTGAATAAATGAAAACTGTATTACCATTTTCTTTCAGCACTTGCAACATTAAAGTAATGTTGCTTGTCTAGTAGTTTCCACTGTGATTTATCTAGAACAAAGATGATTTTGAATTGCAAGAGCCAAAGAAAAGACAGAAAAGAAACAGAGGGGAGAATGAGATGCTGGGAAAAAATTCAATTCTTCCAGTGGCATACTTTGCCCTGTGACATGTCTCTGCTGACTCTGCTTTTGTATGCTTGTTGTAAAAATGCCCAACAGACAATTCATTTAACTGGATGAATGATTTTAGACTGTTACATTTGAAACTGAAGAAAAAGCAAGCAAAAATGTCAGGTTGGATATTGTCAGGGCACAGAGTGAGCCAGATGTCCCAGGAAAAGTGGGCCTCCCCAGGGCAGGCAGGACAGGAGGTGATGGGGCAGGTCCTGGATGGAGAGGACCTGCCCTACCCATCCCAGAGTGAAAATTGGACTCTAAACAGCATATTGCTACCCAGGTCACTGAAACCATAAGGGAGAGAAACCTCACTTTCTGTTTGTTTATCCTGGCATAATGGCTTTGGTTCTTAACTCAGAAAAAATGACAGGCTGTGGCCACTGTGTTCATGTTAACAGTTAGGGAGAGTTCACTTTGCATGTGATGGATGTTTTACAATTACTAATCTTTAAATTGCAGTACTGCAGCTGGAGAAGAATGAGGAAGCTACTCAGAAGATAAATGAATATGGCAGTTAATTAAAGATATATAGTTCCCGCTTGAAGCCGTTCTATGCTTTTAAGGAGGAATTGTAGGTGAGGGGGAGGTAAGCTTGAAGAAGTGTAGGGAAAGAACTTTGAAAAAGCAAAAAGTACAATTTCTGAGTGGTGTAATGGAGGGGAATTGCAAGTTACAGCACAGGTCCACTGAGGAAGGTCTTCATATGTATCTCAGTGAGATCAGAGTTTAGAGGCAGGTATTGGTTTACACAGCTTAGCTTAATGGGGGGAGGGAAGGCAATTTGGCAAAATGTGAGAGGAAAAGCTGTTGAAATAAAACAGAATGAGAGGAACTTCATGGAAGATCTACTGTTCTATGTACAGATCCTCTGCCCAGAAGTCAACAGACATTACACTAATGAATTTAAAAACAGCAGGATCAAAGACTCTGTTGTTGTATCTGCTAGGCAGAACTATGTGCATATTATCTCTGTCAAAGAAAAATATTCTGAGCACAGTCATCCAATTAAACAAATTACCTATTACTCACTTGGATGTCAGGAAATCGAGGTAAGCTCACCAAAGACATGTCACGTAGAAAGACACATCATCTAAAGAAATGGATCCCAGTACTTCATGCTTTCCTCTTGCTTGTTCAATTTTTCAGACCCAAAATTAATTGCAGAAAGTTAGCTTTTAGTCTCTATTTCTAGATTTTTTTATGACCTGGATGCTGGCTTGGGTACATTCTGCTGCCAGACAATGAGATGTTCAAAGTCTGGAAAGAAACACCCCTTGTTTCTTTCTGTGTTGGAGACACTGCAGGCCAATGGGCCCTATCTGAGGTTTAGCTGAGGTACACAGCTCATAGCTGAAAAGGAACTGGTGACAATTTTTACTTCTTTGTGACATCAGGATCTATCAAGTAAAAGGTGAGTAGGGTTTCTTGTTTTGGTTTGGTTTTCTTTTTCTAATTCTTGCAGAATATCTTAAAGAACAAAACCACATACTACAGAAGAGAACCAAAATAAGCCAAGCAGATTTTTGTTTGGCTAGGATGAAAAATTAGTAAAAATAAACTGTATTTTCCTCTTGTTTGTTTGGTTTTTTGTTTGGGTTTTTTATTACCCTCTTAGATTTGTCATGTGTTTGAGGGAAAAAAAGTTGACAATTCCTTACATCTTACAGTGTCAGCAGAACCTCTACCAGACACATGTGCGTATCAGGCAGTGCAGAAATAGCTGTATGTGTGGGAGAGGAAAGTGCACTACCCATCTGGGTCCAGGATTTCATTTATTCAGGATTTTTTAAAATGCAAATAGTATTTGACCAAAGGGGCCTTTTCCTTACTCTTTTTCTTTTCTCTTCTCTTCTCTTCTCTTCTCTTCTCTTCTCTTCTCTTCTCTTCTCTTCTCTTCTCTTCTCTTCTCTTCTCCTTCTTCATTCCACTTCTCCACTGCCTAATTCCAAAGGGAATGCCTTACAACAATGACTACATCCAAGCCAGCATTGCTCAGTACCTCTGTCTCAGCTGTTGGTGGAGATGCTGTGAAAAGCCACCAGGTGCTTCCAAAACCAACAGCAGACACTGGAGAAAGTGTCCTCTCAGAGGTACCAGGGGAGCTTGGAGGCACAAATAGAAATACTCCAGGAATGGGAATCCTCCTACTAAATGGCAGAAGAGGTTACAGATCTCTGGGGAGAACTTGGTAGGGAGAGAGCAGAAGAAGCTGCTCTTCCATTGTTGGATGATGCCCAAGAGAATACCAGGCTCCAGATATCTCTGCTTTGAAGTAAAGTAGGATTGCACTATAACCTAAACAGAGAATTAAATAAACTCCTTTTAACTAAAATTTAGTCTTAAAGCAGCTGTTCAGTGTATTTATTTGTTTAAAAATTAATAGCGCATATGCATCAATAAGAAAAATAAATAAGAATTCAACAGAATACAGCAGAGTCCTTATTTATTAACAAGCAAGGCATATTTCTTACCACAAAATTTAATGAAATTCAATGGAAAGGATGCCCAAGCAAATAAAATGTACTGTGCTCACAGCCTGGCAAATGCAATCTCTGTTAAGCTGTCAGGATATAGCTCAGGCAGCGAGCAAGAACTCGCTCCATGACTAGCTATCACAAAATCTCTGGGCAGATCCACCAATAGTGTGTTGTTTATATGCTGTAAGTGGGGGCAGAGGGCGGGGGCAGAGGGCGGGGATTTAGGGCTCTAGACTGAGTAGTGTTTAGGAAAGGCATTTGTCCTAGGTTTGTAATTTCTGCTGTGCGTGCATGCCTTAGCTGAAGTTCTCCACGAGGATTACTCTGAGAACAATGTATAAGAGAAATCTAACTGTGAGTAGCATTTTACAAGGAGGAAGAGCTGCATTTTACCTTATGAATAGACAAGAGGTATGATGCTGAAGCTGTGACGAAACTTCAATCCCTTACAAAGCTGAATCCAGTAAAACTGTCTTCATGTTTATACCAATCTCCTATGTGCGTCTAATGAGAGCCAGCTTCTTTGCTCTGTTGATGCAACAGTATCTCAAGATGAAGTTCAAATAGCCTTAAGAGAATAGAGAATTTCCTGAGGACAAAAGAAAAAGATAATTTGAGTTTAATATACCTCCTGGTGTCTTCCCAGCCACAGAAAAGAAAGAAAGGAGTTTGGAGGAGAAGGACATCAAGGCATGATGTATTTGGATGGAACATCACTTCACTGTCTGCAGATTTTGTGCAGGATTTTGTGCAGATGACTTAAAAATATCACAGCTTCCTTGGCTTGTGTCCCTTTCCTCACCTCTTCCAGATTCTCCACACTGCTCTGACAATGCTGGCAATGCAAAACTGGTATCGCCATGTGGCTGTCCGAGTACTCCCATTCCAGCTCCAGGTGCTGCTGTCAGAGTATGTCAGGAGAAAGGGAGGTACTCTAGCTGCTAATGTGTTAAAGCGATCCTTAGATGCTACAAAGTGTTCCAGGGGGCTGTGACTGTCAGATTCCGTCAAAATAAGGCTGGAGTTCATCTGTGATGACTGGTAATTCTAGTCAAATTAAATTATTGAGAAATGGGAGAGCTATGGCTGGCAGTCCTAATTTCAATTACCCGTGATTAGACTATGTGTGGAATGTTTGTGAACTTGAAATTCACATCTGTTCATTGAATAATGCAAATCTCATCTACAAGGGTGTGGGAATCTGTCTTCATGAAAGCACTTGCTTGCCGGGTTAGCAAGATGCTGAACCTGCATGCTCCTTCCAGAACACGGGTTATTCCTGTGGTTAGAAGCCATTTATTTTCGAATCTCAAGGCAGCTTAAAGCATTTTCCAGAGAGCACAGAGAGGGTTTCTGGGTTGCATTCTCCTTTATTTATGCAGCAGACTCTAGTCATACCTCATATCCAATATGATAATTTGTGCGCTTGATGCACATAAAAGAAAGAAGGAGTCTTGTCTATTGCCAAAAGCTTTAATATATTTATATGTTGCTACCTCTTCACACAGTATTTTACCATCCCTGAAAATCCATCTGATTTTAGGATTAGTTGCACTGAAGGAGTACTAAGGAAAGAAAGATTCTCTGCTCGTACTGTAGTATAACCTTTACACTGCTGGTTTGATGAGAAATCATTTGGATACCTATTATTTCAGGTCAAGAAGTCTTCTTTGGTATTGACCATCAGAAGATGATAGGGAGAAGAAGCAGTGGACTCACCTTTTGGCCCATGTTTAAGCTGAGAGTAAGAGAACATCTACAAAATGGAAGTGATTTCTTAATTATAATATTAATTTCTTAGTACCCTTCATCTTCAAGAGATGAGAAATGTGAATTAGTGTGCCTTGAACACTGCAAGATACAATAAAATCATTGCAGCCCAGGGAAGTGAGTAAAACATACAAAATAACTAATTCTCATGATTGAAAATTGCATTGTCATTAAGATCATCATGACTTCTGTGTACAATCTTCTTCCCTTTACAAAAAGACCAGCCATACAGCATCAGGTGTTTTAACTGTATTTTCCGCCTTGGTACACCTTATGCATCTATCATGTCAAGTTTGTTTAATCATGGTGTTATTCACAGAGATTCAATAATTAATTATATACTTGGCCAACATGTAGCATGAACACCTATTGTCTCTAGAAATGTGATTCAGTTATCATTGTACCAAGAAGGATGAAGTTTTTTGGATGAAAAAGGTTTTTCTGCCATTTTTATGGTCAGTTCTAAAAGGTTTTCGCATAACAAAGTAACATCAGGGGTTTCAGTCATGCACACGGAATTGTAATTCACTTGTGTTCACTCTGGGAAAATAATATGACTAATATTTTGGGTACAGAACTTTTTTATTGTGTGGCTGAAATGTCAACATTACTACTAGTCATCCTGGGATAAAATGTCTGTTTGCTGGTATTGCTGAAATCCTTGAAGTTTCCTTTGCATGTGCAAGGACTACATGCTTGGCTTGTAAAATCTTTATTTAAACACATTGTACAGTACTGAATGATCTCATTTTATTTTAATTGCTGGCTACCCTCCTAGGAACAAAACTCTTAGAGCACCTGATTCAAATTACACTCAGAATGCACTTTAATCTCAAGCAAGACATTTCCTTATTTAAAAGCTTACTCTTAACTAGATAATGCACTGGACTGAGAAAACACAGAGACAAGGCTGTCTAAATGCAAAGCATGTAAGTGTTTCATCAGAAAGATTAGATATGATTCAGACAGATTAATTTTCCTCAGAACATATTCTGCTGAACCTTTTTCGGCGTTGAATTCACAGGATCAAGCTACTCTGTAACATTTTTAAATGTAAGTGCCACCACCATGAGAAGATCTCGCTGTCTTTGTGGACACAAGGGGAGCACAGCGTATGGATGGGTAGGAACAGCAACTTTTCAGAGAGAATTGTGCAGCTTTTACCTCTCCACTCTGCTGCATCCTGTGGTGTGTCTGTACAGGAGTTCTGGCAGCAGTGAGTGGCAAACAAGCTGCAGGGCACACTGGCAAATCCCCAGGCCATGTAACAGGGGTGGCTCTCAGGAGCTGATGAAGCTTTTAAGTTTGAACTGTACCTGGTGAACAAAAAGAAAAAGGAAAAAACCCAACCCTGAAGTCAGACATATTGTAATAAGCTGCCTGAAATGAGATCATGGCAAAAGAATTCTGGGCTATAATCCATCTACAGAGTGCTATAAATAAATCATGTAGGGTTTAATTCTGCTCTCCTTAGCTTGCTTCTGTGTCAATGCATGTGTTTCTATCAATATAGTTAAAATGTGCATTCTCATTTATCGGTAACACCTCATGTAAATTTTACCTCTTGAACATAAGGTAATGATTCACATTGCTATCCTTCTGGATGCTGTCTCACAATTAGAGCACTGCTTCTAAGCTAAGATACTCAGTGTTAACTTTCTTTAGTCTTAAAAGGTCGTGGTAAGGTGCTCTAAGGGCTTAGTCTTTAACATTGAGGACTAAGGATCACATGCTGGTTGGTAGTGGTGAGTGTAGGCAGTTTGGCTTCTCCAGACAGAGGACTACAAAAACAGGAGATTTTGTGCACAAGAGGGTAAAACAGACCTTTGGAGTACATGCTTGGCCCATATTAGCTGATCACAGGCAGAATTGGTAATGCTGAACTTACATAAGCAAATGGCATGTAAAAACTCGTAACACATGCAATATGACCTATCTCCAAAGGACTGAAGTCGCTCCTCATTTCAGGAGAATGGTGGCTTCATAAAGAAGACAAATTACAAACTCCCTCTGTATTTCAGAGAGAGGGAGGAAGACAGAGAGAGAAGGATCTTTTCCCGTTTATTTAAGTGTAGTTTTTCATAACAAAAATGTAAGCCCTCTAGCATCATGTTTCCCTTCTTGTTCATCTCAAGTTGGTGAGGATGTCCTTGCCTATTTTTTAATTACATTTCTCCTCTAAGTTAAAACATCAAGTGAGATGCCCACAAGGCATATTCTCCTTGGCCATAATTTGGATATAGTAATTGAAGCTGTTAGTTTCAAAATGTCATGTAATGTTATAATCAGTCACTTTTTCTGTACACAGCATAATTGCTCTTTCTTGGAAGTAAATAGGATGTCGTATCCTGTCAATTTTACTTTCAAATACCAATGACAAACTATTTACTGAATATTATAAATCTTTATGCAGCCCTTTACCAGTCAGTCAGAATTAATTTTATTTGCCTATCAATCCTTGAAATGATAAGCAGATGGAAGAGAGCATGCTGCTGTGTGTTTGCATGTCAATCATTCTTAGCATCATTCAGACCTGTTTATTTTTGTGATATGTTTATTAAAATTGTTTTGCATGTACATCAACTCAATTAAGTTAATGAGTGTACAGCTTTTCCAACAATTTTCTTCAGGTACTCAACATTCTAGTTTCTTTCAGAAAAGCTTTCTCCTAGCATCATTGTATCATTACAGCAGTGTCAGGACTTCTGTCATAAATCCTGTTTTTCCAGCATTTATATCAGCTGTAGATAATTACTTCTGCCTTGAGAATTTGCATTAAAGTTCTCATCTGTTTTTTCTCATCAAGAGGCGGTTGAGAGAGTGTGTGTGTGTGTGCACGTGCATGCCACTTTTTTATGCAGTAGAGGTGAGAAATACAGTTAAATGTTTACTTCTCTATTTTTAATAGAAAATAACTATCTACTTGGAATTCACAAGATAAATCTGGACACAAATCAAATACACAGGAGCTTACTGTCTGCAGTTAATGGGAAATGTGTTATTACCATAGCTGCACTCCCTTTTCTTTACTTTTCGGTTGTTTTGGTGTCACATTTGCAGAGAATGAGATAGATTTATGAAAGCACTTACACACTTAATGCAGGAATTAGCAATATCATGATTACTGATATAAGATGTGGGATTTGCTGCCTTCTGGTTGAAAAGGGTGAAGAACTTATTGCTCTCTTATTCCAGCTGGCTGCTGCAGACATGAAGGCATGAAATCAAAGGTGGATGGCACCTCCAGTTTCCATGGCAGGCACATAAAGAGTCATCAGCTTACACCCACTGAAAAACTCCACCTCAGGGAGGTGCAGCCCGGGGTCAAATTTCTAAGATTTAGAGAGAAGTGAGTTTGCACACATACCCTTCACTTTAGAGTCAACCAAAGAAAATAATGAAGGCTTCCTTTGCAGTATACAGATTTTTTTTTTTTTTTAACTCTATGGATGTGCTCTTTATCCACTGTGTAGGGTTCTGGAAGCCCAGCTGTGAATTTCAGGTTCTATTATTGGGGATGGATGTCTGAAAATAGGAGCTTCAGGCTTCATCACTGCACCATATAAATCCTATACTGAAACTAAACATAAGAGCTGTGTGTCATGCTGGCCTCTTTGAGAATAGATCCTGCATTTCCAAAAAGATGATTTCTACAGACAAAATATTTCATCTTGAAATGTTCTGCATGCTAAAAAATTCCCTTGTGGTTGGTTTAGGTTTACCATGCTGAGCTTCTCCTTGCCTGAAGTTGTGTTCTTTTGTAAAAATTTCCATGACACACCCTTTTTGAGGTGGGGACTGCAGACAAGTCTTCTCAAAGTGTATTGATTCAGCAAAATGTGCTGGTTAAAGGAGAATTAGTTGAGAAGGAAATCTGGCAGCAGCCCTACTCTTGTTTTTTTTTAATCCTTATCTCAGATTTGAACCTTGAAATTCTTACATTCAGACAGTATGAAATTTTGCTTATCCACCAAATTTCATCCTATATTCTGTTAGAAATCTCAGGAACTGCCCAGAATAGAATTAATTTCCATCATCCTCGTTTAACAGATGAGCCACTGTAAACAGAGGTAGCAAGGCCCAGCTGTGGGATCCTTGAATCAGAGCCTGGATTCAAGAATCCATTTTAGACCATAAAAGCAACAGGACAGGCAGAGGTAAGAAGTGTCTCTTTCCCGGGCTCATGGGGGGAGATAGGCAGACTAAAATATCTGAGCTGATTGACAAATCCATGTCAGTAAAGAAAATAATTACTGCCCTTGAACTGAGCAGTGTGAATATGAGCACACAAACCAAAGAATTGGTAAGTTGACTGAATCAGAAATCCTTTCATCCTTTACCCGCAGGAAACTATGCAGTGTATATTCTATGTTTCTGTGTATGGATGTGTATTACTGTGTATCAATGCATCCATTTATGTATTTTACTCTACAAGAGGCTCACAGTAGAGAACTCCACAAAAACATTAAGAACATAGCATTTAGTTTCATGGGTCAAAAGAGATAGGCTGAAATCAGAGCTACATACATAAAGGCACTGGGGCAAATTGAGAGAAATCTTTCAATATTTCCATTTTCCTAGCAGATGGTAGAAAGTACTTAGACATGATGACTCTTCCTGGATGTGCTAGCATATGCTGTGGAATTGCCCATACAGAAAAGCCTTGCTCATTGCAAATCTCACAGGAGCTATCACAAACAAAGCACATCAATTAACATTTGCTTATTATGTGACTGTGAGCATGTGGCAATTTTCTATTTTTCTCTCATACATTAGGCCCACAATTTAGTCTGGATGAGAGCTACACCAGATGAAAGTCTCGGCTCTTAGAGTACTGCTCTTTTCCTTTTATTTTTAAATAGGAATACTTACTGCTTATCTGTCTCACTCTTTCCCTCTCTCTCTCTTTTTTTTTTTTATTTCATAGCTATCCAAATGTTTTGAGGCTTTTTGCTAAACCCCCTGTCTATAGCAGTTATTTTGGCATGATCTCAGAGTCTGAGGGAGGTGGTACAAGCCGTGCAGCAGCTGTCTGGCCCAGCACTACAGCTCAGTGAACATTGGCACAGGTCAGACTTTCAAGTAGTTTCTACTATTATATCAACCACTCACAGGAGTGTAAATTATTCTTACCTGAGACTTGCACCTCCAGGAAGGCACACGTCTTAGGAAAGGCATAATCCAGATCAAAGGCAATTAATGTATCCCCAAAGACTAGAGATTGCTTGTATACAGTGCAACAGAAACTGCACATAAGGGTTTGTAGAACCAGCCTCTTATGAGCACAGGAATAGAAGGGACAACTGGGGTCATCTAATTCCCACAGTCACAGTCAACTATGCACAAGATTGAAATCTACCCACAGGACATATGGTCTATGGACCTTGTGACAGTGTCAGAGTAGATTCCCATGGGTCAGCAAATTGTGCATTGTTACAAGAATAACACTACAAGGCACAGTACTCCAAAGCTATTTCTTGAAATACTAAAATTGCATGGTTAGCATGTATAAAAGTCATGCTTTATGTCTGCAGAAGGTTGTTTCTTCAGCAAGGAAAGGGAGAGGACACTGCCATGGCAACATTGCTGATTTCATTTCCTTCCTCAAAGCTGAATATTAGTTGCAATTGTCCCTCTATATCTCCCATACCTGCAAACAGCACACTGTGCATCCCCTCTGGGACTCTACTTCCACTGCTTCCTCTGTCTCCCTCTCAGAAAAAAGATGATGAAAAACAAAAGCAGTAAAATGCTGAGTCAAGCCTAGTACTTCAGCATACAAGTTGCATCTGGGTGCTGCAACTGAGCAATAAAAAGTGCTGGCTACCATTGTGGTTTGGAACTTTCTGCCAGATATTTTTGTCAATACAAATTTACCAGGTTAGTGAAAGCTGGTCATACATTTACACTTTGCCTCTGTCACAAAAAGCAAGTGCGATGCTCGGAAAAATGCAATGACGAGGTGGTAATAGACACAAGGACCTTTCTGCTGCCTGGCATCTCTGTGGTCCATCCCTCCAAGACTCTTCTTGCAAATAACATATTTCTTACACCTCAGCAATGCTTTCTGCAAGGAAAAGCTGTGTGTTTCGTACAGAGTATCAGTAGTTCAAGGGCGAAAATTGCTTCCGATGATGTTACTGACTCTGAAGGCTCCTCTAAGGTGCTGATGGAATGTTGATGATGCCACATCTTCTGTGTTGAGCAATGTGATTTAGAGCTTTGAATAGTGTGATAGAAGTAAACCCTGTTTTAAGCCCAAGAAGGCATATGTAATTTTGTGTGTCATTCTTCTTCAAGCTGCTGTTTTGACAACTTATAGGAGCAGGAACTTGCCAAGGCAGTAAGATTTGCACAGTCTTACTAGTGAGAAACAATTTAAAAAAGACAATTGATGTAGACGATAGGGAGAAGGATATTATTTTTATTTTTCTTTCCTTTATAGGTTTCTCTCTCATTTCCTTACCATGGGCATGGGGAGTGGGGAGGATCCTAGTGTCACCACAGTGTTATTTCTGTCAAAAGTTTACTTAAAACAAAAACAAAAATGAAAACACAAAAACAAAAACAACAGCAACAACAACAACAATAACAAAATAAAACCCCACAACTGGAAGGTAGACTGAAAAGGGAAACAGACAAGATCAAAGTGGAGATTTCTCTATTTACACTATTCAGAAGAAAGTCAGAATTCTGTGTTAACAGAACTTAACATCTATTTCACTTGACTAATTGGTTTAACTCCTTTGCAGTGCCTCCTCATTTCCACCTCTAGAAATGCTGTCTTTTAGTCAAGGAGTAATTTTGCTGACTACGGAAAAGCAGAATCCCCTTTTTCGAGCTGCCTGATGCACAAGCACATTTCCACATGCTGAGAGGAAAGTAGCCATTAGAATATCACAAACCCCCATGCTGAGTGCAGGTTTGGGAACTTCAGGGAATGCAGACAATGCACTAAGTCAAGCACCTGTAATTTGAGCTCTTTCACCTTCCATGAACTGACTAAATTGCTTTGCCTCTCTGACCAACCTCAGTGCTTTGACCACTTCAGCAGAGAAAGTATTTCCAGGAAGAGAAAAAGAAATTTAAAAAAAAAAATTGTAATCACTATATATGAACATAACACAAATATGCTTCGATGTTGATACGCAATATTACTTGGAATTTCATTAGTGCCAGACATAGGAATCCTTATATTAGCCTATGGAGAAAGAAAATACACTTGTGAGAATTTTCCTCTTCAGGGGAAGAGGTGTGCACAGCAGCCTCCAGGGGATCTGTTTGGGTTGTCAGAAATTCACAGGCCATCAAAGGGGTGGTACATATATTGGTCCATTGACTTTCCACAGCAGTCACAATATCCTTCAAAGATAGCCTTGGGAACCAGTCACACAAAACCCAACATGACTCCAAGGCATTTTATCTTCCTTGGGAGTAGCTTCAGTCAAGATCTCTTAATGAACTGAATACATTCATTCCATTTATATGCCTGAATGTTTTTAAGACTTGTACATTTCAGAATATGAAAAAGGCTGTCATGCTAAAATTTAAAATTACTTTTATAAGCCATAAGAAGTGCTTATCTCACAAAAAAAAAAAAATTGTTTCTCTATCCTTCAGAAAGCACTGGGATGGTTGTCATATCTTCTGTTAACTGGCTGTGAGCTGTATCCAACTAATCATTTTAACACCACTCATGAGCTCAGAACTAGGAGGGGAACAGACAATAATCCAAGGGAAGGAGTATCAAAACTATGTAATATATCAAGAAGTTTCATACTGAATGGACTAGGAACCAGATCAGAAAAAAAAATAGCTTTCAATGAAGGTAAAGGCATGTGAAGAATCCAAGATCCCCGTATCCAGATTTCAGGAAGCATGATGCCATGTGAGAAACATCCAGTGAAAAAAAACCTTTTGGCACCAGCACAGGTAGAGGTGGGTAGAAATAGATGGTCTCTCTCCTGTGTACAAGCCTGCCTCAAATATCTGAATGCCAATGCTCTCATCATTTGCGCTCTGGGATCAAATTCTTACATCCTGACTTTATTCAAATTTCTGCTGAGGTTGGGTAGCTGGCAAACTTTACAGGAATCAGCATCTTAATACAACACCCCAAAATGTCAAAAGCTTCTGTATTACAGTCTAGTGACCAAATTAATAATTCAGGGCATGCAGGAGGGACCTCTCCTGCGTTTTTTTGCAGGACAGTGTAAGATTCCTCCTGCCTCCAGCTGATGTGCGTGAAACGCTACTCTCCCACACAGACAATTTTCTTCAGGTTCAAAAGAAAGGAGAGGCAATGATAAAATACCCAGTTCCCCCCAGTGTATCTAAAAACCCTGCACATGAGTTACTGGCTGGGTATTGGAAACTCACCTATTCTGAGATACCTTCTCAGTGTATTCTCAAACAAAGAAAAATAGCACACTTGTTACACTTGATGTGTATCATACAGGGAGGGAACAATCTGTATGTTTTTTTTCAGAACTGAAACAAAGTGTTCAGGAAAGTCTGGTGTTGTTGCTCTGAACACAGGGCTTTTCTGAATTCCAAGCAATTTTACTATATTGGCGACACCATGTGCAAGTTTTGTCTTTTTTTATTTCTGTATGTCAGTGACTTTCTGTGTGTGAGAATCTACCTGCATTTTAATGAGAATGGAATTTGCTAATATTTAAGGATGTGTAGAAAAACAGGATAAAATACGGAGAGAAAATGGTCCTTTTATATATACACCCAACAGATGAAAAAACCTAGGTACTAATCTGCACCAATACGTGTGGAGGTCAGCAAGTGCAATACTCACCACTGCCCTGTAAAAATCTGTAGGCAGGCTGGACAGTCTCTCGTTCCTGACACAATCTAGTTCTCTCTTTCATGGTAAATAGCAGCCCAAGATGGTCCGTCCACTTGTCCAACCTTATTTAACACAGTGTGCTAATAATAATATACCAGTTTTTTATGATACATTAGGAGTCAGAATTTAAAAAGCAGTAGTCAGTGCCTTCTCTGACTTGATTCTTAAAAATTACTGCTATATTTGCATTGCCTTTTAGGCATAGCAGAGTAACATGCCTTTCCCAAGATGTCACACTGCAAGCAAGTAGACCCGGGACTGCAAATCATTCCCATGTCGTAGTTTAGAAATCTAGCCAAAAGGCAGCATGTAATTTTGGGAGCCTGATATTCCCATCTTCTCCTACAGGCTAATCTCCCTGGCTGGGCCCTGTCTCCCAATTCACTAAGCAATACCACAAATCAAGGGAATCAAATATAGCCCTTCCTCTGTATTTATAGGAGATAAAGCCATGATTTACAAGAACAAAAAAAAAAAAAGATAGTCTGAACTACATCTTCCATGAGGAAATGTGACATGGGAAATATTGTATATTGCTTTGTTAACCTAAAAAATACCACCTTCATTTTTCTAAAAGCTCATTCCAATTATATTTGAAATAAAACATAATAATGTTTTTACTTTCCTTTTTTATGAAAAAAAGTCAGTTTCTGCAGGTTCAGAACATTCCTGCATATCATCTAGATTTTTACAGAAAATGCATTTTCAGTAAAAAACTGTTGTGATAGGCTATTTTGAGAGTATGTGAGTTGTGGAAAAAAAAGTCTTAGAAAGACAAAAAATGTTGGAGACCTCTAGGAACAGAGTAAGAAATTGCTATTGTATATCTAGAGAGATGTTTTTCTATAATACACATTGATCCACTATTTTCTTCATCTTTCCCCTCTTCTTGGATCTCTATTTTCCATTGGAATGAGTTCAATCTGCTGTATGTAAACACATTCTGGTGAGAGAAGCAGCTGCTTATTCCAAATCTGAATTAAATACATAGGAACATTTGTCATTTATCTTTAGGAAGAAGGTGAAGTCATGTCTGTAGCTTTGACCCAACATATAACTGAAACCAGTGACTGGTTTATAGCCTAAGAAGCTGCAGGAAGAATAAGAAACCACCTTCAGCTTTTGTTCCTCCTCCCAGCATTGTGGGCATAACCCAAAACTTAGACGACAACAGAGGGACTCTGTGGTGGCACCTGCAGGTGTTTGGGGGGCCAGAGAGTGGTGCAGAGGCTGCACAGTGCTCCTTACAGCCTTTGGTGATGCTCCACATCCTCAAGTACAATCTGTTGGGTGCTGAAATGCGTGTGAAATAGTCCTTGATTACACCTCAAACCCAACATTTAGATTCCTTGTCATTCTGGGCTGCTGCTAGTCATGAAAGACTATCACTTACCAGTGTTAGGATATCCCTAGGCTTAGCATTTGTAGCCTGTTCTTGCTCCTCCTAAATTAGCTTTTGGCATTCTGGAAAGGAATTTTCTGTCTCTGGGATCGTTTCTCTTGAAATGTTCTGCTCCCTGCCAAGCAGCAATCAAGAATCAAAGTAGGAAATATCAAGAAAGGAAAAAAAAAAATTGAAAAACATTACTATGGACAGGATAAAGGAATGGCCCCTGGGAATCTCATGAGGTTTAACAGGACCAGGTGCTGGTGCTGCACCCGGGTCAGGACAACCCCTGGTGCCAACCCAGGCTGGGGATGAACAGATCGAGAGCAGCCCTGCCCAGAAGGACTTGGGGGTGCTGGGGGTGAGAGCTGGACATGAGCCGGCCATGGGCACTCCCAGCCCAGAAAGCCAAGTGTGTCCTGGGCTGCATCCAAAGCCCCGTGGGCAGCAGGGGAGGGAGGGGGTTCTGCCCCTCTGCCCCGCTCTGCTGAGACCCCACCTGCAGAGCTGCCTCCAGCTCTGGGGTCCCAGCACAGGAAGGACATGGAGCTGTTGGGGCCAGTCCAGAGGAGGCACCAAGGTGATCAGAGGGATGGAGCAGCTCTGCTATGAGGAAAGGTTGAGAGAACTGGGGTTGTTCAGCCTGGAGAAGAGAAGGCTTTGGGGTGACCTAATTGTGGCCTTCCAGTACCTGAAGGGACCCCACAAGAAAGATGGAGAGGGACTTTTGACAAGGCCATGTAGTGACAGGACAAGGGGGAGTGGCTTCAAACTGAAACTAGGTTTAGATTAGATATTAGGAAAAATTCTTTACTTTGAGAATGGTGAAGAACTGGAACAGGCTGCCCAGAGAAGCTGTGGCTGTCCCATCCCTGGAAGTGTTCAGGGCTATGTTGGATGGATCTCTAAGTAATCCAGTCTAGTGGAAGGTGTCCCTGTCTACAGCCAGAGTGTTGGAACTGCATGATCTTTAAGGATGCTTCCAACCCAAACCATTCTATGATTGTATGACCCTATGCTACAGTAAATATACAATGTACCTGAATATTTAGTGCCACTTTGGTAGTCCTCATTTTGTAGTCAGAAAGCTATGATAAAACTACAAAGTATAAAAAGAAAAGATAAAGCCCAAAAGACAAAACCACAGCACAAAACAGAATTTGCATGAGGGGACATGTAGGGCTAGGAGACTTCAACCTCGACAGGAGGCAACAGTATATATGAGAGGGTTCTATAAAATCTTGAATAGTTTAAAGAAGGGGAATAAGAAGTGATCATTCACTATTTCTTATAGTACAAGAGCTGAGGGTCACCCAATCAATCACAAAGTTTAAAACACTCAGCCGAAATACTTTATCACTTAATGCATAAATTATGGAACATAGCTCTGTAGAGTGTTGTGGAGGTCAGTAGAGTAAATGGGTTCAGAAATAGATTAGAAAAATTTATAGAGGAAAGCTCCACTAAACACCATCATCTGGTTGCCTACTCAAAGGTCCTTAAGCCAGTGACTGCCACAAGGGAGAAGGATATACAAGGAGAAGGACAACTCTGTGCTTCTCTTGTTCTTTTGTAAGCTCCTCAGTCTCCTCTTACAGGTTACAGGCTGTCAGAAAATGAGTTGGATGGTCTGAGCAGCTGGGAAGGATTTGCTTTTTGTTTACAGTTCTCTCAGTCATTATAGATGCTCCTTTTTGAAGGGCATGTAAATTGTATCTTGTAGCTTTTTTGGACAAGGGCAAGTTTTTAAGAACACTTGGTAAACGAAAGTCAAATTTGTTCCATTTCTTCTAGGCTTTCAATTGTTGAGTTGAGTTCTGAATATCTCTATCTTTTTTCCATCTTGGTTAAACACGTCAGACATGCTTATCTAATTTTCTAGGTGATAGGAATTGGTACTGCACCTAAGACAAAATCTCTCTTCTCTATTGGCATTGCTTTTGACAAGTTTATTTTCCATAATGATACTGCACTTCATTTCGTTCAGAAGGTCCATGCTATTTTAAGCATATTAATAGAAAACAGAAGTTAAGTATTTAAGATTCAGCAATACCTTCCTCCTTCATTTTTTGTTTGTTTTATTTTGGTTTTTTGATTTTTTTTTTTTTTTTTTTTTTTTTTTTTTTTTTTTTTTTTTTTTTTTTTTTTTTTTTTGTGGAAAGAGGTAGAAAGCTATCTGTCCATAACATTCAGTTATCACTATGTGTAATTTTTGTCTTCAATTACTATCATGCTGTGGTAGATATCCAAATACTTATCCATTAGGTTAAATACAGTGTTGTCATAGAGGCATTTATGGAAGGACTTGCCACCTCTACACCTAATTAGATTCCAAATTGGTTCACCTAATTGAATCAAAACCATTAATTCAAGTAGGTAAACAGTAACTTGCATAATAGTGTTTGTGCCNTTTGTTTGTGTGCATGGCTTTTGCTTTCCCTATTGAACTGTCTGTATCTCAAGCCATGAGTTTTGTAGCTTTGACCCTCCTCAATCTCTCCCTGATCCAGCTGGTGGGGGAGTGAGCAAGTGGCTGCCTGGGGCTGGGCTGGGGTTAAGCCACAACAGCCCCACATGCAATAAATACTTGTTTGACTGAGAATGTTGGTGATACAGAAATTTTGAATGTTGTTTCACTTCATATATTTTTCTGAGTCCAACCTTCTCTAACACAGAAGGATGTCTGAAATTCTCTCATTGGGGTCACACAAGCACTGTGTCCAGCTCTTGGCTCTTACAAGCGAGATGAGTACCAAAGAGCCCAATGATGGTCCCTGAAAGGGATTAAGGCCTTGGAGCTTCTATTCCTTGAGAACAGGATGAGAGAGCTGGGATTGTTCAATCCAGAGAGGAGAAGGCTCACAGTGGCCCTCACCAATATGTTCAAATATCTGAAGGGAGAGTGTAGAGGAGTTGGGTCCAGGTCCTTTTCAGTATTTTCCAATGACAGGACAAGACACAACCGGCATGAGCCGTACAAGCAAAAGAGGCACCATCTAAGCACGATCAAACACTTTTTCACTGTGAAGGTGGCCAAGTATCGGCATGAGTTGCCCAGGTAGGTAGTGAAAGAAAAGAAAATAAAAAGGATGACCATAAAATGAAACCTGTTGTACCCAGATACCCAGTGTTACCATATTTCTATAATTTCTCTACAAAGTGATGCAGAGACCAGTAGAGAAAATGCAAATGAATGATGGAGTGCTTATGTCCACATGAAGGTAGATAGTTGGACTTTTTATCTTTTACTCAGTCTCAGAATGATCCACATAACTCCATGGTTACTATCCCTTCAGATTCCTTTTCCTTTCACATACAGTTATGGCTCCTTTTCAAAATTTTAGCTGATTGTGACATACATTTCGGTGAAATATGCTGCTGTTTCCTTATACTGAAATACAGAAGTTCATGTTAAAACTTTTTTGAGACTATTTTATTACTGACCTGTGACATGGTAAACCTGAGGTCAAATCATTGCTCTGCTTAATTTGAAGTTTTCCAGGTAAAAAACCTAGAGGCAGAGAGTTAAGCGTGACATCTGAGGTCAGTACCCTAACCATGAAACTATAAATTGTGATAGAGTTAGAATGTTCCCTTCTAGAATTTAATTTTCATAAAGAAGCTCAGAAAGTAATTCTTTAATCCACTGAAGTATAAATCCCAACTGTAGATTGACAAATGTTACCAGAGAATGGGACTCATCTTTCAGTCAACTCAATTTTAATACCAAGAATTTGATTTTTAAACATTTACTTTTATATTTTTAGCTTTCATTTACTGCCTTATCTTTGAGAAAATGAATGGTCTGTGATTTAAGCATTTACTTGGAACTCAAGAGCCAGCATTATCTTCCCGACTTTGACAAAACTTTCCTTTGTGCCTTTCCCAGGCCATGTTGCTGATCTCTGCAGGCTTCTGTTCCCTACATGTAAAATAAGGTATGAGGTCTCTTTCTGTCTTGTCTTTTGCTGTGAAAGGGAATGAAATTATTCTTGTCCCTTACTCGATGATCAGTTAAACCCTGTTTAGACTGTTCTGTCCAGATTTGGATGACTTTGCTTCAAGAAAAATGGAGCCAAATGCAAAATATGTCATGAAAAGGGGAAGGAATTACCAGAGATACTGAAAAAAAGACTGGATGAGAAATTCTTGAATAAACTGTAGCTCCTTAACCTAAGAAGAACCATGGAAGAAATTGTTCTCCCCACCTTATGGTGGACAAGATAAGAAATAATGATTTTAGGTTTCAAACAGATTTAGATTTGTTGTTAAGGATTATGTTATGTGTTACGTGCTGAGGATGTTAAGTACAGTGAAGACCTGAGGAAATTTTTCAAAGAAGTCTGGGGCTCAGGATTTTTAAAACCTTACTAGGTTAGTATCTGTTTGTAATTATAAACATTTACGTGCCTCCCATAATCTTACTGATACATATAGTGTTATAAGTTAATGCAGGTTATTGGAAATACTTCTTCATCACTGACTCCTACATTAGTGTCCCCTAATTTGCAATCTAAGTGAGGACGTGTCTGCAAATATCCCCAAGATTACTGAAGAAAAGATGGCCAGCTTGTGAAAGGGAATCCTGCAGTTTTCAGTTGTCCTCAAGATGGTATTAACTGTAAAGACCCAGACAATTTGTTTGCAATGTTCCTAAAATCTGTGAGCAGAAAGGGAAATTATTTAATTAGGTTGGCTCTGAGCTTTCTTTTACCTCATATGAAACTGACACGTGTTTCAAAGATCCTTAGCTGGTTCTCCCCAAGACTTAAAATGATGGGCTGTACTTGCAGAAGGCCGACCAGGACAGGAGAATGTGTAATTTCTTTGTAATACAGACCAATCTTTGGAATCATTTAGATGAAAAATTGTCCCTATGCTCACTTATTATTCATTTATCCAAGAAGGAAAGAACTTAGCCCTTCTTCTCAGAAAAATGAGTCACTTAAAAGATCTTAATGACTCCTGGGCCTGACCTGAATGGTTCCCACTACCTCAATACGTTGTTAATAACTTATTTCAGACTTAGCTAAACCTTAGGAATTTAATGTGCTATGTAACACAACAGCTCTTTTCAATAAACTGGCCCTGGAACTCTGTAGGAAGATTTTAGTGTGTAAGTCTGATGTTCCATATACATGCACTTGTTTTCTCTCTCCTGGGTTTGTACTCTTGCCAGCACAGAGACACTCTGATTGGAATGGACACTCCAAATAGCACTGCAGGGAAGGCAATCTACAACCCCACAGTCCTGTGGTCAGCAGAGGTTCAATGCTGATTTCCAGGGAAAGATAGAAGGATTTTGGGAAGTGTGTGTGAACACTCTTTCTGAGCAGCAATTTTTGTAACAGTGGTTTTACTCCTCTCTGTCCATCCACCATTATGAATACCAGCAGAACACAAAGATATCAGCAGCTAATTGCTTGACAGTAAGCAGGTAAGACAAACTTCACTAATTTAGTTTATTTTTGAATAATATAACATGATCCTGTATGAAAAATGCAACTGAGTTCTCTGGGGATTTAAAATCCAGAGCAGTGTCTCCTTCAAAGCAAATCTAAAACAGGTCACCTCGGCTGTAACCACTTTACAACAATCACATAAAATGGTGATGTTTGAACTAGAATAAAACTAGCCAATAGCATGTATATCACTAACCAATATCCTGACTCAGAAGCAATTCCTTTAATTGAAACTACCACTGTTTTTCATTTAAAACAAATCCCATCCATCAGATGAACTGCAATCAGCATTCCAAAGGAGGGATCTCAGCTGTGAGCACACTTCAGCCACTGTTCATAACACAGAGAACTCTGCTGTTGTTTTGCCCGTGGTTCTCTTCCCAGAATACTTCCCATACTGCATGCTGTCATCCTTACCAACTCATACCCTCTCTGAGTTCGTAGAAAATCGTAGTTATACTCCAAACTAGTCCATAGTGAATAACCCAGAATACCTCCTCACTTGAAAATAATTACAATTTGCTGCATGAAACATGCAATAATTTTGCTATCAGCTGAATATATTTTAGAGAATAACAAAGAAATAGAAACCTTTCATCAAATTCAAAACTTTTTTACAGTACCAGCAAAGTGTGTTTTCAGATCTTTGTAGGCAGAGTTGAAAAAAATTTGGCTTAGTGATTTGAGACTTCCTACAGGAGGTATTTAATTTTGAAACAGAAGAATCAAATCTCGCAGCTCATGAATTTTGTTGGCATAAGCTATTGAAAATTAGTTTGTCCAAGAAAACCATGTTATGCATGTGCGGAAAAGAGAAAGAAAGGCTCAGAGGGAGATTAGATGATACTTACGCCTGTTGCTAATGGAAATCAGTCTCCATTCCAGTTTCTAAGCTCAAAAAATATTTCTTTTGAAATTATCTCACTTAACCGTTATTGAGTTGTTATGCGGAAACAAAATTGTTCTATTTGAAACACAGAGGGAAATCAGGTGAATTGTAAGACCACTGCTATATCAAAAGCATTTAAAAATTAAAGTAGAGCAGTCATCCTTAAATATCTTTTCATGTTTCCTTGCAAAACAGTAACTAGTGGAGTTTTTTAAGATTCCCTTCAAATAGCTAAAGAGAATATTTTGCATATGAATATATAGATATTAGTCTTTTACCAGTTTGAGCCTACACCATGCAGAAATGCTTTCTAAAAGATGCTCAGCATTGTTAACTGCTATTGAAAGCACTCTGACTACAGCTGACTTGATGACTCATAAGAGGGAACACAGCACTATCCTGGAAGACTGGATTAGACAACAAGTAGTGGAGGTCACTGTATAATCATGTTTGATTTTTAAAAAAAAGGGCCTAAAGGATTTTTTGGTGTTTGCATATTCAGAATTAGAGATATAATTTTAGAAAGTCATCAGTGCTTGTTCAAATTTAAAGGAACTTGAAACCTACACACCCTATTTAAATATAAAACATGCATAACTTAAAGCTAGTGGAAATAAAATTTCCATATGCAATCTTTTGCATATCAGCAAAATAATCTATCCATGCAAAAGAAAAACTACATCATAAGAAAAAGCATTTAAGTATGTAAATGATATTACTGAATCATTCTGACTAGCTCCGGAAAACACAGTTTCTGGTTCTCAGAACTTAATAATTTGGAGTTTGAACAGTATTGTGTATATATTTCTGTTCAGAGTGCTCTAAATAAAACAGGAGTATTTTCTTCCAACTGAAATCAATTTCCAAAGCTATCAGTTTTCAAGAAAGAGCTCCCTTACCCAACTATTTGTGATTATGCATGGCTTGAGGGACAGCCTGAGAAAATTAGAGTTACTGTGCAGAAGTATGAGTACAATTACTCAGATTTTGATATTGTTACATGTTTCCAGTGTCCACTAGTAGAATCTGGCCTAGAACTTTTAAAGAAAAATTATGTAGTGAGTTGAAGATGACTGATCTACTTCGAAAAACTATAAATGAGTATTATTGGGCCTAGTAAGACCTTAACTAGGTGTTACTGAAGACTTTTGAAACCAGATTCACAACTGAAAATACTGGAAGTGTTTAACAGAAGTATAAACAGCCATAAAATGCATAGATTTGCTCAGAGGCAAAGAGAAGAGACAGAGGGAAAATAAGTCCAGAATGATAGATAATAGGCAAGGTTTACAAAATAATCATTGGAAGATGCATTAGTTGAGAACAAAATGTCACACAAAGCATAAGAATGAGCAATCTATGACAAGGCATGCACACAACCCACTTCTTTTTCCAGAGAGCTATATATGTAAAATATACTGCAAGATATTTTCTAGCTTTAAATAAACTATTATCACATCAAAAGTAATAGAAAAGAGAGGTGCCAAGAAAAACAAACACATTTTAGCAACAGAGAGAACAATAAATATATTTATAAAATGGTGTTTGGGGGGGGTTTCTGGGTGGAGATATCTCTGATGAAATGCAGCAAAGAGGCATAAGAAGCTCTTTCCATATGGCAGGAACTGCAAAGAAGGCTGTCCGCCCTCTGTGTCATACTTGAAGAGGGAGCAGACAGGAGATGTCGCACAGAATCTGAGGAGTGAGTTGAGCTAAGATTGGGAGATACAAGATCTATTAAGAATTTGAATTGACTCTGTGAAGGTTTCAAATTTCGGGGGGAAAATTTACACTCATTCTCAATGGAAACTGTTGGCCCCACTTCACAATTCTCTTGTGGTGAGAAGTGGTGAGGGTCTTTTCAGGCAAAGACAACAGACTGGATAAAATACATCTTTCAAAGTTGCTTCTGGGAGATGGGGCAGGAAGCAGGGGCTATCAGAAGAGGAGGAATAGCACAGAGGTTGTCTTACTGAAGTAATAAGCATTAGAAGTGTGATAATGATATTGAATGTCTATGCATTTCTTTTGCTATTTTACTAATTGCAAATTGCTTATATCCCCTTATGAATACAGAATGGGTTTGCTTTCTTGGCATGGAAAAAATGGTGCTGCTTTGACAGAAAAGTAAATACAGCTAACTAGAGATATGACTAAAAAGAAAGGTATGTAAAACTGAACCTGTCACTGTACTTACTAACGCAATATAATTAAAGCCAATGGTTTACAAAGGGTAATATCTTAACACAGATCATCAGTACACTCCTTTTCATAAAAATAGAAGCAAGTTTGTTTCACACAAACTTTCTCTTTGCATACTCTAAATCTTATATAAAGAAATAACAATATATTAGAACTGTGATAGAAAACCCATAAATCTGATATGAACTGATTGAAAATCTACTACAGTGATGGCAAATAATAAAAATGTTCAGTCAAGTATGTGCCAGCAAGTCACAATTCCTTTTAAAGCCATTGGTGATTCAATAAGAGAGCCATATGGCTCTTCTCTAGTTGATCTAAACTCAGCTACAGGCTTCTTGAAGAGTATTTGTGAAGAGAATCTATCACGCTCAAATGTCACACAGCTAATTCATCCCCCCCAATCTGTTTATAAAGACAGATGGCAATATGTTGGTTTGTCATTAAAAAAAAAGTGGACTGCAATGAAATAACCGTATCTAGACATTTGCTTGGAAACCTGACTGTTGCAGCACTGCTCATCCAGGTGCCCTACAGAATCACAAAACATTCTTCTGAGGGTGACCTAACAGCAGCTATCAAAAAGGGTGTTCTAAATATAGTGAGAGGAAACATGCCCCGGACACCTCAGCAAGTGATATCCTGGCAAAGATATAAAAAGCTGAGCATTAGAAGTCCTTAACTGGGGGTAGTGGAGGAGGGGAAGAAGGGAAATAAGACAGGAAAATTTTTAGAAATCCTAGGGTCTTGAAATTATATCTTGCTTTGCTGAGGTGGTTGAATCACCTCAAATTTAATATGCTCCAAAGCCAGGAACTTAGTGGTGAATTTCAGCTTGTAACTTCTTCATGTCAGAGAGACAAACATTTCTTAATTAAGGTCCATTTTAAAGGAGGAACCTTCTTCTGTCTTGACTGTAGTGCTGCAGGTTTTGAGTTTCCCTTATACATGGATAAAAATGGCTCTGTCTTCATCAACAGTCTCCAAAATGAATTTCAGATGGAATTAACTTTAATGCATGTATATCCCCACTCAAAGCACTGTAGTTACCTTTTTACTTAAACTGCACAGGAACTCAGTAACCACCTATGAATTTTTGCCTCTCTTAAGAAAGTAATTTACTGTGTCACCATATGTAAATTCCTCATGATGAAATGAATGACAGAAAAGCTCCTAGCACAACACCTCTGTACTCTTGAGTCTTTTAAAATAACTTGTCACAAGAGAAAGGGTAATTTTATGTTTTCAGATTTGAAGAATGTAACTATTTTCCATAACCAGAAAATCTACATTCGATCTACATTCTACCATGGAAAATTTCAATAATCAATTAAATTAACCCAATGTGTTCTGTACTTCTTTAGTTAAATATCCTGCTTTGTAACCCCTTTTCTCTTTTGCAGTAACAGCTACTGGTGAAAGCACTTTGATTTCCCATGTTCTGTACAGTATATTACATAGTATTCTCCATGCAAGCTTCTACAGTCCAGATCATGAAGTGTGAGCACAGAAAACAGAAACAGTTACACAGAAAATTTCCTTACTGAATTGTGTTTGTCTGTAGTGTAAGTTCATTTTCACTGAGACTTGTTATTTCAATCAGAAATAGGGTCTGTGTGTATGCTTGTTGAGCTTTAGTTTTTTAAAGCTGCCCAGAGTTGCTCTCATGTTCTGTTTTCTTTCAGATATTCCTCAAATTACAGTATAAATTCTGAAATTTATATATAAATATATATATAAATAAATATAAATCTGAACACCTTCTTGTCTGTAATGTGAGATGGAAAGCAATTTTTCAAATTTCTTCCCCTAACAGCACAGGTCAGCTTAAATTCTGCCAGGGATATTATGACTTGTATATACAAATATTTTATTCAATGTCTTCCCTCGGGCTGTAATTTTGGTAGGTAGCAAAGGTATGCACCTCTATTGTTTGATGATGTTGGTGTGTTCCTGAAAGGCAGAGCTGGCCATACTAGTTTTCAGTAGTGTTCATGAATATCTGATTTTTTTGTTGTTGTTTCTTTATTCTTGCTGCAGTGGAGATTAAACAGAATGCTAAAATAATTGTGGGAGAGGGGGTTTTGCATCACCACCTGTAACCACAGAACTATTTTCTGTGACAACAGTGTACAGCATTACAACAAAATTAATTCACTAATTAAAATAAAACCTTGTTTTGAGCTCTATTTTGTTTAAAAAATTGAGTATCTATGCTGTAAGTCCTAAACCAAAAGCTGACTTAGGACAAATTTCAATCTGTACTGCAACAAGAAAAGGAAACCAGAGTGGCTGAATTTTTGCATGTCATTACAAAGTCACACGGTGTTCAAAAGTTAAAAACAAAAGCATAGCTTTTATCATGATTGTTCCTCCATGTAAAAGAATGGAGGAATATGTAATACCAAAAGCTGTACTCAAGACTTCTTTTACCCTCCAGAAATTAATACAACATTTTGACAAATGTGTTACGATTTCCTTTGATTGTGAGATTTTATGTTTTGAAAAATTCCTGCATGGAACTTCAGGGGTAAATTCAGAGAACCATTTTTTGGGCTATGGTTTAATAACCAGCCCACTAGAGTTCTGCAATTACTGCGTTTAATGAAAAGCTAATTGTGGATGTCAGACCTGTCCTCAGTTATTCTGTTATGAAGCTGATACGTATAATAAATAAAATGCCCTAAACTTTTGGATTAACCTATGGTAGCTGAAGTTATGCACGTAATTTTGGAAAGGGTTAATAACACCCTATCATTTTCTGTTGGGAGAAGCATAACTTAGAACCTTGAGTCAATAGCAGGATATTTGTTTTTTATAGCATTTTTGAGCTTTTCTTAGTGTGTCAGGCACCACACAAACAACACAGCTTTATCAGATTATGTTAATTATGGCTGGGACTCTTCTAGGTTTGGCTCTGATGAGTAACCCCGAGGCAGTCAAGAATGCAAAGGAGGAAGGCAACCTGTAGGAGACAATGAAAGAGCTCACAGTTTTTAGCAGGGTAAAAAAAGAAGAAACTGGAAAACCTCCAAGACACAAACTGATGAGTAACAAGAATTACAATATGACATTCAGTGCTACAGTCGCAATCAGAGCTGATTTACTCCTTGGAGAGTGAGAAAGAGGTGTGTTCCAAGTGAGATCTTGCGGACTCTGTCCTGAATCTGATGCTACTCAGTATTTCCATTAGTCTTTTGGCTGATGGAGAAAAGGTGTGCTACATTTTCAGGTGATACTAAACGTGAGTCTTTTACAAGACAAGAACACAGAATGACCTTGACAGGTAAGAGAAAGAGGGAGCAGCTTGTGTGTAGCAGGTAGAAATAATTGGCTGCACTGCCAAGCGATGAGTTGTGCAGAAATTAACTTGTACTTACTACCAGTCAGATGTTGTGCTTGAGTCAACATCACATCTCTGCAAAAGACTCAAATGTCATATCACCAGACATGTAAAAACCACTGCACATAAATGACATGGACACTGATTTGTTCAGTCTGTACAACAGTTTTAAGTTTACAGAAACTAAGATGGTCAGAGACCTAGAACAGAAGCTTTCTGGGGAAAGACTGAGGGAATTGGGGTTAAGGAGTGGGGAGGAGAGAAACTGATTGTTTTCTATGCACAGGCAATTCAAAACAAACAAACATAAAAAGTGGGCTTACATTAGAATGGAGATAAAGATTCAACACCAGGAAGAGCTCTAAGGGCAGTGTGAAGCAGGAGTAAGTGCTTAAAATCATGTGTATTAGCACTATATTCTATTCTAGAACTACATATATCCCTTCAAAAGGACTTTTCTAGGACCCTGACAGATTGACCAGTATACATAATCTTTGCACAGTAAACAGGAATTTCTATGCTTGCTTTAGGATTTTGTATGTCTTTAAAGTTTATACAACTAGATTCATTCTATGAACAGATGTCTAAAATACAGGATCTTTTAGTAAGAATTAATTCACATTTCAAAACTTCAGTCATTTTTCAATGGAGATAAGTTAAGTCTTGAAAGAAGTTAATATGTACAAAATAAGCTATGCAGAAAGGAAGTTTTATTTTTCTGATTTTCATTCCTTATTAACTTAATTCTGGCCTGCAGTACATGAGCATACTGCAATTAAAGTGGTCTTAAATTATCATTATGGGACAAGTACTCTTCCACACCTGTAAATGTCATTATTTATACAAGTAGATTGTACACCATGTGAATGAGAATAATTTCCAGCATTAGTAACATTTAGAATCACAGTGCGATAACTAAAATTAAAGGTAAGAAGCATGCCAATAGGCTGTAGTAATCAGGTTGCTGATCTTTGTTCTTATTAATGAATAACTACAGTATAATTTCCATGCCTTTTAATAAAACTTTTATCCCTGGTTCTCTAGACATTCTGCTCTCTTTTTCTACCTTTGGACTTTGACGCATTTGCTGAGACAAAGCAGAAACTGTAAATCTGATGCGTACTGGAGAGATATTAAGTATTTGGGAATCATTTGCATGTATTGCTAAAAACCAATGAATTGATGAAATCTTTTTTCTGGCTTCATTGGATGTTGAATAAGACCGTTCTGTGTCCATGTTTTTTTCTGAAGGTCCTATAGTCACTGAATTAAGTCATGAGTAATACACAGAGTAAGAGCTTTGTTCTCACACGACTTGGCTTGTCCTTGAAAGCTACATCTACTATTTTTGGAATAAGGTGACTGTTACCTGGGAAGTGGAAAGCAATCCGTATGTAAGTGACCCTATGTTTGCTGCTGGTATGCCTCACTTTCTTTAACTGCCATGCTGAAACTATAGCTTAAAAAACCCAGACTGCTAATTCCAATCCTAAAAGAGTTAATTTTTAAAAAATCTATGTACAGCTACACTGTTTTTTCTTAGCTGTATTAAAAACTGTTACTGCTGACAAATAGCACTCTTGACAATAAGAAAAATAACTGACTTCAAATAATCAGAACTATTGTCTCATTTCAAAAAATAATTATGTGCATTATTTTCATTGCTTCTCTGTGTGTCAGAGGGTACCTTGTACTACAAGCTGAAAAAGAAAAATCATTCAACCTGTGGCTTGAAAAGTATTCTTATTGAATATTAAATCTGAAAATACAAACTGGGCTATAGAATTGCAGTTAAAAAGCAAATGGTATTATCAAAATCTTAGAGTGAATAAAATAAACAGAAGCTTCAACATTTTGGGACTTATATACAAAAATATCTCCAAATGTTCTGGAAAACGAAAGCTAAACACCAAACACCAAGCTCTACTTTCTGTTGCTGAGTTTCTTCTCAGTTTTATACTCTTATAATAAGCTACATGCAGGAGTGGCAGAAGTGGTCTTTTTGACCTATTAGGTAGTTACAGTCAGTTGGAAGGTGGTATTGCAAAAGTTTACAAAAACTTGCTCCTCTTAGTTCTGCAGGCTGCTATTGTGATTGTGTACAACCACAGAATCCAAAGAAAGACCTTTTTTGGTTTGAGTTGGGGGGTTTTTTGGGTTTTTTGGGTTTTGGGTTTTTTAATTTTTTTTTTATTTGTTTGTTTGTTGGTTTGGCTTGGTTTTTTGTTTGTTTTGTTGGGTTTTTTTTTCGTAGCTCAGGGGTAGGAACCCTTAAATAGCTCAGAGTAAGGATATGTGCAAACAGCCTATTTCCCAGACAGGATTACAGATTTTTTTGGTGGACTTCTCCTACTATTAGAAGGAATGAGAGACATCCAGAAAATATGTTACATTAAAAAACTTTTATTTCAGCTACCTGAAGTGTTTAATTTTATTGTTGACAGAAGTACAGAAAAATGGAAATGTTGTAAGGGTCTTCTGGTGGTCATCTGGTCCAACCCCACTGATCCAGCAGGGCCACATAGACCCAGTTTCCCAGGACTATGTCCAGAAGTTTTTTCAATATCTCCAAGGATGGAGATGCCACCGCCTCTCTGGGCAACCTGTGCCAGTGCTCAGTCACCCTCACAGGGAAAAGGAGTTTCCTGATGTTCAGCAGGAGCCTCCTGTGTTTCAGTGTGTGCCCATCGCCTCTGCTGCTGTCACTGGGCACCACTAGAAAGAGCCTGGATCTGTCCTCCTTGCACCCTCCCTGCAGGTGTTTATGTACATTGGTGAGATCCCCTGAGCCTTCTCTTCTCCAGCATGAGCACTCCCACATCTCTCAGCCTTTCCTTGTGTAGGAGATCCCCCAACCCCCCTAACGCCTTCATGCATTTTGCTGGAGTCCCCAGTCCAACTCTCTCTCTGTGTCTGTTCTGTACTGGAGAGCCCAGATCTGGACGCAGCACTCCAGCTGTGACCTCAGCAGTGCCGAATAGAAGAGATGGCTCACCTTCCTTGACCTGTTGGCAACACTCCTCCTAGGGCAGCCCAGGACACCAACTGGCCTTCTTTTAGTTACATGGTGGAATCTGAATGCTGTACTAAAATCCAGAATCATATTTATTCATGTTAACTCCCCAAAGTAATTGAAGGAACTAACTTAGTGGAGGAAATAACCATTCTGTCATTCCCCTTTTCTGTAATACAGAATTATTTCCCAGATGTTTAATCTATTTTAATAACTAGCCTCTCTTCTATGCTCCATCTCAAAGTACTGCAGTGAGGATGACCTTTGATTTTTCACAGTACAGAAAATAAATTTTCTGTTTCTGTTCAATTTATAATTTCTAACAAACACACTTCCTCCTACCTCTGAATTTACACTGCTTTTACCTACTTCTGAACACACACTGAGGTAGAAATAAAATGTCTTATTTGGTCCATTAAAATCTTGAAGAAGTACAAGTTCATTTTGGCCATCCCTCCAAGAACTAACTGAACTTGATGAATCCAACCCAGATATTTCAGAACAGAATAAAAAAAAAAAGCAAACGGTAAAGTTAAATAAAATAATAATTGATTCGTAAAATATAAAACCTACTTGTTAATTGAAGGCAATTACTCTACTGATTTGCAAAAAACAATTAGATTCAAGAAATGATGATATTTCCTGGAGTCAGTTACTATCAAAGTCTAACAGGGCAAATAAAAGTGTCCTAAGTTTTTATGAAGTTTTATTGAATTCAGTGTGAAAGTCTGGCAAAATATATGCCCTGAAAACATCCTAATTGGTCAGAGTTCTTTTTCGATATGCTACAGGAATAGACAACATACAACAGGGTGCTAAAAATAGTGTCTGTTAAGTTATATGTTACCCGCCCTACTCACTGTGGTTTGCTACAATAATAAATAATTCACTGTTAGAGCTCAGGGATATTACTCTGGGTTATTTTTGTTGTATTGCTGGAGATAAGGCTATTGTAACAAGAGCCTCCTAATTTACCTGGACTCCATGACTGTTGTCAGGGGTGGAAATGTCTCTGGAATCTGGCAACAATAGCCCAAGTATTCTGGCGGTGATTGCAACCCACTGTGAATTAATTTGTACATCACACAGACAGACCAACTTACAGTCAATGCCACTTTATTCTAATAGGGGAGAACAGTCCTTATGGCTATTAAACATATGTGTCTGCTGAAAGAAAGAAATTAGATATTCTTGGCTCCAGAATGCTAGCCTTACTGTAATATACAAGGGAGCTAAGTAGAAAGGAAGAAAAATGATTGGTCATCATTTGTTGACAAGTAAACAAGAAAAACATGAACCATCCATGAATCAAATTGGACACATTTCAGGCAAATCACTTAGAAAAATCAATATTATGTCAGGTTTTAGCCTCCATCTTCATTAATAACTGACAAATGCAGCAAGCATCAGGGAAGACTGACATATAAAACAGAGGCATTGGGAAGGTTAGCACCATGTCCTGAAGAGTAGCAAAATTATTCACTGTGAAATATGCAGGCTGTTGTACTGAAGAAACTGTAACATGAAATATAAATAAAATATGTATAAGCAGAAACCTTGAAAAAAACAATGTTGACAGTAACCAAAAAGTATCAATGTACAGTTGATGGGACAAGTTTCATGTGGCAAAAGAGAAACAACTACAGTTATAAGATATCTTGCATCTCATTATGGGTGGAAAAAGGGTAATGCCACATGCCAGTGATCCTATTACAGTTCCCAAAGAGTATTGTGTTTAATTGTTGAAAATTGTCAAAAGGAGCCAATCACCAAACAGAATTCGCCAATGAGCAACAATAGCGATTTAATATTTGAGAACATGTTTCTGACTTAGGTTTCAGAAATAGAAAAAGACCAGGGCAGTGACTGTCCACCTGTACTGGGCACAGGTGAGGCTGCATCTCAAATCCTGTGTCCAGTTTTGGGCCCTTCGCTGCAAGATGGACATCAAGAGGCTGGAACGCGTCCAGAGAAGGGCAACAGAGCTGGAGGAGGGTTTGGAGCACAACTGGTTTGTGCTGGAGAAAGTGGAAAACCACTGGGCTGCAGTTATTCCCGACACCCAGAGTCCCTGGAGTTCCTGGCTCAGCCATGGACATGTGCTCCTGTTCAGCAGGAAGCCCTTGGTTATTAGCTGTACATTTCCCTTTGAGAAATTAGGTGTTCTGAGCTTGAAATAGTACACCAGGTTTGAGCGCTGATATAATACCATGACTGGATAACAACCGTGAGTTTTTGCTCTGTAAGAAAATAATCATGTAGCAAGTCCACAAGATTTGGACTGATGTCACCTAAAGCTTTAGGAATAAGATGAAGGTGTTTTTGCATTTATAATGAAGAGAAAAACTATCAGCATAAATACAAAAGAGGTGGAACCACTGACAGTTTTCTACAGATATGGCTAAGGTCTCCAGAAAACATGCAGTGTGTTTCTGAGATTCAAACTTAAAATGTGTCTTTATGGAGACGGCTATATAGATTTCATGTGGAGTGAAATGAAAGGATGTTGAGGTCAACGGAGTCCATAGTAAAAATATTCTGTTAAAAATACTTCAGCAGCATAAAAAAACCAGCATACAGAATCATTTTAGATTTGATTTCAAAGCATAGACAAGTTTTATTTTCCGTTATATGTTTTAACACTGTTTAAATTTTACAACATTATAGTATTATCTAGACAAATTCTAGGCTATGTTAGGATATTTTGACTCAGCAAACATATCACTAAAGGGTTATGGGGACATTTGTCATGAGAAATTACATCAATCCCTGAACAATGAAGAGGACCTATGTAATTCTGTCAACCTTGAGAACTGGATTGGATATAGGCATTTCATGATTTGTCTATTGTCTCAGTCTCCAACGGAAATTAATGTGACTTGACGCTCACTGATGGAAAGAATTAATGACTTAATCCCAGTATTGTATGGCTCCACACAAACTTCTACTGTCACAGAACAATGTGTACAGAATCAATTACATATCAAACTCTTCAGAAAAAAAAATGCTTTTGTTACATTTAAAAAGAAATCATTAAAAAGTGCACAGGAAAATTAGGATTAGCAATGAAAGCAGAAACCCTAAAGAGAAGAGTATATGGGAGAAGGAAAAATTATCCTTAGATCATTTAAAGCAGTGTAAATTTCTGCGTCTCAGTTGTGAAATTGTTATTACAGAGTTTCATTAGGAATCCAAGTCTGTGAAAGTCTTGCAGGCTGTGAACCTCTGTCTCAAATGCAGTAAATTTAGGGCTGTATTTAGCTGAGGTATTAAATACTCTCCTCTCCTTGGCATTTCTGAATAGCTAATTTTCAGAATCTTCTGCCTGTTGGCTTGACTGATTTGTGTTTAAGCAGATGACCAATACCCTTGGATGGATCTGGACTAAAATTTATGTGGTGGTCAGTGGAAGGGTAAGTAAGATTTTATACTAAAATAGCAATTAGGCAAGGACACCATTACCATGGGCCAGATTTGCCAGACCTAAAAAAGCATCATTGAAGATATATTTTGAAGAGATTGCTATTTGGCCTGCATGATCTAAAGCAGTGGATAATCAAAGCAGAACATAACGAGCACTTTCTAATTGTCTTCACTTTTTTGCAATTACTTTCTTGTTATATATCCAAGCTAAAAAAAAAAAAGAAAGCAGGCTGCCACCAAAGGCTTGTGACAAGAAGAAGAGGAAAAAGAGTAATCACACAGGAAAACAAGAACCATTAGGGCTCAGAATAATGTTGTTAACAGCACCAGCATCAGGAGGAAAAGTCCAGCTCAGAAAAGGAGGAGGCACAGTCGTGGACAGAAGTAGTACTGGCAGCAGAGGAAAAGAAAAAAAAGAAGAAAAGCAATTCAGTCTATGTATTTATTAACTGTACATGGAAAACCCATGTGACTAAAGACATGCCTTGGAAATGGAACACATTTGATCTTAATGTTAGATGCAAACGGAAGTTGATCAAGTGCTACTAAGCGTGCAGAGACGATGTATGGAGAATAGAAGTGCAAGCAAGACTTAATAAAGTGCTCCAGGATTACTCTTTTTAAAAGTATTCTCTCATAAAGGTAATGAACAAAAATCCAAGACACAGTCCTACTTCGTGTTGCTTCAAATTCTAAATTAATTTATTGCAAATTTCAAGACTTTTAAAGGTACAATTGTCACTGGAGATCTTTTCATGTTAAGGATTACATTAAAACCAAATCTAACTCCAGCAGCATATTCAAGCTAGTTCATTATTTGCACACATGAAAATGCAGCAGCTCAGATACAATTTTCCCTAAAGACTGAATGCATACTAAAGGCAATAACAACAAAAATGAAAAACAGCCCTACTCGGGAATAGAATAATTATATTTCTAAACCATTTTTCACCTGTTTAAACAAAATCCATTACAATGTTCTGCAGCGTCCACAGAACTAGGTGATTCATATATAGATACACATGTACATATACATGTTTGAAATTCCCACTGTTTATTAATTTTGCCCTGGCAATTTGTCTCTTTTTTGACTCTCAGCTCCACAGACTCCAAATACACTTCTCAGAGCATCTGTCTTTCAAAGCTGGGGCAACACCTAATATCCAGCTGTTGCTAGCATATACAAGTAATAAATAATACAAATAATGAATAATATGAGTAAGTGGCAGAGAAGATTTGGGAGGATAAATTTACCCTTCAGAGGTCATGTACAAGATCTGATTAAATATCTAACAGACTCAATTTTAGAAGCAGTGAATATGGCTTATTTTAATTATTAGCTTTACAGGAATCATCAATTATATCTTGAGATACAAATCATCTACTGCTAAAAGCTAATAATAGGGCACGCACTATACATCCTCAAATATCTCTTTTTTAACAACAATTCTCTGGCATGCAACGCGGTTCCCTAATCAATTGTATGCATTATGTTTGCCAAACCCAGCAATAAAATATGCAAAAAATTCTACAGAGGCAGCAGATGTTCTTAACAGCAGAGTTTGTACAGCAAAAGCATGTGGAGGTGGTTATAGCAGTTTTGTCTGCTGATCTGTTGGCTGGGTCATTGCTGGTGTAGGTCAGAGTAGGACAGAGTTTCTTCTGGATATGAAGTTCCTCAAAGACAAGAGTTGTTGGCCCAGGCCTAAGGGAATAAAAGAAAGAATCTTAGACTGAATCTTGGTCAGAACTGTGTTTTTTTCCCTGGATCTTGCCAGCACTGTCAGTGTCTCTAATGAAAGAGACACATAGCACACAGAGCTGTACACTCAGGTTACTAAGGCCTAAGAGCTACTGGAGGTTGGAGGTAACTTGGAAATGGGAAGATTTTAAATAGTTATTAAATCATAAACTAACTCCATTCCAAAGTAAAACCAAAGCATTACTTTTCTTACATTGCAGTGTTTGCCACATATATGTGTTACTAAAAGGCATAAAACTACTGTGCAGCAGGATATGTGGTGGTATGAGATGCTGAAGTGCTATATATGTATGTTTGGAGAAGTTTTGGGCACGTCTTCATACAGACATTCATGTTCTGTCTCTGAGTTCTGGACTCTGAGACAGGTAGTCAAATAGAAAAGCAATCCCACTAATACACACCTGTATTAGGAATATGCAACCTTGTGTTAAGAACTGCACATCAGAGAGCCATGGTCTCACTTTTCCACTTGGCTTCCAGATGGCATCATTTTGGTTTGATCCCTTTATGGGTCATTCACTTAAGAGTTGATCCTTCAACTCAGAATATTCTGTGCTTTCTGATCGTGATTTCATGTCATCACATCTCAGATCACAGAGCACTGACACAGCTGACTCTGTTAGAGGCACATGTCGCAGGTGCAGCATGGTGTACAGTTTCATGGCACCATACTCCTCCCTGGCATAGGGCTTTTGGAGTCATTGGTGACCCTTCTGTCCCCATCCCTGAGCATGAGAAACTGAGTTGGACTGTTTGCCTCTGTTGGAAGAAGGATTGTCCCCATTCTCTCTGTCTTTGTGTTCTGGAAATGGCCTAGAAAATCCACCCTGGACTGGTTTGGGTTGGTTTAGAATAGATTTTACTCACAGGGGCCTCAGTCTTAGAAAATATATCCTTAGGATATAACTTTTTCTTACAGGCTGGGTTATTGCTTCTAGGCAAAATAAAGGAAGCAAAATGAAGTAAAAGCAACTTCTGAGTCAGATTTTTTATTTTCAGTGATATGATTTGCTACAGTTTTCATATTTAAATGTGTTAGAAATCAGCATCTCTGATCATTGGAATACCTGAGATTAGTTGTGAAGCTGTTATCTTCTATCTCTCTGTAAACAGATTGTCTTAGAAAGGAATATTTGTAATTGCATGTAATATTTGTTCTGTGGAGATTTTTAATTGCCTTACAATTGCTGAGCAATACAGATTTAAAGCTTGATGTTATGTATTTTACGATTAAATTAACATAAAGTGTACCAGAGAGTGTTCCAATGAAAAATTAATTTTATTAATTCTAAATTAGTTTTTGTTTTAGTTCACAAGTACAGATACAAAAAAAAAAAAAAAAAAAATAAAAGCTTAACGAATTTCTCAGAAGAAGAGTATGTTTCATTTCTGCTGTCTAAGTAGTCAGGAAATTAGGCAACTTAAAGCGCAAGAACAAAGTTCCTATCAATAGCAAATCTAATTTAATAAAAAAAATTAGGAAGAGATTTTATGTGCTTCAAACAAAAGAAAAAAGCAGCAATTTATGAATGTATTGAAGGCATGCAAACCACTCAAAATATATCTGCTTTTGTTGCTGAGATTATAAGTAACTTCCAGAAGTGTCATTATCCGCTAAACACAAAACTTGTTACCATAGGAATTATGTCAAGTTGGTGTAAGAGCTTTAGAGCAGAAGATGCTTCAGGAACTGAGATTTTTTCATTTAGTTATGTCAAAGAAAGTGTTCAGTTTCAGACTCTTCTTGCTGAAACTGTGATGATACTGATAGGTTATGACTCAAAAAAATTAAACTCATTGGTAAGATCTTTTTATTTGAATTTAAATTGCTGTCGTTTTCTAAATGTACATACTTTTTTGGGTTTGAAAAAGGTTTTGCAAAGTATTCTTTCATACTGTGTCTCAAAAAAGACTGCCCACTCTATTTCTTCAGAACTTTTCTCTTCCTGCTTTGGCTAGCATGAAGTTTTATTTTTCTACAGACACACTTTTGTCAGGGTACGTGTCACAAGTCTACCCACTGCGGGATCTTTCTTTACTCAGAGATGAGCTTTATGAAAATAAAGTTTTGACTGTATTAGTTAAAAACTGTTATCAATTCCTAGCTATTGGGAGCAGTACAAGTGCTGCTGCTGTTCCATGGAAAGGCATAATGCAGTTAAGTATCAGCAGTGATGAAGACGACTTGAGCCTCAGCATCTAGAGTCAGATCTCCATTCTCACATCGCTCTGCTCATGCAGAGATCTCCTCTGTGGTGAACCTGTAGCTGTGACATTGCATTTATGACACTGAAAAACACAGTCCAAAGCACTTCTATTTGCAGATATGTAATATAAATGCCAGTGTTATTACTTTGTGTGCCAGAATTCTTTTACCACTTATTCTCTAAATAATCTGCAGCAGCTCAAGAGAGACATGGCAACCTCACAGAGTCTGAACTTAAATAGAAGAGAATAAATAAACTAAATAAACAGCATCAAACAAAACTCATCAGTGCCTGAGGATTTAAATGTTCGAATGCAACGCTCCAAGCCCTTTCCAAAGAATTTCACCCAACCAATGTGAGAAAAAATTTTAAAATTAATTATGTGCATGTCAGTGGTGTTGTACCCTCTCTAATGTAATTGATATCTGTTAGATGATCTCCCACACCAGGCTCAAAAGGTCCTGCTAGCCTAATGTCTTGCTTCTGACTATATTTATCATACAGACCTTGGGCATGGTGGAGCTCTTTGATGTCTGACATGTGGAAATTTTCCAACAGCTTTTGGTCTCATCCTTCTCTCAAAGAGCTGAAAATTAGCTCTAACCCTGAAACATGTGACTGAATATTCTTCTGCAGAAAAGTATCACCAATTACTACATCTTCAGAATGTCCAATTCCTTCTAACTGCGAAAATGGCTTTGAACTAAAATAATTCACAATGGCTATACATTTGCAATCACTCTGTATGGCCGAATAGGGTAACTTACTGCCCGTGATCTTGTCCTTAAAAAACTCCTTTGCTGCCAGAGAGTCTCTTCACAGGAAAAGTCAACCATATTGAACTTCCCACTTAAATAACACCACAGAAGAGCTCTGTAAATGGCAAAACAGCCCAATGAACTCACGGTCCACTTTGCAGGCACATAAGTTCATGTGGCTGACAGGTTGTATTAAGCCTCTGAGGGACTGTATGCATGAATCAGGTACTAAGCAAAATCAGAGAACTGGATTTAGATTGAAATTGGTTTTTAAATTACCCAGGGTAATTCAGAGGTCACTCATTCTTGCATGCCAAAACATCCTACTTCTTATTCTGGTAAAACATGCGGGATAATTTATTACACAGAGTGCTTCTAAACATTTCAAAAATTAAGGTTTAATAATTAATTCACCTCTATGATATGTTTTATCTGTCTTTCTTAAACTTGTCTAATATTCTAAATTCTACTCAGCTTTGTTACTTTTACTTAGGGATTTTGTGAGAAAGAACAGTAGACCTTGAAATAAGGAAAATGAAAATAGGCACAGAAGAAGCTGCTGCAATCTACTGTTGAAAAGTGTAGGTGTATGTCGTCTATAATTTATCAGCAGCATAGTCTGGAGAACTGGTTACATTCAAAAACCTTAGACATATCTGGATTTCAGAGGAGATTTCTTCAAGTGCCAGATGCAGATGTTATTTTAACTTTTAAAATGGTTTCATGTTTATATAAAGGTTGGTAACGGACTATCACTGCAGTGTGCTAGACATTCCCTGCACTTTGGGCAACTGAAAGGATCAAAAAGCATATCAGGAAGATCCTGGTATCAGACCACTCATTTCTCCCTTGATTTCTTTCTCTAATGATCCACGTAGTCAAGACATGTTTATCAATGAATAGAAGCCACTGTTATGAGAGTGCTCACTGTCCTTTTGTCTCCATACTCACTGGAAAATTGTTCAGAGTGAATTAGTCTAATTAGGTTTGATTTTATCACTTTTGCTTGCAACCTGTTCATATGTTGGATCTGGTCACCAATGGAGGTGGAAGGTGTCGGCTGTCAGGCTGCTGCTGCTCTGGAACCTCAGACTTTTTAGTGTTTCCCATGCAAAAAGTTAACTCATTTCCTCCCTGTGCCACTTGTTTATGTTGTTCCTCTCTTCCTCACGCAAAAGCCTTACATAAACACTTCCTAAAGCCTCCTATCCATGCATCTCAGTTGTTCTCATGAAAATATCTCCATTGTTTGACAACTGTTGGAAAAAAGGCGCAATATTTACCTGAAATCGTTTGTAATAATGATCATGTTACTGACACTCTCTCCTCATTGTATTGAAGATCTGAGATTAAGTGGAGGATTAAGTTTAAATTGGTCTGTTTGGTCTTGCAAGCTCACTGCAGAGAAGAATATTCACAATCTCCATCTACAGCCTAGCCCTGACATAAGGCTTGTGGGATGTGCCACATTTCCCCCTCTTCCCATCTGTTTCAATCCCTTGCCTTTCTCTAACAAACAGTCCTGTCTCCTCCTTAGGAATTTAATTCTCTCTTCCTTTTTATTTTTTTTTGGAATATATTGTCTTTGGAGAGGAGTGTCAATTTCGTCAATGTTGCAGTTTATTATTTTGTGTATATATCAATTATACTCCTTCCCCCAACCATCACAGAGGTATTAAATGTCTTCCAGAGGAAAAAAAATGAGGTAATGGGGAAAATGAATGTGTAAAGGTATTAAATAAGTCATTCAAGGTCACAGAGAGAGTTTATCCAACCACATTAAGGTTTACTGAATATCAAGTACTCCCAGAAAATATTATCCTTCTGCTGTAAGTAACAAATATCCAAGAGTCTGTGGTCCTGAGAAGTTACTTTAGAAACTGAAACAGAAAAACAGATTTAACTGTAGTCTCTCCCATGCTCATTTGAGGAGCTGCAATGGGTACAGCTTGTGCACACAAACTTGAGTCAAAGCTAACGTAACCAACAATATAAAACAGAAGATAATTGACATTAGCTATGTGTGACCTTTCTTAGGGTAGAGAGGACTGCACTTACAAAAGAAACTTGGTAAGCTATTTCAGGCTATAAGTTTGAAACAGGTTTTGTCTTGGGGCTGTTTATTCCTCATGACAATTTAAGATTTTAGTTCTGTTTTGCTGCCCATAAAACAGAGATAAATATACTTATTCTTTCTTGAGAAGCCTTGTGAGTTCCTAGGAGAAAAAATACAAGAATCAAAAATTATTTATTCATTAAATAGCATTTGTATTTAAATTCAGAGAAGAGAGCCAAAATGATTACTGGTCAGCTCGTTCCCAGTGTTATTCCTTTCTCGCTAATTACATGTTTACCTGAGTGAAAGAAGACTTGTTTACCCAAAGGACACTACTGAAGTTATAATAGCCTGTAAGCTAGGCACATAATTAGGCAGTTTTAAATTATATAAATGATATGCTATTTGGTGTCAAATAATTATGGTCTTATAATTTCCCCACTGCAGACAGAGCTTGGAAAGTCGAAAAATTACTCAGAAATAACCTTCACATGATGCGATCCAACAGCCTTCCAGAAGGAAGGAAGTGATGGAAGAAGTGAGGCATGGGATCCATCTCCCTACCTGTGCAATGTCACGCAGGGCTGCCTTAGGGCAAACAATGGAGAACCAGCTTCTTCATACTTCATCTCAAACCTATTTCCCCTGGCAGCAAGACGGTTTCAGTCCTGCCCTGTCACAGGGTGGCACTGCATTAATTTCCCAGCTTCCTCCACCTGCCACACTCCTTCCATTCTTTGGCTCTGTTTCATTCAGAGTTAGTGAGAGCAAACAGGAATTACAGGGGAGTATTGCTGCCACACAAAACATCAGGAATTACATCACTGCATCATCCTGCAAAAATCTGTTAAAAATTCTGAATGGTATCGTTATGAAGTGATCTCGTTTCACAAATTCAGCCTGTAATCTCTGCAAAATAAAAATCTTTCTGTGTCTGTCATTTTGCTGAACTAGGAGCAATTTGTCCACCTAACTCAGCTTTAATACTTCTCACTGAGCTGCCAAACGTGCTTATTGGATCACTGGAATCCCATCCAATGCATCATATATCATCTGATTTTATTACACACCATGCCAAGGAGAGTCTGATCTTTTCCTTCTTCCAAGGTTACATCATATGCTGGTAATGATTCAGAAGGTACAACAGCTTAGCATATGTCTTTCCCTGCCTTCAGCATGAAATGTGTAGGACAGAGGCTATTTGGATACAGCTCACAGCAGACCACGCAGGCTGAGAGTGTTTTAACAGGAAAAAAAGAAATCTTATTGTTGTTTTACAATTTGTTCTGTTCGTCTTTTACTTAGTGGATGAGATTTAACTTCACCTTGTTGTAGATAGAACCATTATCCATTTTTCCACTGCATAGATTTATAAATGTGGTGTGACCTCTTGTGGTGCAATAAAACATTACACATATCATCCCTGTGTCGCGCTGTTTATACAACTTACAATTGACATACAGCCCATCTGCCTGGATGGTGAGATTTCTATAAACCAAAGAATAACTCTTTTCTGAGAAATTCTCATTGGCGACTAGTTTCTCTTCAGTCATTTAATAAGTGCATGTATTCTGGATAACTCTTAATTACTAGCTAATTCAATTTTCATTAACTCAATCTATCCTTAGCTTATTTTCTTTTAATTTTCAATTATGACTTTTAAATTCCACATTCAGAAGTAATGCAAAGGTGCTGGTAGTGAAAATGTCACTTCATGCTTGTTGTTAATAATGTTTATCACTGAAAAAATTGATTAACAAGCAACCTGAATCTGATACACATAGGAGGTCTAATACACACATGCCAATAGCAAATGTATAAAAAAAATGCAACTATTTGCAAAATTAGTCACTGGATGTTACATATCTATGTAGGTACTGGCATTCCTTAAGCAGCAAAAGAAGTTACAAATGCACTGTTATTGTATGTAGTTGCTTTCTATAGCCATGCATAGATCTCGTTCTAAAAAAAAAGAAGAAACATCAGGAAAAAGGTGGTATTTTTAAAAAATTTCTGAATCTTTGTGCTTCATATTGTATATTACTTGTGGCTATGACAACCAACGATAGCAGCAAGACCGCAACGCCTCTGCAGTCTTACCACAGCAGCAGCCTACTGATGTGCTGCATGCAGTGCACCCAAAGGGTGCAAGCCTCGGAGTCCCACATGAGCACCTGCCATTGAGTCTCTGCAGCAGAAACACTAATTCAATAAATACACTGGAGCTGAAACCAGAAACATCTTCGTTTCTGTTTCTAACGTAGCCCAGGTTGTTCAGCTCCCTGAATGACACCTTGCAGGATTAGTCTACATGCAATTTTAAAGCTGGTAGAAGCTTAAGGAAACCTCAATGTCATTTTTTATCCCTATTTATAACAGTCTCCTCTCATTACTTGAAATACACAGTGATGTCTAAGAACACTTTCAGAAATGCCTTAACAAGCAATTAGCATTAACAGCATTGCAAGAAGGATCTAAATTTGATTAAGCTTTTAAAAATATTCACCTTTCCTACTTGCAGTACAGTATTTTTCAAGATAATAATTCAGAGATGTGAAGCGGTTTTGATTTTCTTTCCCTTTTTTATCTACACTTCCACATTTCCATTTTTACTGCACTTACTTTAACATGTATCAACTGCTGACTGCTTTCCTGTGTCAGTTGTGGTTCCTGATTTAGTTAAAATTAGTTTCAGGAAGACATATGAATTGTACTGGCAATGTACAGTCCTTTACCTTTTAATTCTGTGTAACACTTTTATTTAAGAAATTAAGAAAGGTGGAAAACAACAAGTCTTAAAAATCCAGCTTATCAAGAAGCCATTCAAACTGAAAATGGAAAAAAAAGCTTTTTGATAGTACAGCAAACCATTTGATGTGGGTATATCAAAAACATCTTTAAGTAAGAAAGAAAACACTTTAGAGTAAGAAAATCCAAAATCTAGCTGAGGTTTACCTATATTTGTGTAATTCTGAACAAATTAATTATTCTAGTGTGGGTCCTCAGCTTTCATTAAGGATGTATAACATAGTTACAGAGTTGCTTGGGAACTTTTGTGGGGGACTTTCACAAGGCTAAAGAGAGAAATAAAACTTCCCAAAGTTATTACATCTTAGGGCACCACAAGTCATTAAGTTATACTTAAAAGAAAAGACAGGGAGAAAAAAAACAGGCAATATGATTATGTGATGATGCCCATTTTGAAGGACAAGAATCATCTTCTGCATTTGATGGCTCACAGACCCGAGTGGTGGCTTTACAGATCAAAGTAAGAGCTGTGTGAAAAGACATAAAGCCTGCAAAAAGAGAACTAATTGCTTCTTTATATCCATTGTTATGGAAAACGAACATGACTTTGAAAACTTCTGAAAACCAAACAGAATTTTAAATGTTAGAACAATTGGACACCCTCAAGTGACTAGAGAAAACAAACTTATTGCTTTTTTGGTAAAGCAGGGTGTAAATATGTTGCAGATTAATGTAGCTGAAGATGCAATAAAAGGAGGTTGAAGGAATATGGGGAACAAAAGTGTGGGCTCCAAGTGATACCTCTGAGGAAGGTGCAGAGAGAGCAGTCTAATTTACCATGGCAGATGTATGTGACAGAGAGAATTCTGGCCGTAACTAGGAAAATAATGGATATCCTCTATTGTAAACATCTTGGGAGATTTTTTTTCAGCCTCAGATCTGTAAACACAGACAAGTGAGAGAATTTGTTCTTGTAATGAAAGTCCCAGTATCTGACTTCCTATTCATCAATTTCCAGTTAGACAGGAATGGCAGCAAAAGATCCTATGCATTAAAAAACAGCACACAACTTTCACGAGTATTTTAAACAAACTTTTTTATTTCTCTTTGACATTTTTTAATTCTCTGAGCTACTATCCTTGAATGGTGACTAGTATGAATCCTTCAAAAGTGTAATTACTTTTGTGCATCTCTCCCCCACAGCCTCCTTTTCTTCAGCAAAAATCACACCCTCATTATACCTCTCTGCATTGCTTAAGCTCTCTAGGAAATTTCAGTGCAAAGTATTGTCTGCCCACCTGCCTCTCCTGCCCTACAGGCTCCATTTGCCACTTGCAGTTCCTTGCAGACATAAATGCCAGCACACAGGAGGGTCCAGCTGGCACTTCTGCCCTGAGCCACCACCGCATTCCCCCAGTCACTCCAGGTACTACAGCAGTCAGTACCCAGAAGCCTGAAGAGCTATTACAAGACAAAATGAACAGCCAGGGGTAAGACAGAGGTTGGCCTCAAGATGAACTGTTCCTGAGATTTGGATACTTCTGTTTTCTTTGTCCTTGTTATTGATAGCACAGTGATGTGGGTTTTCCTTATCACAGTCTGTCCATACAGCAGAAGGGCTGTTGTTTTTCACTGGTCCAATCACCCTGAATTTTGAAAACATTGAAGTGAATTAACTTTATAAAATTCTAATGGCAGCAGGCTTCATGCAGCCTATGGGATCCACCCATGAGATTGATTTGTCTCTCACTTTTTTTTTTTTAATAACTCCACTTTTAATCTTTTTCAGATTCACAGCAATTAACATGAGAGTAGATTCAAGGCTTTAATGGGAGATATTCTGCAGCTTTCAGTTTTGTTCACCTGTATGTCAGTGACAGAAACTCTCACAAGATTAAGGTTGATGAGGACTGGTCTCTCCTGTCCCTTTTCTTGTTGTTCATATGATACACACAAAAAAAATCAGAAAGTAAATTAATTTCCTCCTTTCGTATTTTAAACAGAAAAAAAAGGAGTGCATTTCACTTCAAGGAAGCTGCCTTGTGTATAGTATGTTTTTTTTAATTCAGAAAGAAATATATGGAAAGATCCAAACTGGTTTGGCCTGCAGAATTACGAACACTGCTAAGAAGAGAAACCTGTTGCAGAATTCTTGGGAAACACCTTTTATTGTAATCAACATTTTCACAGGAAGAAGTAGAGCTTACCAAATAACCAGCTGTTGGCCCTGATGGGCCCCTCTAACAGAGTTTTCAAAAGCTAGGAAAGTGGAAAAATGTACTAAAACATGTGTTGATCTTGCAAGCCTGAGTTAAACTCCATAGGGGAGAAACTTCAGATCTCACAAAATGAGCCAAATTTGTATATCACAAAAAATTCCAAACACTAAATGACTCTTCATTATTCCTGGAAATCATCTGTCTTTCCATAATATTTACTAGCCTCCTGATCCATAGGAACTTGTACATGCATTTCTCCTGCCACAGTAAGATTTCAATTTAATTCAGCATCAATGTATTCTGGAAATTTTGAGGTATCTTCCCATTAAATTAAATCCAGATGGCATAAATCTCTGGCTACTGTTTTGACTGCAAAAGATTCTCCTTGCAGCTGTTCATTTTCCACATAAAATCTTACACGATTAAATTTTCCATGTATAAGCCATGCTGAAAGGTGAATATCCTTCTAAAGGTTTGAGTAAAATTAATTCAGTCTTCATGAGCACATGCTACAAATACTTCATTCTGTATCTATAGGCATACACAGAGAGACATTTTATTCTCCATGGTTTACTACTCAAAATAGATTACTCAGTATTGTCTGAACTTCAAACTTGACAGGTCTGAAAATTGTTCTTCCAGAGATGAGTGGAGGCAGCACACCTTTTTATTCCTCAGGACAAATAGGAGATAGCAGAATTTCTCTTTGTTAAACCTCCCATAAAATATCAGAATTTACTTTCATTTTAATTATAAGAATGCTTTCAGCCAAAATGCTTTTAATGAAAGGCAAAGAAGTATAACAAAAAAGAAGATTTAGCAACACCTAATCCAAATTTTCTTTCACCCTATTGGGGAAAAAAAAAAAAAAAGAAAAAATAAAAGCCTTGTTTTGTGGTTTTAAGTGCTCATATAAGCCATCAACACCAGTCTTACTATGTTGTTTCTCTCTATAGCAGTTATCTTACAAAAGAACCCTGAAGAAAGACTTAAGAGGAAAACTGGAAAAAATAATAATTCTGGGACTTGTGTGAAAAAAATAAACATAAACATAAATAAAGTCTTAAATATGGTTGCAATATTTCCTCAAAATTTTAGAGAAAGAATCTGTAATGCAGATTAATCCTGTGTGTTGAATGTCCATCAATCCATGGAATCATTCTTTCTTCTTACAGATGAGTTTTCAAAAAGGTGCCCTGTTGTTCTTAGTAACAGATAGTGGTATGAGGATAAATAGTTCAAATAATTTATCAGGAAGCACCATCACTTAAAGCAAGACAAAATCTATGTAAAGAGTAGCATGCATTTGATATTGCTCTGCCAATTACGTCAACAATGCAATTTTTTCAGCTTTCATTTAGAATTCCAGGAATATGAGTATTTAGCACTTCAGATAATAAACTCATAATGTGAACAAATAGGAGCAAAGAATTCAAGTAGTGAAATGAAAGCACATTAGCAAATTGGCTGGATTGCACTCATTTTGTAAAGGCGTAAATCCAAAGTCTCTATAGTTCTTGTAAAATCAGTTAACATTTTTCAATATTGATGGCTATGACATATAATGGATAATTATTGGCAACTTTAGAAATTGCACGATCTTAGCTAACTTGAGTTTTTTTGCATGTAAGTGCAATTTCTGTCCTGCATCATAGTCCGTTTTAAGTAAAATGGACTCTGAAATAAAAAGCAAGGCAGAGATGTGTTCTGGATTCATCAGAGCCTTGTCCAAAGAAGTTAAAAGTGTCACTAAGGTTTCTACGGTAGAAACAAAATGGAAAATTAATTCATGAAGCTCTATCCTGAGTGACTTGTGAGTTTACAGTAGATTTATTATATCATATATATTACAGTGGTTAAATTCTGAGCAGGTAAAACAGCCTGTTTGAGAAGTGAGGTTCTCTCCTTGATAAAGTATATGGAACTATTACTAATGCTTTCTGCTAAGGTGTTACAGAGTTTTATGCAAAATTGTCTGAATTACCATCAAAGAGTTTATTGAGAGGGTGTAATGAAACGTGCTCTGAAGATAATCTCATCTTTTAAAAGTTTGTGTAATACCAATCTCTATTAGACGTAGTGAATTTTGTTTCTATTACGTCAATGAAAACAGCCATACAAAATGATGGTTGAGAAGGTAGGATTGCTTTCCATGGCTGGAAAGATAGTTAAATTGTTCTTGCATCTATTTTTTTTCTGTGAAGATAAGTGATGGCTTTCTCAGTTTTTGGCTAATGATTTGTGAGAAACTTCTGTTCATGAAAGTGCCAGATTTATAGATCTCACAGGCAAAATTTAGCCAGGCAGTTATCATGCAAATTTCTCCAAATTTGCCTGTCATTGTGCTTTAATCTTTACTTTATCTGCTTTATCTGCCAAATTCTGTATAGGAAAAGAAAGCTCACAAATCCTGCAAGGAAGAGTGGAACCACGGCTTCACACAAATCTTCCAAGTTCAGCACATTCTCTTCCCCATCTTGATCATCCATATGTTGTAAGACGAAAAAAATCAGTCTTTTTCCTAGTTAATTTCTCAACCTCCTTCCCTTGTCAAAAGAAGTGCTATTATTATTTATAACACAGTAACACCCAGAGATCACAAGTGAGACAGGAAGTCAGGGTGTAATTTACCTCTCTAAAAGTAGATTACTAGCACTGATTCAAGTGTTTTGCTGTTTGGAAGATGCTCTCCTGAACTCCTCTCTCCCATCAAGAAACACTTTTCCTATCTTCTCCCATGCAGGCAGCTATATTCAGATGTCCACAAAAAGCTATGGATTTGGTCTGCTTCCTTTGTACAGATTCTCCATGGCAATACATGTTACTCTGTGCATTTAAACCGTAGCTGAAACTGGTCATTCAGCTCTCCCATACTGACAGCTGAAATAAGCATTTGATCTTTATATAGCCACTAATTTTTGTAATGCCAGGACCAGTTCAGCAGCTCTTGAGTAAGGCACATCTCAACATGATAATAATCTCCTAATTATGCATGTTCCTGCACCTGGTGTCAAGATCAGAAACAGTACAAGTTACAACAATAAAGAAGAGAGAAATCAAATGGACTTCATGGAAATTCCAGATCAGGTAAAAAAAAAATAATCGGGAAAATCTATACCGAGTTTGGTGGGAGACAGTACTCAGGACAAGGGGAAGTTTCCGTTTAGCGGGGAACCCAACTGGGCTCACATGAGGCACATCAGTTTCCACAACAACTAAAGGTGCTCTCTCTAGTGAGCAGAGACAGACAAATACAGAGGCAGGAAAGTCTGGCTGGGGGCAACACCCATGGCATGCCCCCATCTTTGCCAAACAGCACATTATTTTCATACACCACTCTTAAGGAGAGAAAGAGCACGTGGACATAACACTTCAGGGCACCCTTTTGCTTGATTGACCTTTAGGTGCCACTGGCTGGTTCTGCAGGCCAAAAGGCTGGGAAAGGGAGCTGCCTTATAGAAGGATGAGGGGAAACTGAACTAGAGATATCCAGGTGAACAACAATGGCCTTGAAGCTACATGGAGTTCTTGGAGCAGGGCAGGCTAATCCACAGATACAAAAGAGAGAAGATTTCCAGCACCACAGGCACCAAAGGAAGGACAGGAGATAAAGTGGCTCATCAGATGTAGGACACCATTGCAACAAGCTGCAGCCCTAATCAAGAGAGGTCTGATTCAGAAGATGAGAAGCCTTTCAGCAAAAGAAAATGAATGAACTGAAAAAAAAGTGATGCTGGATGTAAATAGAGTTATAACAGAAAAAGAGAAAAAACAATCAAGAATTTATGACTGTCTGGTTTATCTCATTGGTCATTTACTCTGCTTTCTTCTGAATGGTCCCTCTCCTGGAGATGGAGCAGATGGCACCATATCAGGCATTTCCATGCAGTCGGGCCAGCACTTGATCAGGGATAGTGTTGGTAAAGGCTTCTCCTTTCTGACCTTACCTTCCTCTGCTTCACAGCCATGCCTTGCTATTGCTGTCACGTAGAGGTAGTAATAGTAGCATCACCAGGAGTTGCAGTGGCAGGAAAATTTCCTTCAGACTTGATGTTCATAGTTTCCACTGGGGCCAGTGTCATGGGTGTGTTAATAGAAATTTCACTAAAAGGGCTGAGTTTGTGCAGCTGAAAAGCTGCTTGTCCCTGGATCCCCACAGCAGGGCCACATTGCCTTGAACACAAAGATACGGTAGAGCAGCACTGCTCTTAAAATGATTGCTAAAAATAGCAAGATCTTGGGAAGGGAGTGTTTGGAGATGGGAGCTTGAATTCACATGTGAGTTTCTGTTAGTGTGAGCACTGTATTGGGAATGCAATATGGTGAACGCCAGCAGATGGTCTAGGCAGGGACAGGTATCTAGAGATCATAAGCAGATCTCTTAAGCTGAATCAGTTCCATGGAAAAATTTCCCATGCTGATCTAATTACTTGGCCTGGGAAATGCAGAGCAGAAATATGGCACTGCAGCTGTGCTTCTCTCTTGTGGCGAGGCCTCCACTGGTGACAAGCAGAGTGAGAGGGAGAAGTATTTTCTTGAGAACCACTAGACCACTGGACTGTCCAGAAAGCATGGACCAGGAAAGTTCCCAGTCTAAGAACAGAGCTCTGGAAATTTGCTGTTGATATGCTGAGTTCCCACACACCACGTAGCTGCATTTGATTCCTGAGATGCTGAAAGAATTTGTGACAGATGCGAGAATGCTCGACCTCTCCCTGTACCATCCTATGAAAGATGGGAAGAAGGTCCAACAATTTGAAGCAGATGAGGTGTTAATTAGCTGCCAAAGTGCGTCCACCTGAACTTGGATGAGGCTCATTTTCTGTCACAGAACAATTTGGTGAGAGTTGCTATGAGTGGCACAGCACAGCCTGCATTGAAACATAACCTGGACTGTGATCTAGTGTGTCATCTGTTGTTACAAGGCCAATTTAGGGACTAAAAAAGAAGGACAGCCAAGGAAAAGAACCTGGTAATGCAGAGAGAGATTGGTGTTTCCTGGTGTAAGATGAGATTTCATTGTCAGATCCAAAAATATTCCGTATTAGAGCAGAAATGTGTTGAGATTGGCTCTGATCTTTTAGTAAGTCACCTGAATGATATTGTGCTTCTTCTTAACATCAGAATGGAAGGGAGAGACTCCTTACACTTTGAAGTAGGGAACATTTTTTCATACGCTTAGGTATGTTGGTAACAAAAGCTTTTGCAAATTCGCTGACCCTCAGTTTCTAGTCCTAGCTTTTCTCTTGTGAAAATCTGAGAGAATGTAAGTAGTTAGCTCAGCTCATATTTCTCACATAGTCCTAGATGTCACATTTAAGGCCCCTTTTGTCCAATTCCTTTAGCATTGCTTGATCCCTTCCCCACCTAAGTCCTCTCCACATGCCTATATTTATGTTAATAAGTGGATTGAGCCCTGTAGGAGTAGATCTGTAAAAGAGATTAACTGCTGCTGAGAACCGGGTGTCCAGGACATGTATTTCAGAGAGCTCGGTATGTGCAAGGTACCTTGAAACAGCACCATGAGGATGAACCACAGAGGGAGAACAGTTTTCCAGATTTAACCCACTGCACAGACAGGACAGAGGAATTCCGACTCTATAGAAGCTCATTTTTAGGAAAGACTTCTAGACTAAATATGGAAACCTATAGGTCAGGTCAATTATATCCTCAGAGTAGGAATCACTGCACAAACTTACAGTGCAGTCCTTTTTTTTTATTGTACCATTTTTGTGAACATTGCATTAACACTTTGGAGATGTTATGTAAAATTCTTGTGGTTCTTTCCTCTCCAAAATATCAATATGGGAAGAAAATCATCCTTGATTTCAAAATCATATTTAAGTTTTTCCTCTCCACAGCCAGTGAAAGGAATATTAACTTACTTACTGCAAGACGACATCAAGTGCTTGTACCTCCCAATCAGCATTCTCTGCTCCAGAGGATTCTTGAAGAGCAGAATATTTTACAATTGCATGTTCTTTTGTAGTCACCTAGCCGGATATTCATGCAGTTCCCACACAGTCAACAAGTGGCTAAACCAAGGATTGATGGTTCACTGGCACAACAGTGCATTACTGTTATTTTTTAAATGTATAATGCATCTTAGTAGGCAGGTCATAAGAACACTCTTTAGTTTGTTTAGAGGACTGATTTGATTTTAAAAGTGTAGATAATTGACTTGCCAGGTAACGGGATCCATGTATTATCAACAAAAATCTCCATTCCTCCTCAACAAGGTTTCAAAAAGTAGACACTTGGGTCTATTCTCCTACACAAAAGTCTATTCTTCAATGAATCATGAAATACCACAGATTTATAACAGTAATCTAGTGGGATGCTAAGTAAATAGGATCTCTAAGGTTTTATTCTGAGTCAGTATATATTCTAACAAATACTTTAACAATAATATGCATTTTGTTAAACCAGCAGTCCAGTTTTTGCATTTTCAGAATGAAAATTCGTACCTGTCAACATCAGCACTTTCTGAACAAGGCAAAATATGGCAAACCATGGTCCCAAACTCAGGCATCTTTAAAGTTCCTTTTTAGTGGGGAACGACTCTGCCTCTGAGACTAAAATAACACACAGCATTATTTCTCCTACAAAATAAAATCTGGGTGACTTTGCTTTGTCCTGCACATCAGCCTTGTGGACTGCACATCATAGACATTGCACACACAGTCATCTATCATTCTCATTTCCCCTCTACAACAGTAAATCACATTTTTTAGTCTGCACCTCAGCTGCCAAAAAAACCCCTAAAATATATATGAAAACTGTTTTAAATTACCTAATAAAGCTTTGCTTACACAAATCTTATTCTACCTGATGCTCCATGTGAAAGATGCTTTGGTGTTCAGGTGAGTGCATAGCTTTTCCTCTTATCTAATTTTACCAAGTGTGATTCAGAGTGCTTGAGAGTTCCTCCACAAAGAGCACAACAGGAAACCTCCCTATTTGTGTCTGTACCTTCCAGCCACTTCCTCTACACTCTTACTACACTCAGCACCCTCCTATTGCCCTTGCCTTTTCTTCTTCTTCCTCACAGTACTTCCCTGTTTCTTCTGATGTTCCTTCCTCCTAGACTTATGGACTGTCAGCACATGCCAGTTCTGGTTTGGAGTTGTCAAAGCGCTGAGAGATCACCTCATATGCACATCTTGACTGAGGCATCTGATCCCTGCCTCTTAAAATGGATGGGGTTCTGAAATACGACTGTTCCTCCCTCGGTGCACACAGTCGAGCGCTGGATCCTCTTCTCTAGTTAGCTTCTGATTTGCACAAAACCTCGGCAGCTTCACATTCTGAAACATCAAGTTTGATTTACAGTAGGTCACTGAAGACAGAAGTTTTTGAGGACATAGACAAAGACACATAATCACTACATAAAAATTTATCAATTGTAAAAGCAAACTGTAAACTAGTTAACATTTTTACCTTAAACAATATCTCAATATTCAGCAGTTTTGTTAATAAGAATAATTAAAGAAAAGCGTGAATAAGAAATTATTTAAAACTTTTCAGTTTTGGATGATTAAATTCTATTCTAACAGTAGTTATTGTTATTTCTGAACAGATTATAAAGAAATTATTCATAAGAACTGTAAGATGACAGGTGTTCGAATGGAAAATATTTTGCAATTTGATAGATTAAACCGAAGAAAAGAAGGTTCAGACAGAAGATGTATCTACTTCATTGATACTGTCAGTTTATTTTTCAAAATTTTTCTTCTTCAAGTAGGAAGCAGAAGACATTTTCATCTTGGCTTTATTCCAAATTTTGTATTTGAGAGCAATCAAGTTAGCCTTCACAGCTTAGTTAGAAAGGCTCAGAGTAATTAACAGAAAAATAATTTAAGAAAATTGTACCTTTTTGTGTGTCACATTTGCACTGAGACAGCATAATTGCTTCATTCTGGGCTACTGGAAAACTCATGTGTTCCCTAGAATCTGAAGTTCAAAGACCTAATGTTCTCTGGAAGGAAAAAGTTAAAAGGTTAAATAAAAGTTAAAAATATTTTTGGTTCATTTTTCTGATGGAACATCTTTCTTACATGCAGAAAAACCAGCTTCATTTGAAAGAAAATTTCATATTTTAGAGACAACATTAAAAGCATTTGCTGATGTAAAATTCTATAGCAGGAATCAATGAGCCATCAGTGTTAAAAATCTGGAGTTAGAACTCAAGTAAGAACAAGCATTCATACCTATAATTATAGCTTCATTACCCAATTTAAACACTTTCCAGCAAAAAATAATTATTTACCACCTCTTAACAAAGCTGTAACTCCAGCCAAGGTAGTGCAAGTATACTGCTGTGATAACCAGTGCAGCAATAAAATGTCTGGGAAATCTGAAAATGCATTCCCCTGTTCTACTTTCAAGTTCTTTCATTCACTTTTTGTAGACCAAAACACTTTTTTCTCACTAGACATCCACTTGTGTAGTGTTTTACAACCACATGAAGTGTTTAATAGCCAAAATGCTGGCCATTCTGGTCATTAAATGGGGAAAATACGTAATCATAAAGTTCATTAACATTTTGCATATGATGAGCAATTCCTATAAAAACCAGAAGAGCAAGAACTTCCGTTTTACTATAACCACCCTTCTAGAAGTGATACTGGGGGCTAACACCAACAGTTGGCTTCATGCACCAGCTATTCCACCTTTACGAAATTAAGATGTGCCCACCCTCTCCCAACATTGGTGTAGTTAATGAGAAGGCAGCAGTTTTGGACACAAAAGATTGGGCCAGTTGCAAGCTTAGGAAAACCAGGCAGATGTCTGTGGGGGGACCCTAACCTGGGCAAAATTATTCCAGAAAGGGACAGAAAAGTTTTTACCAACTACATTGCCTGCACAAGACAACCCAAGAGCTTTTCCTGCTAGAGAGCCTAAGAAAGAGATCAGACAAGGCAGAGTTAAAAGTGATTGCTGGAGGAGGACGGTTTCACAGCTGCACCACATCTTATTTCCAAACAAGAAACAGAGTTTACTTGGTTTTTTTCATAACCTTAAGGCCACAAAATTCAGTTTTGTCTACACTGATGAGAAGGTGTGAGCCACTTCAGACTGGAGACTGCCGAATTAACACTGTCAGTAAATGCACAAAGCTGAGGCTGGTTTTTTTCTACATTTTGATTCACTAAATGTTGCTTCTTTATTACAGAATGTGTTCTAAAGTGTTCTTCTGGTGCTGAAATGAATCCAGGCTTTATTGGGACAAAATTGATTGCTAAGCTCAAGCCCAAAAGCAGTGAAAGCTCACTAAGATGCCCATTCTAGGGTGCCAGTTATAAGAGGTTTTTGAGCTCTTTCAGCAATGCTTTTTTCCTGCCAAGTTTAAGAAACACAGCACAAAGGATAACTCCCAAAATGAAAGTCCATACTTTGCAAATAGGGCCTTAAGTGTATTTTACAATCTCTGCATTTTCCATTTGGAATGTTGGACAAATTATATTTGCACCACAACCTTCTCTTTGAGGCTCACTAAATGCCAAATGGATCACTTTCATAATAACTTTTCAATTTGAATGACCACTCTGTTTCTATGCATAATCTATTTTTGGCTTGAAAAGCCCATGAGGAATCATTCTGGGTTGCAGAATATGGTGGTTACTGTTTTCTCCTTTCTAAAGAGTTGCAAGGATTTTGATGGAGAGGATAAAAGGGAACATAAAATTCATTAAAGTAGTATTACAGCTAATCTGTTCCTCATAATGTTGCTAAAAACTCTCTTGCACAAGTTTATATTTATACAACTACAAGCTAGTTAAAAATCTGCATACTTTCCTGCTGGGTTTTAAAGTATTATGGAAGCATTAGGACCGGTACCTCAGACATGAGGTCTAAGGAATTAGGCATTACTTGACAGTTTAGCAATAAAGCAGTAGATTGAGTTTTCAAATACCCTCTGCTTGCTAGTGATGCTATATTACTGCAGGTTACTGGATTAATAATGTGGTGAGGAAGCACATAAACCCTAAGACACCTGATTATCAGGCAGTGCCTGAGTTTCCTTTTGAGGCCAAACTACTCATGGCTTTGTAGTGCTCAAGACATGTGTTGTGTAACTGCAGGGAGGTGCTGCACCAGCTGAGAATGAGCAGCCTCTGCAACCAAAGCCTGTTTGAGGCTTAACCTGCTCTGTCACTGTGCTCCTTTCTAGCCCCTAGTTGCTGCCTTTTGCATGGCTCTGCACAAGGCAGCTCACTTAACACCAAGTCAGGCATTGCTTAATATTGTGCTTGGCACAGCGGAGACACATCGCAGGAGCTTTTCCATTGATTTGACTGGGCTTTAGATGATCCTTGTAAATACTAAGGAAAACTTCAAAAGCTGGCAATTCTAATTATGCCTGGCAGGAAGATTTCCTCTGATATCCAGGCACAATAGTAGCCAGCCTCACAGAATAAAATCTGTAAAAGCCTTTTTTAAGGAACAATGCCACTGTCTCTATACATACCAATATGCAAGATCACAGTCTGATTTGATTTTGTTTTATTTATGTCACAGCTTTCACCATCTCAGCATTTTAATTACTAAAACTTTAAACTTCTGTTTCTACTTCTATAGAAATAGTTCATGGATATGAAAAGCCACAAGTGAAAATCAACAAATAATGCATATTATTTATACATAGCAGTAGACAGCAGAGAAGTTGTTTTCTTCTTTCAGTACATATACATCTGACAAGCATGCACTTTCTGATAGATTGGACTTCTGAGTGAATTTGCCTGTGATTTCCTGAAAAATTTAGAAAACATGGAAGAAGTATGAAAAAAACCTGCAGCTTTACTTTTTGTTTCTTATTGAATTTTTCCAGTGTTTTGCATTTATGATATCAATTGTATTATTTTCATAGTTTTAAATAAGATTTTCATTGAGATGTAACTTTAATAGTGATACTGTACTAAACAATCTAAATGTTCACAAAGTATTTTTCTTGTACACTGCCTCAAGGGCAAGTTGAAAAATTAGTAAAGAATGAGCTTGTTCCTGAGCTCCTAGGTACATACTCACTTCTACCATATAAGAAATCCTGTTTCTCGGGTAGGAATTTTACCACTGCTCCCACAAATTTTCTGCTCCCAGGATTTCACCCCTTTTTCTTGGTATGGTTGGGGTTTGCAGTGGCAGATGGTTCTCAGCCATGAGAAAAAAAAAAGCATGCCCTCCTTCAGAGCTGGGTCCCTTACCAGGCTATTTCCTTTGTCTGAAAGGCTCTAAGTAGCTTAGGTGGTCACTGCCACAGCCATAGGACCCTTCTTCTGACATCAGTGCATGGTCATTACAAGATTTTGTGTCCCAAATATTACACTGTAGAAACAAAAAAAAGAATTGTAATATTATCCCAAGTTAAACAAGAAAAAAAGAAGAAAGAAAAATAGTACTGTACATCTCGTAGTGACTCGCTTCATGTTTAAGTCAATTAAATCCTACATTTTAAATGGGAATGAAATGGCCAAAAAAATTCTGGTCGGCTGAATCAATATCCCATGGAGTTTAGAGCCAGCATGTATACAGGGCTTTGGTAATAACCAAAAAGTACATTTGGAAGTAATGCCCTGGAACTGGAAATTAAATAAAGGGGTGAATTAAAACTAACATCAGTAAGTGAAGACAGGTGAGAAATAGTGAGCAAGTGACAGCAAGTGAGATACATACAAGGCAAAATGGAAACTGATGGGTGCTACACAAGAGACGTGGAAGGTGTAACCTGGGATACAGGGGCTTACACATAAGCCTACACATGCCCAGGGCTGAGGGAAACAGGAGACTGGCACCAGGCTGATGTCACTGCCCTGCTGCACTGTTACCCATGGAGCAGCCCAGCTGCTCAGGGCACAGGCCCCAGGTCCCTGCAGTGCCTCATTACTGGTTGTTCACCCCTCTGGCAGAACCAGTGTAGAGTCTGAGGCAGGTCTGCACTGCAGAGGAGGGAGCTGTTTGATAATCCCTACAACAAACCCATCTACCTTTCATGTCTTCAGTCAGTATGCCAAGGAGGGGTCAGCAGCATGGGCTGGCCATGGGAATTCAGAGAGGTATTCTGAGCTGTGCTGAAGCCTGAGCCAATTCACCTCCGCTGTCACTGCTGCTCCAACCAGCTCAGCTCTGCCTGCACAGAGGGCAGTCCTCCCTCCAGCTGCAGCCTGGGCACACACACATCCACAGGTGTATCAGAGCATTAGCTACAAAAGAAGATAAACTGTGTAGATCCAAAACATCACTGAGCCTTGCCTGTGAGCCAGGTATATTTACTGTCGTGTAATGGTTTCAGGGTGAATTAAGCCTATGATGTGTTTTCCTGCTCTGGCTTTTAAGACTTAGTAATACATAATGCATGTCAGAAATAGAAAATTTTGAATTATTAGGTACGGCATTTCAGGTTTCCCCAGGCTATGTAAAAATTAAATCAAAGTATGCTGTGCTTTTCCCACAGTCAGAAGAAAGTCCCAAGGCAAAATCATCTCCTCTAATCTACTTCTCTTTTCTAGTATGTATTTTACAAAAAACTTTTGCCTTATCAATTATTTTACAGATGCTAAGGACAGCCTGTGATGCATTATTGAAAAGAAAGAAGACTGCTCATTTGTAGACTTATGTGTAGAAAGTGAACTGCTTAATTGGATGTTTCTCACACACTGCCACAATTCAATTTAATGAATATTTAATGGCAGCATAATGTAGCTATTTTTAAAAACTAGCTGACGACTGCAAAAAGAAAAAAAAGGTTGACAATATAGGACATTGGAAGAAATGGAGTGCACTCCAAAAAACGTAGCAAAGACAGACACACGAGCAAGCATTTATGACAAAAGAAAGGTAAAAAAAAATTGTAATTAAAAAAAAATTCAAAACATAAGGACCAGGAAGAGAACACTAACACTAACAGCACCACACTGTTCTCATCTAGCTCAACATATCTCTGGAATTTCTGCTGTAGGCGCCTCCG